>CM076580.1:852899884-853226868 GCA_034641835.2 Pinus albicaulis | reverse complement strand
ATCGCATTAGGCATAAGGTTAATTCTTCCATTCAAAAAAACTCCGATGCGATAAAAACTTAATCGCAATCGCGAATTGGTAAAGTCATATCACAATTGGTTCATATCACAATTGATTAAAAGATCAACTTTTAAAAAGTTCCGATGCGATGAAGTCTAATCGCAATTGCATTTTGGCAGAGTCCTATGACAGTTGATTCGTTCATTTCAAAAGTTCAGATGCGATCAACCCAATCGGCAATCGCAAATCGGAGAGACCTCAGTTTGACATATCCATCTGCAAAATCTCCGATGTGATGAAGTTCAAATCGCAATCGCAAATTATTAAATTAGTCAAGGATTAATTTTGAAAGACCTCCGATGCAACAAGTCTAATCGCAAATCGCAAATCGAGAGGAAAATTGAATACATCCTTGTATGCTCATTTTAAAAATTGCGATGCAATAATTCATCACCAATTGCTTATCGCTATTGCTTTTTAATAATCGCCAAATTCTCATTGCTCATCACTTTTCACTAATTGCCGATTGTTCATCGCTTATCATTCTTCGTTCATCATCAATTATTATAAAAATCGTATCACTGCTATCGCAATTGTTTTAATTTCAATTCCCTTGAACACAAAGCATTTCGTTTTTACATTTTACTACTTGCTTTAAATTAAATAAAATAAATAATGATTTAGTTATAGAATTTTACAGGTTTGCTCTCTTCATAGGTTCGATGTCAAATCACAAGAAGAAGAATGATATTGGAGAAATTACTTCACCTTCAGGTAAGATCAAATGCAATCATCCAATGGTAAGATTCATGTACCCACTTTCATTAATTTCCATTTCATTACTTTAGTTTCAGTTTTGTTTTGATATTTGAATCTGTTTTGCAGCTCTTCATAAAAGCTTTCCATCATCTGCCAAATCATATTTTGGAAGCCCTATGCTCTTTTCCTGGTTTTATTTTCAAGAAGCAACGATAGTCTTCATTGAAACAGCTACACTAGGAAGTTTCTGAACCTTTAATCTATTTCTTTAAAGCATTTCTTTTATTAGAAAATGATTAAGATAATGCTTTGAAACAAGAATATTGACTTCAGACAGAAATTTTTCATTTGTCGCTAAATTTTATCATCTCTGCTATCTAAAGCCTAAAACATTTACAATCCTGCAAGGTATAAGTTTTCTGGATCTCGACATAAGAAGGAATGATTACATGATTATTCTCTTTTACTTAAAGTGTTGAGACATTGGTATAAGCATTTTTGTTAGAGTTTGTATTTCAAAGCTTGGATTTTCCTTTCCACTTTTTGCTTCATTTTAATTTTGTTTGCTGATTTCTTTTCTCACTTTAGTTTAAGAATTCTTTTCCTTTGGTTTTCAGTTTTTGGTGACTTTGTCATGATTTATATGGAAGGCCTTCTTGTTACTTAAAAATGGTTGGCATACATGGGAAAAATTGTTAATAGTCTCCTATTAGCTTTTTCTTAAAATCTCTTAGCAAAATTTGTTTTTCTTATTATAAAGGTAGACATACTTAAGGAAGAGATTACAAAACAAGAAAATTTGATGAAGTATCATGAAATCTGAGAAATTTCTTTTTCATCAAAATTATAATTATTTTGAGATTTCAATACTTTATTAAGATCTTTCAAGATTCTATTATCACTCAAGAAAAGTTATTTTTAACCAAGTAAAGACACTTTACAACAAAGAACTTTTAACTCTGAAATTGTCATTCTGAACTCTTAAGGAGTTAATGATTCTCCCCATTTAAAAAGAGTTTTATTTTTCTAGAGTGTAATCCAAAAATATATTTAAAAACTTAAAAGATAAGAGGTCTCATCACGAGCCTGCTTACCATGATCATAGGGGAAAAATAGGATGACATTACCAACACTGCTAAACAAACCAGGGTAATGGCTTATAATTTCAAACAATTGTAAGACAAGGGGTCTCATCACGAGCCAGCTTGTTCAGTCCAATTATAGCCAGTGAATGGCATTGTCAACTATCTGGCTACCAAACCAGGACAATGGCTTTTAAGAATAAAAAAAATAAAATAAAAATAAGCATATATAAATGGATTTATCTCTAGGTCAATAATTCTTAAATAGATAGGATTCTGAATCATTGATGATTAAAAGGTAACCCTGTCGAGACTATAGATGTTTGCTGGCAGCAGTGGCTCTACCTGTGACAAATGAGTACATTTTAAAAGCTAAGCTGTAAAGTGACCCCTGCTTTATCTCTACAACTAATTAAGGACTGATATAGAGTTATGAAATATTTTAATTTATGAGGAATTTCAAGAAAATTACAATAAGATGATTACTGTTTTTTATTCAGATTAATGAACCTAGTCAAACATTCCAAAATAATTTTCTCTTCTTTAATGATTTTTACTTTAATTTTGAGAAAATTTCATTTTTATCAAATAGAGATAATTGTTTCTTCCAGTGAATCGCCAATTGTTGTATGGTACAACAACCCCCCATTTTTAACTTGTTCACATCAAATAATAGGGACCCTTTCTATAAAATTTTGGCGAAACACCTTCTAGGATTTTTATTAAGTCAATTATCTTACGATTTTGTTAATTTTTCATTTTATTTAGATTCTTATTTTGATTTTTTGGTTGAAATCGATTTTTTATAAGCTTCCTGTTGACGCTTGTTTCGTCTCATTTGGTCAACTGGTTTGTAAATGGTACTCCTTTGAAGTCTAATCAATGATACCACTCCGTTAAAAAATGCGGATTTTAATAATGCATTTAGTTTAAATATTAACCCCTAGATTAGTTATTACTAACAATTTTTATTTTTACTTATACAGCCAAATCATTAAGCATCGAGATTTCAGTCATTTATTCCAATTTTCCAATTTTCAAATAAATTTCTAATCTCGAAAAAATCCAAAATGTCAAAATGTCTGTTTTAGGTAAATCAGCGCTTTAGATAAATTCATAACTTAAAATCACTAAAATAAAATTAAAAAAACTAATTTTTAAACATTAAATTTTAAATTAATTATTAAATTAATTAAATTAAAATTTAATATTAAAAAACAAATATAAAAATAAAAATAAAAATTAATTAAATCGCATCGGAAATTTTAATAGCACATTACATCGCATCGGGAAAGTTTAATAGAGACATCATTTTAAAAACCCCGATGGCCTTCACCTCCGATGCGATGAGTTATAAACTCATTTGCTCCGATGCGATGAGTTCACGTTAATGGTAGGTGTAATCGCATCAGAATTATTCATGGGATGCATTTCAAATAATCCCAATAACCCTCTCTCCCCGATTGTCGATGCGATGAGTCAAAGGCATGAATCATTACTCACTAGTTTGTTTGAAATTTACTCATGCATTAGTGATATGTTAGTTTTAGGATAGTTAGTGTGCTACTAATGTTAGTTTTATATTAGTTAGTGATATGTTAGTTTTAGCTAGTTTAATGCTTAAGTTAGACCTACCATAACGTTAGGTATGAATTAATATATTTTATGATATGTAATATTAATTTAATTTAATATTATTGTTAAGAGTTAGTATAATGGTATGTTAATTTGATATTACATTAGTGGTAAGGTAGATATTAAAGAAGCTAAGTAGTAATATTACTTTAGTTTTTATATTAGTATAAATTAAGCATTATGTTTAGTTTTAGTTTAATAATTAATTTTAAATTGATTAAATTAATTATTATTTAAAATATAATTAATTTAATTCAAATTAATTGATTACTTTATTATATAAATAGTTAATTATATTAATTAGTTAGATTTTCTAATTAGTTTAATTTATAATTAATAATTAATTTAGAATTAATTATTAGATAATTAGAATCTAATTTAGGATTAAATTTCTAATTAAAAATTCTGATTTTTAGCCCAGCAAATAGAATTTCCAGATTTATGCCAGATTTAACTCATCAACTTTGGAAGCTCATAGATTGAGTTATACTTGACCAAATGAGGCCCAAGACGGCTCATTGGAAAGATAAAATCAAGGAGAACATTTCTGAGGAGGTTTCACTAACAGATTTGATGATTTATTGGGTCAAAAATCAGGCAGAAAATCAAGCTCCGAATTTCTAAAAATAAAATCAATTTTCTGAGTTTTGTTTTCTTCATTTTCATTTGTCCAGCCTCCTCTAATTGCAGATTCATGCATCAATAATATCCTTGATTAATTAAAATCATTATGAGTATCAATAAGAAGCTCAAATTTCATTTTTATTTATTTAAATAGAATTTGTTTGGATTTGTTTTAATGATAGAAATAATATTTGGATTTTATTTTTGCTTCTTAAATGATTTTTAATTTCTTTTTGCAGGAAAAATAGTAGAAGAGATATTGAGGAAAAAGATTTCAATCAATGAGAAGACTCCAGCAATTAAATATTGGAATTTTTGAGAAATTAAAGTTGGATTGGGCAGATTTTTCTTCAAACAAATTCTCTTCTAAAAATAGTTTTGGGAAGATTATAAATTGCAGATTGCAAAATGTAAAAATGGCTGCTCTCCTCTGCAATTCCAGACTTCTAGAAGCATTTCTGTAATAGGAATTTAGAATTGTAGATGGGGAGGAGAGAAAGTTTCAGATCTGAACATTATTGAGGGTTTATGCTTTATGTCTTTTATTATGCATGATGGGCAGAGTTTGCATTTCTGCAGCTCTAGTCTTGAAAGCAGAAATTCAAGTAATGCAAAGTACTGTTAGAGACCAGGATCAGAGAAGCAGATTCAATTAACTGGTATTTTTGGCATTTCTGTATCAAATACCAGTTTCATTTTTATGTTAATAAAATTGTTGTTTCATTTTATTCATGTTTTGGCATTTCTGTTGATATGGATAATTTGTCTTAAATTGTTATGTATCTCTGCTCTTATGAATTAAACTCTGATTTATGAGTAACCATTACTCAGAAATCTGTCTTATAACACTGATTTATTAAATAGTAATGTGTTGTGAATTTCTTCCACACGTTATCGTTTAATTATTAGTTTGACTGATATGATAATCGATATCAATTTTTGTGAATTTCTTCCGGAGTGTTGTTGATTTATTATTTCAGTCAAATGGTCTCAATAGAATGTGTTTTGGTACTCACAAATCTGAGCTAATTGAATTTCTTCGTTAGCTTAACATTAATTTAAAACCAGACATATTTTAATTCTCATTATTTAATCATCTTGCTCTTAGTTGGGTTAGATTTTCATCTACCTAATTGAGATAGGATTTAGATTAGTTTCTTTTTTCTTGCATTATAGAATAAGTTTGCAATTAGATTAAATTTACATTATTTTAAGTCCTCTTCTCAAAGAGGCAAAGTCTTAGTTGTGGTTTGGCTGAACCCAAATCAGCTTAAGGGTCATTCTCTTGCCTGATCAGCAAGAAGAATTGATCTGATATCCCTGTCTATTGGTAGTTAAAGATACATTATAAACCAATAGCAAATAGGGAGAAGGTAACTGTTGAAGCTTCCCCGCAACCCTGCACAAGACCTTCCATACTTGTCCTATTAAGGCTTTAAGGGGGGTTGCTGCTGGGGCCAACTATCTGTCCCTTAGTCGTGCCACCGTTGTAGAGGTGGTCTGGCGCATAGGACCATTATCTATGGAAGTTGTACGTGACGTCGAGAACTCGGGGCTTGTGCGTGGATCATTCGCACCTTTTCTTATGATAGATATGCTACAGATATTCGGGCCTAGCCCTTCTTCAATCCTTCCCTTAGGGTTCTTAAAGAGGGGTTACTTTATGATACGAAGACATCGCAGTGTCGAAGCTTCCCCTAACCAGTTCTGCCACGCTTCTAGCTCCCGACTGGGATCCTCAATATCTTCCTTGTAGCCTAATACGTCATCCTAGGGCAAGCTGCCCTTGCCTTGAACTGTCAGCTTGTAGATATATTCCTCCTTCGTTGGTGTAGGCCCTGTATATCTCTTAACTTGTGTCCCTTTGCTGCCTATTATCAAGTTTTCCAGTAAATTCTGCATAGCCCGCAGCGCCTGAGGGTCGCGCAGCAACCTTATGCATATTTGTAAGAAAGTTTTAATATCCTCCGTCGATTCCATATCTCCTTGGTGCGTGGCTGGCGAACACTTAGCCTCGAAGAGGTCCCTTCGTGCTTTTATAAATGTTTCCTTGATTTTGCCCAAGTCTAATCCTTCTTGTTTGTCAACTGCCTTGCAGATTAGTGAGTCAGCTTCACCCTTTTCCTTAGCTTCCCCAGTCGCTAATCCACTGCGTGTTATTATATTGACTTTCGCCGCCTGACCTTGGGTCCTGCGCTTCTTCTGCGCTGAAAAAAACTGCTTCTCCTGTATCCTAGTTTTTAGGGTTGGGCAGTCTTCCAGTGCATGGTTCCACTGTCTACAATACCTGCAGGACTGTCACAGGCAGTCTCTTGAAAAATGTCTTGCGTTCCCACAGTTATAACAAACCAGATGGCCTCTACTCCGACCTGCACTTCCACTTTGGCTTTTATCCCTCTTTTCATGGGGGAAGTCATCCTTACCTGAGGGGGTTCTTGGTGACGTAGGGTCGTCTTTCCTGCTCGCTCCTTTGGTGCAGCTCTGCTTTTCATGGCCAACTGATCGGCAACATCGATACCAGCATTGTTTTGGTGCGAAAATGGGGGTGCCTTGCGATCTGGTTGCGCAACTTTCCTTGCGCCAACGCAAAGGCCCCTTTGAGCTCCATTGTTCCGCGCTATATTATCCCGGTGCTGCTGTGTGACCTTGTTCCGTAACAACCCCTCTTTTGTTTCCCTACTGCAGATCCTGGATTTCTCAGTGCATTGCTTCTACTTGTTCCTGGATCTGTTGTACCGCTAGCGTAGCGTCCTCAAGAGGTGTAGCTTCCAATCTCATAGCGGCCTCCAAGGCCTTGTCTTGCGAACTAAAAAATTGGCGATTCACAGGTATACACAGGTGAGGGAGCAGCATGGAAATAAACCACTCCGTATGCTGTCTATCATCATACTCGAACCCTCCTTCCCTAATTGCCCTCTTTAACCATTGATCCGCCTCCCATGCTGACTCCGACGTACCTTGTTTGAAGTCTTTTACATCTATTGCTAGCTGGGAATAAGATTTCGGTTTACGAAATTGTTGCTCTAGAGCACTCTTAATATCTTGAATGGAGGCGATTCCATGTTGGTCAATGTATCGCATATACCAGAGCAGAGCTCTGTCTTGGAATGCTAACGACAGTTGCACTCTCTTTATCGTGTCATTTGCGACGTTCTGCGCAGTCCAGACAGAGTCCGCGGCGAACCAAAATTGGTCCATGTCCTCATCTCCTACCCCCTTGAAGGTGGGTAGCTCCAAGCGCACCGTCATGGTTCCTTAGGAGTTCCTTTCCAATCTGCCAATACCCAACTCTTTTCTCAGCTCTCTTCCGGTCCCAGCAACGGAACCATTTGTTGGCTTGAGGGGTCCTGACCTAGGTTCGATGTGCAAGGTTTGCCAACAAACCCCTATACTACTGGCCCTTTCGGCAGTGACCCGCTTGCGCAGGTCATAGTCTCACCCGAAGTAGTATGGGTGGGTGCTGGAACCAAGTTTCCGCACCCTGAGAAAGGAAGGGTAAGGCAAGCAGGGTTGCATTCTGTTCAGATTACCTTGTCTCTGCGCAGGGTTAAATATGTATCCAATTGCATCCACGTGCACTAGATCTACAATTATATGCTTTTCATAATATCAACACAACGTTACCTAACCATCACAGAACATTCCATTCAATTCACATACATACATTTTTGCATGATGTGGAGATAACTGTGAAAGTTTTTAACGCATCCGAACTATTCAATACATGACTTTAAAATAAGAAAGACAGAAACGTACAATACACACTACCCAACAATTCATTCAATAGTACTCTGCTTTATCTGTATCTATATAATCTCAGACATCTATTCATTCACCAGTTCATCTCAATTTTCCTAACTTCGAAGAAGACAAAGAAAAGAAAGGTCCCAAGGACAATGCCGGGATTTAGGATTCTACATACAAAACAAAAGAAGAAGAGTCCATTCCCCAAAAACCCAAACAGATCGCTTACACAATAGATCGCATCAATAGCTCATCAAATCCTACCTCTTACAATCCGAAATGCCTCTCTATTTATAACAATCTAGCTTTAACATTCCTATGGTCCTAAAACCATGGTTTTTGACCCTAGTTTTACTGCTTTTTTAACCCATTACACAAAGCTGTGGCCAGACCTTTTGCCTTTAAACCCCACACATACTAAATACAACTGAAAGTAACCAAAATGGACTAGTTTTCACGTTTTGTTAGGAGACCCTGTCTGGGGTTGGTGGTTCAAGAGGCACATTGTGTACAAATTGAAATATGTTTCCTGTGTACCTCGAGGAACAAATTTAGCTTGGATTAAAATGCTGACAATGGACAAAGTTGAGTGATTTTACTGATGCAGATTGCGTTGGAAGTTCAGTTGATCGGAAGAGTACCAGTGGGTATTGTTTCAGTCTGGGATAAGGAATGACTTCCTGGTGCAGTGGGAAACAGAAGTCCGTGGCACTAATTTTAGCAGAGGTAGAGTATATGGCAGCTAGCACAGCTTTGTGCGAAGCCAAATGGCTTAGGAAACTATTAGTAAATCTACTCAACGAGAAAATGAAAGCGACCAGCAATTTGTGTGATAATCAGAGTTGTCTAAAGCTCTCTGAAAATCCTGTGTTTCATGATAAGTCGAAACATATTAACATCCGGTGTCACTTCATCAGGGACTGGGTACAACGTGGAGTTTTTCAATTGCAGTCCACTCCAACAAGAGAACAGGTGGCAAACATCTTCACCAAGGCTCTGGGAAAGACAAAGTTTGTCTACTTCAGAGAGAAGATGGGGATGATGAATAATCCCTTCCAATAGCAAGAATGGAGGATTCAGTATTCAGAGGGAGCTGTGGTATAGATGCAGCAAGTGACAGTGGCAGTGTCAAAGGCAGTAGTACAAGGGGCAGCAGCGTAGAGGGTGCTTCAGAATCAGAGCAGCATGCAGCTGGCATATTGTTGGAACACTTTTCTCGGTAAGAGGGAGCGTTGATTTTTGTAGCATTGGAAGTGTTCCAAGTCTCAAACTTTGCAGGGAGGCTTGGACAACAACATTCCAAAGAACCCAGAAACAGTTTGTGGAAATTCCACTCGGTTCAAGACTTATTAAAATAATTAATTATTTTAATGGAGACTCTAAGTCCAAACTTAGGAAAAGGAAATAATTAAAGGGCATTAATAATTCAGAGTGTGAATCTTCTAGAAAACATGGATCAAGTCAAGATTTAATCTTAGCCATTGATTAATCTTTTAATCTGGGTCGCTGGTTCTCCAACATGAAGATTATAAAAGAAGGCTTGAGGGTCACTTGGAAGACAAGTCGGGCACGCACTCAAGAAAGTGCTACTCGACTTGCCCCACACTAAACAAGGCATAGGTTCACTTTTAGAAGAAAATGCATTTCCTTGGTCAAATTAGAAGAGCACACCATGAATTGCATGTTGGGAAATCAAACAATAAATTATCCTATGTAGAATGTGCAACAAAATAGTTAATCTGATCATGGGTCTTACAGGTATTTACCACTTGTTTTAAATCTTGAGCCCATTGTGATTATTTATCCCTGTCATCACTAAATTTACGTATATCCAAATGTCAGAAAGTTGAATTGTCCAATTTTGTTGTATGGTTCTATTGTAATGATATTATATATTATATCAAGTTACTCGAAATTTGTTTGAATATTTTAATTGATATTTGGAAAACACTTCTTATATCATTGTTACCCACCAAAAGTGAGTTACCCGAGGAGAATTTTTCTCCTGATCATTTTCTTCTAGCCGGCAGCCCCTGACAGCCACCTTGTAGCCTATGTGATGTGCCATTTTATTTATTCCACTTGCATCAGCCGTATATTTCCTCGCCCATTTGTTAAGAGCACATGTTAGAAGGTGGGCAAACCAATCCAAAAGGTATGTTATTCATTGTGCAATCGGGTGCTTATGCTTGTTTTTCATTTGGGAATTTGGCATGGATTATTGGGTGACTTGGAAGAAGGAAGGGTTTTAACTATGGTTCTGTTCCCTCACCTTAAATGGGGGGTTAATCTTCAATCCTAGTCCAGTGGGACCTCTCGTAATGGCCCATGACGTTAGGAAAGGCACTACTTGGGGAACCCTGATTGAAATTGTGTTGTCCCGTTTTCCCATTCCATACTTATCACTTGCCTTTGTACATTACTAGCCCCATACTCCATCTCCCTTCTCTGGGTCCACTGGGTTCTAGCACACCCCCTCCCCTTGTCTACCTATTTGGGTCGAGCCTGCCAATGTTGCGTTGAATGTTGATGCAGCTAAAAGAAAAGTAAAAAGCATATCATGGCCACAAGCAAAAAACAAAAAGAAAGAAAATTATAAAATGCAAAAGATGGTCGAGACATTAAAATTGGCACTCAAGCAAAATCCAAGCATGAGCTCTACCCCTTATCATCATGGCCATCACTCGGTTCCTAGGCCCAATCATACAGGAACCCTTGCATGTCCCAACCCCTGGTGGGCGATGAACTACAGCACGTTAAAGGGGGTAACCACTGCCACACATCATTCACAGCATGCGCTCATTTCCTAGAGCTTTGAGCAATAATAAAAAGAAAAATCAATAAAAGACAAAAGGTAATAAAAGGAGTGGAAAAGCAAAGGCCATGGGAACTCATGCATCCACGATTGCTCCCTCCTCACATTTGTATGCCCAAAATGAGGATTTCCTCATCATTGCTACCCCTTTGACCATGGAACGAAGGGGGAAAATGGGAAAATGGGAAAATGAGGAAGGGCGTACCAGGGACCTTTCATTCCCCTTAGGGGCTAGGAACACCTTATAGGGTTGTCTATTAGCCACTCCTACCTTGGGAGGTAACACTATTACATGATCAAAGCCCCAAATTTGGAAGGGAAGCCTCGTATGAAGTATCAATTTGCCCTTGACTAACAAGCTTGGTCCACTTAGATGCGCTCATGATTATTGTAACTAATCGTGAAGATGCAGCACTAGACGTTGTGTGTGATTGGTAGGTGGTTCTCATCATCAGTTGGGCAACTTAACTGGGGCCCAAGTACACGAGAGGAGCATTATGACATCCTACAGGTGAATCAATGAGAGCCATGGGATTCCTACCACTTGCAGAGCAGCATTCCATGGGCACCCACGGCACCCCAACAGTCTGCACTTTTCCCCACATTATTCATGAGATGATGCACTTGGACCAGTGTGCCCCAGTCGGCTTAGCAGTGATCACATGGTTTGGCAATTGATCAGAGGCCCAGATGAGGTTTGCCTCACCCCTTGAGACATGGAAAGGCTAGCACCATCGTCACATCTCTCAACATTGGAGCAGAATCGGGCTCTTATATCACCAGGAGACACATGAGACCCATTTTGTGCCCTAAACACAAAACTAGGGTCCACGAGATGATTTGCATGGAGATTTAGGGGCCAACCCCTAGATCACGATTTTTGAAGCCCTCTACACTCACTTTGGCACTCGAGGAGCCCAACGCATACCCTATAAGGGCTATGCATGCATGAAGTCAACATTTCGACCTCTTTGTGGGTTAATTGTTATGTTTTCACATTGGCTATGAGGTTGGTTTGTAACCTCACTTAGTATTGGCCCATTATTTTATGACTTGAGTGGATTTTATGCTAAAATTAGAGATCATTGGAAATGTATATATTAGAGAGAGATCATTTCATCTCTCATCATCATCACACTTGGAGAATTGAGAACTCTTGAAGGAACTCGAACTTGTTTCTTTTTGGCTATTGGAGTATCTTGGATGCATTTTGATGTTTGGAAGCTACTTTAGATTGTCTTTGGAGCTATCTCTTTGGTGAACGGATGGATATACTACATGTTATCTTGTAAGTGCCTATTGTTAAAAATATCATTTTGAATTTTTCTAATGTATGTAATTGTTGCTTCTAGACTATGCTTGTTTATGCCCTAACTTGTTGAAAATTAATTTTGAAAGCTATCTAGTTGAGAATTGCATATGTTACTCATTGTATAACATGTAATGAATGTTCCTAGTGGAGGAATTCTTATAAATCTCCATAAAATTCCATTTTCCTTAGTAGTGCGTAATTGCTGGAAATCAATACCTAGAGCATCAATTTTTGGCTTCCTTCGAAACAAGTTTAGCTTATCTAGCACATCCTTGACTTCATATACCCCAAAGGACAAGGCACTTGTCCAAGTCCTTGGTGATCATTCTCATTTTTCATCAAAAAAAATGTCTTGAAATTTCGGCCCTTTTAAGGCTAGGATGGCAAACTAGGGCTTAGATAGAAATTTTAGGGGAGAGGCTTTGTGGAAACTTGAGAGCCTAAACATCAAGTGGAGGGTCTTGGATACTTGACCTACAAATTTGGTGGGCATCCACTTAAGTTTCCTCCATAAAATCTCTTGCCTTAAGTATTTCTCTAAGAGGGAAACCCTAGCTTGTTCCTCCACAACTTGAGGGCTTCCTTGAGGGTTGTATGAGCTTAGTACTTGTTGAAGTATATCTTAAGAAGCCTTTTCTCTTCATTGCCTTGACCTTAGAAACTCCTATACTCACGCAAAATCAACAAACCCTAGGTTTGTGCATTTCTTCCCTAGGTCTCTCATAGAAAGCATATTGCTTCTTAGTGAAAACTTGTACCTGAACTTTGAGTCTTTCTTAAGATATTCTAGCCTATCACCCTATACCTCAACCTTAGAATATCTTTCATAGGTGATCCTATACTAACGAAACTCCTCCCATCGGTGAAAGTCCGTAAAGAGCAGGGGGCCTTGGCTGTGGTGACAGTGGACCATTGCCCTTTTGTTAGCACTTGGTCTAGCTTTTCGTCTTGTAGGGTTTCCCTCACCAAGGCCTGCTAGATTTTGTGGTAACATTTTGGTGTACTTGTCGGGGAGGAAGCGAGTCTACCTTCCCTTGGTTGAAACATTTGACGAGGTGGTTTCTCTAATGACAAGATAGATCCTCTTCTAATGACTCCTAAATTGCTTGAGTACGAATCCTTTGAAGACAACATAGCTCCAAGAAAAAGAGTTTCCACAAAGAGGGGTGAGTGTACTCCATCTCCTATTAGATAAACCATATTTTCCGACATGGATAACACCACTAATCCTAACCCTAGTGCTAACAGCAATAGAAATGCAAATACCAATAACCCTAGGGCTAAGAATGGCATCTTGCCTCATTCAAACCATTGAACTCTGATGCATTCCTTGGTCCTCCTCAGCAATTTCCCGATAAACACCATGAGTGGTTGCCTAAGTTTGATGGGAGTGGTATTATTAGTGCCAAGAAATATTTGGACAATTTTACTTGGGCAATTTGTCGTAAGAATAAAGATGAAGATGATGTTGTTATGATGTTGTTTGCTTTAACATTTGAGGGAAATGTTAGGGATTGGTATGCCAACCTACCTCGAGGAAGCATCACCAACTTTGATCAATTTAAAAATGGCTTCAAGAAAAGATGGGCCAACCATCTAGATGGAGGTATGGCTCATGGCAAGTTTCTCCAAACAGCCAAGATAGATAATGAAACCATCAAAGATTATAACCAAGGATTTGACAAAAAAATTGGAAAAATCCCTAATAGGCTTAAACCATCTAATGACATTGTATTAAAAAGTTTAATCCAAGGTTTTTGTGGGCATTTCACGTGTTAAGGGATAAGAAGCCTACCACTTTGGAAGAAGCAAAGAAGGTGGAGCACAACATCATTTCTACTCATTGATCTATTCAATTACCCAAGGGCTAAGCTTCAAGCTGCAAAGAGAGAAGTTGACACTGGTATGAAAGAGGTGGTCACAACCTTAGCAAAGAAGCTCAATGATATCTTTAATGGTCAAGAGGCTACCATGAACAAGTTGGTTTCCCTTGAGAAGGAATTATCTTCCAGTGAATCAATTCAATAAAGATGAGTCTTTTCTCAAAAAAGTTGACAAAAGAAAACGTGTTGTTCAAAAGAATGTTCCAAATACCCTTTCCCCCACCAACATGATAGGACAAGGAGAAACTTCTAGTGATAGGACAAGGAGAAACTTCTAGTCAAATTTCTGAAGAAGAAAAAAATTCATAAGAAGAAAGTGAAGGTAAGGAGGAGACTAAAGAATTGAATAATGTAGATCAAGCTAGCCCATTTAACATATTACTGGTTGACACATACATTCATCCACAATTGGACCAAGTTAAGCATCAATATGAACCGAAGGTGGAAGTCCTAGCAGCTAAGAGCAGTGGGAGATTTAAAGGGTTGCAATATTAAAAGAAAAATGACAAGCAACCCCATGGAGGCTCAAAAGAATCCTCCTCCCAAGAGAAAGCTCGTTCCCAAAGGGAGTCAAAGCACAAATCCAAGGTCAAAGAAGTTGAGCTAGACATTGATCTTAGTAGCGTCGTGGGAAAGATGACTATGCAAGTGCCCATAAAAGATATTGTGAAGCTTCTCGCTCAAAGAAAGCAGGTCAAGAAGGCTTTGGGGCTTGATGATGAAAATGAAGTTCCTCCTATTATGTTGCAAAATATTCATGTGTCTAAAACCAATCATGGGCATGAGCCATTCTTATTGACCTTGGCCATAAACAAGTTACTTCTCCATAATTGTATGTTGGACTCAGGGGCTATTGTAAACACCATGCCATTAAAAGTCGTGAATCAATTAGAATTGGACATTACTAGACCATACAAAAATGTTTGTGGTTTTGACTCTAGGTCTATCCTTGTGTATGGGCTCATTAAGGATCTTAAGGTTATCTTAGCTCGTAATAGAGACATCTCTGTGTTAATGGATGTGATGGTGATTGATATTCCTGATATTTGGGGCATGTTACTATCTAGAAACTGGGGTCCATCCATATGTGGCCAATTACAAATGGACTTATCATATGCTACCATTCCCCAACCTGACGAGATCCTATTCATTCTTTATAGGGAACCCCAACTCCCTCTACATGTTGAGGACTTGGATCCCTTTCCATATCCCAATCAACAACCTAAGACGAGACACCTAGGTGACCCATCTAAGCCAATTGATCTTCCTCTTCCCCAAGAAATATGTCTCTTGAAAAGTCCCTCCTCGAAGCCAACCAACCCTAAAAAGCAACGAGTGCCCAAATCTAAGAAGGAACTCCAAGTTGGAGAGATAGTTTTGTTTGGAAATCATTCTCTTCCTGTCAAAATCCATGGGAAGGTTGATGTTGGATATTACTACATAGCAAACCTCAATGGTGAGCATTAGCCATAAACAAGTTACTTCTACATAATTGTATGTTGGACTCAGGGGCTGTTGTAAACACCATGCCATTAAAAGTCATGAATCAATTAGAATTGGACATTACTAGACCATACAAAAATGTTTGTGGTTTTGACTCTAGGTCTATCCTTGTGTATGGGCTCATTAAGGATCTTAAGGTTATCTTAGCTCGTAATAGAGACATCTTTGTGTTAATGGATGTGGTGGTGATTGGTATTCCTGATGTTTGGGGCATGTTACTATCTAGAAACTGGGTTGCATCCATATGTGGCCAATTACAAATGGTCTTATCATATGCTACTATTCCCCAACCTGACGGGACCCCATTCATTCTTTATAGGGAACCCCAACTCCCTCTAGATGTTGAGGACTTGGATCCCTTTCCATATCCCAATGAACAACGTAAGACGAGACACCTAGGTGACCCATCTAAGCCAATTTATCTTCCTCCTCCCCAGGAAATATGTCTCTTGAAAAGGCCTCCTCGAAGTCAACCAAACCTAAAAAGCAATGGGTGCCCAAATCTAAGAAGGAACTCCAAGTTGGAGAAATTGTTTTGTTTGGAAATCATCCTCTTCCTGTCAAAATCCATGGGAAGGTTCATGTTGGATATTACTAATAGCAAACCTCAATGGTGAACTTTGGCCCTCACCAATCAAAGTTAGCCTCAACAACCCTATTCTAGATAAATGACATTACATGATAGTGTAGGAAGCACTGCATGTTTCCTTTTGCATAGCTTATATCATTATATTATGTTCTCATGCTAGATTAGATTGCATATAGATTAGACTTGCATTTAGAATAGATTTACTTTTCTGTATGGATTTATTATTTGATGAAACACAAAGGCGATAAAAATACGCCCAATGCACATGCTCTTAATAGTTGTATATGTTGAGAATTTGGTAGGGCATAGTTTAATTCAATTCTCTACTTGATAATTACTTGTGAACTTATTCTCTTACTTAGATCTTCTCTTTATTAGCTCATTATGTCTTTCATCAAGCCAATTATCAAAACACAAGAGACACAAGTTTTAGGCTCTTCAAGCCAAGGCCAAAACCTCTCCCTCTTGGAGAGAAAAACCCGCAAGTAATTCTTCTTATGGACTTTCAGTTGACAAGTACCATGACCATGACACAGACCCTTTGACCCTTGTATGTCTCCAAGACCTTGTCACTGCTCTTTTCTTGGCTCCTTATGCTGATCTCCTTTTCAGCACCGTTTTGCATCAATACTAGAGAACTCGGTCTCTAACTGATATGCTTCTTTTGATAGACTGAACTTGGCCTCCTTGACAGAGATAACCCTTTTGTGTTGACCCAATCACTGGGCAATACTTTACCGAGATGCCTCCTCTCCTCGCACTAAGTTACAGTCCTGTACTTCCTGCATTTTACCTTTCTTCTTCCGAAAGTGACCACGTTGTAGTTGAACCAAGATAGAGATAATTTATCCTTATTCCTTCGCTATATCTTCCTCCTTTTCAACACTATATTACGCATAAAATAACAGACTTGTTTCTTCAGGTAATTACCCTCAGCCTTCCTGAAGTGACTGTGGTGTATTCTATCCAAAACAGAGAGCCCTTATCATTATTATCTTCCTTCTAGCCTTCGCTATATATACTTGTCTCCTTGCTATAATATACCGCAGACTTATCCTCCTTTAACTTACGACTTGTCTGAATTCTGTTACTGTGATTTATGCAAAGTTTACTGGGCTATTTATAGTTGTTCATCCCTGTAATTAGCCGACCTATCAGTGAACTGTTGTGACATATTTTTGAGCCGACCTTTCCAGCATCTTCAAGACGACTTTATAAGGAATATCTCCAGCATCTTCGAGTTGCCTTCAAGGAGTACATTTGACCAGGTCTTGGAGCATACAAATTGTCTTTACAAGTGTAACAACACTTCATATACATGACTCTAAATAAAAAGACGACAAATCCCTAAAAGATATTAAGAAGAAGTCTTTGACCTCTTGCTCATGAAACCCATGAGGCAAGCTTTACAAAAATACAATTTATTATCTTTGTCTTCTTCATTACATAAATTCATAATTACATAGTCATTATGAAGACCGAACCAAGTTACACTTTCCAACAATATAGTGATGTGAAGGAGACAGGTTTGTGTCCCATGAGATTGTTGTTCTAATGAACTCCTCATTCGATTACATGGATCGAGCGCTCTTCGATGAGCTCACGTCTCAATTAGAGCCAGATGTTACCCACCTGATGTCAGTACCCCTAGCAGAAATTTTCTCCTAATCATCTTCCAATCGGCAGCCAACATCCCCTGACAGCCACCTTGTAGTCAATGTGTTGTACCATTTAATATGTGCCCCCTGCATCAGCCATATGTTTCCTCATCCATTTGTCGGGAGAACATGTTAGAAAGTGGGAAATCTGATCGAAAAGGTATGTTATTCATTGTGCAATTGGGTGCTTATGTTTGTTTTTCATTGGGGAATTTGGCATGGATTATTGGGTGACTTGGAAGAAGGAAGGGTTTTGACCATGGTTTTGTTCCCTCACCTTAAATGGGGGGATAATCTTCAATCCTAGTCTAATGGGACCACCCCTAATGGCCCATGGCTTTAGGAAGGGCACTACTTGGGAAACCCCGATTGAGATAGTGTGGTCCTGTTTTCCCATTCCATACTTATCACTTCCCTCCATACATTACGAGCCCTATACTCCATCTCCCTTCTTTGGGTCCACTAGGTTCTAGCACACCCCCTCTCCTTGTCCACATATGTGAGTTGGACCTGGAAACGTTGCCCGGAAGGTCGATGCAGCTAAAAGAAAAGTAAAAAGCAAATGATGGCCACAAGCAAAAAACAAAAAGAAATAAAATTATAAAATGCAAAAGACGGCCAAGACATTAAAATTAGCACGTTGGAAAAATCCAAGCATGAGCTCTACCCCTTATCATTATGGCGATCACCCTGTTCCTAGGGCCAATCATAAAAGGAACCCTTGCATTTCCCAACCCCTGGTGGGTGATGCACTACCCTACCGTAAAGGGGCTAACCACTGCTACACATCATTCACAGCATGCTCTCATTTCCTAGAACTTTGTGCAGTAATACAAACAAAAATCAAGAAAAGGCAAAAAGCAATAAGGGAGGTGGAAAAACAAAGGTCGGGGTAACTCATGCATCCACGATTGCTTCCTCCTCACATTTGTATGCCCAGAATGTGGATTTCCTCATCATTGCTACCCCTTTGACCATGGCATTTGGCCCTGAGACCCCTTCTTGACCCCTCATTCCATTATTTTTTTTAGATCTAGGGTAATCGGTAACTGGTGAGAGTTGCCTGAGCAAGGCCCGGGTTCAAATCCAACTGGCTGCCACTATAAACCTAGGCTAGGTGCAACAGCCTGCAAGCCGCACACAATAGCAATGAACTTATGCCTCAACAAGAGCTGAGACGTCCGCTCTGGGGTCGCCTACTCTTCTAGCCAAGACACAACAGGCATACGTCTCCACGGAGATTTGAACCTTGGTGGATTGGATGAAAGTCATCTCCCTCCACCGTCAGACCTCCGCTTCACGGACGACCCCTCATTCCATTATTATTCATACGCTACCTATTGATTGAAGGACATGTCTTGCCCCTTAGGGGCTGGGAACAAGTAATAGGGTCATCTATTGGCCACTCCTACCTAGGTATTTAACATTATCACATGATCAAAGCCCCAAATTTGGAAGGGAAGCCCTGTCTGAAGTGCCAATTTGCCCTAGACTAACAAACTTGGTCGACTTAGATGCACTAATGATTATTGTACCTAATGGTGAAGATGCAGCACTCATCATCATGTATATATTAGAGAGAGATCATTTCATCTCTCATCATCATCACACTTGGAGAATTGAGACCTCTTGAAGGAGCTTGCACTTGATTCTTTTTGGCTATTGGAGTATCTTGGATGCATTTTGATGTTTGGAAGCTATTTTGGATTGTCTTTGGAGCTATTTCTTTGGTGAATGGATGGATATACTAAATGTTATCTTGTAAGTGCCTATTGTAAAAGGTTATTGTTTTGAATTTGTCTAATGTATGGAATTGTTGCTTCTAGATTATGCTTGTTTATGCCCTAACTTGTTGAAAAATAATTTTGAAAGCTATCTAGTTGAGAATTGCATATGTTATTCATTGTATAACATGTAATGAATGTTCCGGGTGGAGAAATTCTTATAATTCTCCATCAAATTCTATTTTACTTAGAAGTGGGTAATTGTTGGAAATCAGTACCTTGGGCATTAATTTTTGGCCTCCTTAAAAACAAATTTAGCTCATCTAGCACATCCTTGACTCCATATGCCCAAAGAGCAAGGCACTTGTCCAAGTCCTTGGTGATCATTCTCATTTTCCATCCACAGATTATTCTCTTGAAATTTCAAACCCTTTAGTTGCTCTATGTAAATCTCTTCCTCAACCACATCGTTGAGAAAGAAAATCTTCACATCCATCTAGTGGAACTTCCACCCCATCTGAGTTGCAAGTGCTATAATGGTCTTAATAGATGAATAATGGGCCACGGTTGCAAAGGACTCATCATAGTCAATGCCCTCCACCTAAGAGAACCCTTTGGCTACGAATTTGGCCTTGTACTTCTCCACGCTCCTATCAACTCCATGACTAATCTTATAGACCCACTTGGATCCAATCACAGATTTTCCCTCTGGCCTAGGTAAAATCTCCCAAGCATTGTTTTGCATGACGGAAGAGTGCTCTTCCACCATAGCATCAAGCCAAACTTGCTGAGAGGTTGTCTCCTTGTTGTTAGAAGGTTCTATGTTGTCATGCCAGGAGGTAACTCAACAATGTGAATTGCATTTGCATTAAAGGTTGATCATAGATATATACATGGAGGAATAGACTCTTGGGATTCATCTCCCAGTGTCTCTTCATATTCCAGCTCTCCTTATTTTCTATTTACATTATTTTACATATTCACCCAATACCAAGGATTAAGTGTCAACATTCCCCCCCTTAATCTAAAAGGATGTTGGTGAGTCCAAGCATCATTCTGAATCTTTCGAACTTTTCTCTTCCAAGCGCTTTGGTGAAGATGTCTGCAATCTGCTCATTTGTGGAACAATGGCGTAGATGGATTGTCTTAGCCTCAACTTGATGTCGAATCAGATGGTATTTTGTATTGATGTGCTTCGTTCGATCATGGAACTTTGAATTCTTGGTCAACTTTATGGTAGAAGTGTTGTCAATCATAAGTGGATTTGAATGCACTTGTTTCTCCTGCAAATATTCCAAAATTTTCCTGAGCCACACAATTTCCTTTGTTGCTTCAGTTGTTGCCACATATTCTACCTTAGTTGTGGAATCTGCTAGAACTGATTTTTTGTGTGATCTCCAGGAGAGAGCTCCTGATCCAAGACTCATTGCATAACCTGAAGTAGAAACCTCAGTTTCTTTGTCTCCATCAATCTGAATCAAAGTATCTAATCAAGCTGAAGTCGCCCACCTATGTATACTTGAGTCCAAAGTCTTGAGTCCCCTTCAAGTACTTTAGAACTCTTTTTGCAGTAGACCAATGTCCCTCACAATGCTTTTACATACACCTGGAGAGGATTCCAACAGCAAATGAAATGTCAGGTCTGGTAGTATTCAGGTATTTGAGACTTCCTACAAGTTGTCTATACTTTGTTGCATCCTCAAATTCTTTTCTTTCAATGGCTGTGAGCTTCAAGTTCTGTTCCATTGTAGTCAAAGGATTGCACTCATCCATGCCAAACTTGTTCAACAGATCTCCAATGTGCTTCTTCTGAGAGAGGAATATAAACTTCGGATGTTGAGTTACTTCAATACCAAGATAGTAGTGAACATAGCCCAAGTCAGTCATTTCAGAACATTTCCTTAATTCCTTCTTTATGGATGCAATGTAGCTTTCATTGTTCCATGTCATCAAAAGATCATCTACATATACCACAACATATACAACTTTTTTGCCAACTTTCTTGACAAACAAAATTGCATCATCATATCATAATGTTTGAAGTTGAGTTTCAGAAGATGCTCAGTTAACTTTTCATACCAGGCTCGTGGTGCTTGCTTGAGGCCATACAAGGATTTTACAAGCTTGCATACTTTGTTTTCTTGACCCTTCACAACAAATCCTTCTGGCTGGGACATAAAACATTTTCTTTCAGATCTCCATTCAAGAAAGCAGTTTTTACATCCATTTGATGGACTTTCCAACCATTCAAAGCTGCTAAGGCAAAGAGTGTCTGGATGGTAGCTCATTTTGTTGTGGGGGCAAAAGTGTCCCCATAGTCGACGCCTTCTTTCTGTGCAAAACCTATTGCCACAAACCTGGCTTTGAGCTTGTCAAGTGAGCCATCAGCTTTATACTTGTTCTTGTAGACCCACTTGCAACCAATTGGTTTAGTTCCTCCATGTGCCAAATCGAAGAGGAGGGCTCTCATGATAATGACCAAGGAGTTGGCCCCTTGGTTTCCAAGCAAAACATCAGTGGTGTTACCAAGTGGTTGTGGAAGCACAGTGAATGGTCTCATGGGTCTCCAACTACATCAACATGTTAATACTACATCCATAAGGGCAAGAATGACCATACAAGCCCTCCCATGTCTCCCTAGAAAGACAAAACCCCATCTGGGCCCCTGGATCATATGCCAAGTGTCTAGTACAAGCATGAGGCCAGCTGGGCAATGTGGTCCAAGTGCATCATCATCTTTGCATGAGTGGGGCACGAGTAAGTCAAATGTGGTACTGAAGGATCCCATGGCATGGCAATCAATGCTTTGTTATGGAGGACGCCCATGGCTCTCAATGCTCACCCTACAAGTGCCATCATGACCATTTGGAGAAATAGGGAGGTCAAACTCCAAGATGAAGACCAACCTGCAATCCTGTATAAGATCCAATGTGTATCCTCACCTTCCAATACAACAATTTCAATAGTGCAATTGAGTAAATGAGCTTACAAATCAGGGGCCCAGGTGGACACTTCATAGCAGCATGCCCTTCCATAATGGGCTTTAGAATGTACAGGTGTCCCCAGGTTCAAGAGGGAGGTTAATCGAGGACCCTTTGAGGTGGTTTCAACCTCTAAGGGAGTGACAAGTCCATGGTACACCCATCAAATGGAAGGTGTCATGTGTTATAATGATGGAATGGAGTGGGGTAGCACGGGAAGGCTCCAAGCCACATGCCATGGTACAAGGGCAGCTATAATAAGGGAAGCCCACACATGGGTGTATAGATATAGGAGGGAGCAATCATGGGACATGAGTTACCCCAAGCCTTTGTTTTTCCACCCTTCTTCGTACATATTTTTCCTTTCATTGATTTTTCTTTATTTTAATTGCTAGAGGCTCCAAGATATAAGAGCATGATGTGAATGATATAGCAGTGGATACCCCCTTAAGGTTGGGCAGTTCATCACCTGCCAGGGGTTGGGACAATCATGGATTCCTTAATGATGCATGGGGCTCACACAGGGGCCCTAGGAACCACGGTGATGGCCATAATAATATGGGTAGAGCTCATGTTTGGCTTTCGCCCACGTGCTGAATTTTTATGTCCCAGCCATCTATTGCATTTTATGGTACATTTCTTGTTGTAAGTGGCCAAATTATGCTTTTAACTTTATTTTTAGTTGCATCAACCTCCAGGGCATCATTTCAGGCCCGACCGAAAGTGTAGACAAGGGGAGGGAGAAGCTAACTCCTTGTGGACCCAATGGACAAATGTGGACCCGGATGGGAAATATGTGAAAAGGGGTAATAATAAGCGAAAGGGAGTGATATATGTGCCTATCAAGAAGTGGGACCACGCAGCCAAAATCAGGGTTTCTCAAGTAGTGCCACTCCTAAAGCTAGTAGCCAATAGAGGAGATCCCACGAGACTAGGGTACAAGACCAACCATCAAATTGGACAAGGGGGAAAGAGTATAGACCAAGCCCAATCTTTCCGCTGAATCCCCCCACTAATCCATGTCGAGATGTGTCCATGATAAGTAAGCAAAAATCCCCCTTTACACAATGAAAAGCCATACCTTCGGGGTTGGAAGGTTGGAAGGCCCACCTTCAAACATAAGATCATAACAGACAGGTGACGGCACATAATGGCTAGCTATGGTGGCACATTGCGCTACCTAGTGGCTGCAAGGGGCTGTTGGCTGCCGGCAGAAGTCAAATCTAGGAGAAAATTTCTCCTATGGGTGTCACCCACTAGTGGTGGGCAACAGTATGCATAAAAACCTCCTTGCAATGAAGAAAACTCTCCAAAGATACATATAAAAGGCTAGTAAATGCATAGAAATTAAATAATAAAAAAATTTAAAAAAGCAAAAAGATGACAACAATATCATAATACAATCAAGTTGTGGTAAGCTTACGAAATAAATACAAAACACCCCTTATAACATAGAAAAATATATGGAAAGTAGGTGTATCCATGAAAATTGAGATGCACAAAAAGATCATCCAAACTGCTATAACTACTTAAAATGAAAAGACTCCAAACATCATACAGTTGTTAAATATCCAGATGTTCTGCCTATACTTCCACAAATTATCACTTGATTCCCTTATTTATCATTTTATGTATTCCTGACCAGACAATCTTTTGCATAGCTACTTATCCAAGAAAACCATGTTTTCACTTTTTCTTTCCTTGTCAAACCCAGAACAAAAAGGAGCACTCAATCATTTTCATTTGTAACAGAAATGTGAAAGACTGATTATGCAGAGACTCCTAGATGCCATGTAACGTAAACTAAACCCAGTTCAGAATATTTTGTGTCAAGAAGACAACCTTAGCTCCTTCATCCCCAACTGGATTGCCAGAGAGATTAAGCGCCCTTAAAAAGTCATTCGAAGGTAGAACGTCCGAAAGTGCTTTCAAACCCACAGCTGTTATGCCATTTGCTGAAAAATCTACCTCTTCTGCATTCTGAATCATGAATGTTAAATTTCAATAATCCATATAGCTCATTTCTTAGCAGTACATGCTACAAAAATATTCATGGATTTTGTTAAAAATGGTGTATATCTATCTAGCACGAGTGATAAGAAAGATAAAACAGAAGAGTATTACGAAGAATGTGAAATTGCAACTAACTCTAGCGATCAGAAATCAGGATATTCATATGCAAAAATAACCTGATTGAAAGCTAAACCTTCAGCCAAAAATATTAGTCCCTCATCACCAAAATTGCGGCCTGTACATGTAAAATCCAAACCAATCTTGTCATCATCTTCATTAAATCTAGCCATAGATGAAATAATCATCAATTAATCTGCAAGGGACCCAAAAATATTAAATCAACAATGATTTGGAAATAATCAGCCAATCTTGGTATACCTGTAATGTTAAAGGAAACAGTCGGTGTCATTTTGAATAATCGTTTCATTGATTGCATCAGGATTAATTTGATTAATGAGAGATTATTTAATCTATGATCCTAACAGCCATGACTGCAGTTTGTATCATAATTCAACCACATATTGAAAAGATGAAGACGTAATAAATTTCCTCGTATTGTTGAGCATTAAAAAATGAGTCAAGATTTGCAATGAACAGGAATCTGATTGTCAAACTCATTGCAAAATTCCAAATGCCTCATATTCAATGCTGTATTCCTTGGACATGATATTTCCCTTCTAAGTTAACATCTGCAAATTTTTGCATTGGCCACTGTCCAAAAATTCCTATAATCAATCCACTGCTTGGCTCTAAATGGAACCAACTTACCTGACATATCAACACTCCTGAGCAAGCGAAGTTCTCTCGCAAAATCACCAAGACGGTCCCTTGATTGTCGCTCTAGTTTTTTACTTCGAGGAGAAAATGGCAAGTCAATACCAGTGGAAACCATATTGGAGGTTGCAGTATTGAATAATGTACCCGTGAGCTTAACCAAAGCTGTGAGCAAAAGAGAGAAATTAGCAATGCTATAAATAGTAACCATTCCCCTATAAGCATTTCCTCTTACAAAGCTACTCAAGAGAGTCAACAGTGAAATTCCTTTCTCCAACTCAGCAATTTCCTTAAGTAGATGGTGTGACCCTTCTAGTCCAACATAACAAAAACTTTGAACAAATGTACCTAGAGAAGCAAGGTACTCTACAACCCAGGTGGGGGTGAAGAGATCTATCAACAATTTGTGTGTATGTGTGTGTAACGATGTGTTGCACTAAGAAAAGCAAGATATTCTACAGCCCAAGTGAGAGTACAGAGATCCATTAACATTCCAAGTTTTTGTGTGTGCATGTAACTGTGCACTGATTGTAGATGGTCCATGGGATGCATTGGATATATACACCAGCACAAAACCATCTATCCTCTAGTTTGATCTACACCTTGAGGTTGCAAAAGCTGAATGACACATCCCTTGACTTCACACAAATGGTGCACTGAATGACAGGGGGCAGGTGGGTCGGAATTTCAGATATGCAATCTCTAGCTTCACATCGTTGAGGTGCATATCAAACTCAAGTTTAGATAAATCTGCTTAAATATTTAATCAGTAAATTGCACAGGATATTCACCTACAGAAATATTGGAGAAATTTGTGTATAGAGAGTACACCCTTTTAGTGTTGAAATTTGGTTACCGGAGGACAGGTGGTTCCCTAAGGCTTTGATCTTTGGCCTAGGGAAAAGTGTCCAAAAGAATCTATTTTTTCTCCTAAAGTGACTTTATAAAGTTATAAAGTCAAATATAATTTAGAAGTGACTTTAAGTGATAAAGTTACTAAGTCTAATTTTAAAGTGACATTAATAAAGTCAATGTGAAATTAGAAAGTGAAAAGTGACTTTGGAAATAAATGACTAAGAGGGTCTTTATTAAAGTGGGGTGAATTAAAAAATAGAAAGTGAGATTTAAATGAGCATTTAATCTCAGCCTTAGATCTAAAGCTATCTCAGCCATTGGATTTAGGGTTTCCCCAAAAGTCACTTAGGGTTAGGTTAAAGGAGAAAAAGGACGGAAAATATCATTCAGTCTTTCATGAGCAGATTGAGAGAAGGAGAAGAAGAGAGCAAAGGAAATTTCTGAGCAATGAGAAGGAGGGCGGTAGCACTTATATTCAGCAAATCTGTACAACAAGGACAAAGCACGAAGTTCAAGGCAAGTGGTCACGAATTTCGAGGGAGGAAAATCAACATTTATTGCAACACGTTTTTCGAGGTCCATACAGAAGCAAGGAGGTACAGAAATCGAGGTCCGTACAACAGATAGAGAAAGCTAGTTTTCTGGAATCCATACAGCAGCAAACAGCACGCAAAACGAGGTCCGTACAGCAGTCGTATAGCACGGAAATCGAGGCAGTATTTGCACAGATTTCGAGGGAGTCTGTACAGCTGTTCCGACACTGTTTTCGGTGCTGTCCATATAGCTTTTAAGGTTGTACTTTCTGCTGATATTTTCTGTTTGTATTTGGCACGAAAATCGAGGCGGAGTTTGTGCAGGGTTTTCGAGATAAGTAAATTTATGAGGTTGTTGCAATTTTTTGCTGTGTTATTTTTGTCTCACTGTAAAAGCTATTTATTAGAAATAAAGAGAAGCTTTTGAACTGCTTTTCCCCAAGAGTTGTAGGGGGTTTTTTCAAGGTCATCTTGACCAAAAATCAGCGTGTCAAAATTCTGTGTGTGGCTGATTTATTTTTCTGAGTTTATTTCTGCATTTCAGCACTGTGAAATTTCCAGAATTTGTGTTTTCAGAAAATATTTATTTTTCAGCTTGTTGAATGTATGGCTATTGG
The DNA here is from genome assembly GCA_034641835.2 of Pinus albicaulis. NCBI lineage: Eukaryota > Viridiplantae > Streptophyta > Pinopsida > Pinales > Pinaceae > Pinus > Pinus albicaulis. The sequence goes on along the minus strand of CM076580.1, from coordinate 853,199,767 downwards.
AATGGGCATTTAACTTTATGAGAGAAATAAAGAGAAACTTAAAACCAGGGTTGGAAACAGAAATTTCTACATGGTATCAAAGCTATTTTACTGAAAAGTGCAGTTTGGGACAGAAAGAAGAAAAATTACAGCAAGCTGATTTTTCACACAAAAAACAGTACCTTTACTACAACAGTGTTATTTTCAGCTTATTAGGATAGCAAGCATGTCTTTGGGCTTGAGGGTGGAGGATAGGTTGGATGGGCATAGCAACTACAGCGTATGGAAGGAAAGAATGCAGAGCATCTTTGAGGAGGCAGAAGTCTGGGGTATAATGGTACATACCCAACAGCGCCCTGTTAATGTGTCTGCTGACCCTGTTCAGTTGGCAGACTTTAATAAGAAGAATAACAAGGGCAAGAGACTAATTCTGGATGGTATTAAAGACCATGTCACTCCTCATGTGAAAAGAAAGAGATTTGCTCATGAGATGTGGACAGCCTTGACCAATCTCTACCAAAGTACCAATGAAAACAGAAAAATGGTCCTAAGAGAGAAGTTGAAGGCCATTAAGATGGCAAAGACTGATAGTGCTACTGCATACCTCACAAAGATCACAAATGTGAGAGATGAGTTGGCAGCAGTTGGAAATGTCGTTCTACCCACTGAGTTGGTGCGAATTGAAGTGAATGGCCTTCCCAGTTAATGGCTAAACTTTGTTGATGGGATTGTTGCACGTGAGAACCTTCCCACTTGAGAGAGGTTCTGGGATGATTGCATACAGAATGAAATCAAAAAGAGCCAGCTTGAGGCAGCCAAAGCAGTTGAGCAGGATGAGGATGTAGCACTGTTAGCAGGAGGCAAGAAGGGCAAAGGAAAGAAGCAAGCTTCCACAAACAGTGGTGGGGGCAAAGGCAAAGGTAAAGGTAAACAGGGGAACACGTAGAAGGACTATTCCAAGGTGAAGTGATGGAATTGTCAAAGGATGGGACACTATGCAGTTGTGTGTCCGAAGAAGAAGAAGAAGGGGAAGAACAAGACCATGGCAGCATCAGCAGAGATAGAGGACTTTTCGGAGAGCTTCGACCGAGAGTTTGGGTTCATTGCTTGTGAGTCCACTAGTGCAGGATCACCTGCCACGGAGGGTGAGAGGGAGTGTGCATTTCCCTCCACTAGCGGAGCATCTTCAGGTATCTGGTATGTTGACAGTGGGGCTTCACGTCATATGACAGGAGTCCGTGAGTACTTCTCAGAGCTTTCAGAGAGTGGCACTGATATAGAGGTAGTACTCAGAGATGACAGCGTTGTTAGAGCAGTCGGTGTGGGGACATTGACATTTGATAGGGAACCCAAACCTCCCTTGAAAGTGTCAAATGTTCTATATGTGCCAGGGATGAGGAAGAACCTTATATCTGTCTCAGCATTAGAGGACAGAGGGTATGAGGTGTTGTGCAATAGAGGACGGGTGCTTATATATCCCAGGGGCGCTCCAATTGAGTCAGTTAGAGTGATTGGTGTATGCCATGCAAAGTTGTACAAGTTTGCATTTCAGCCCCTTTTGGCATTGAGCAGTAGTAACGGCAACAGAGCTAGCAGTTCAAAGCTGTGCGAGATTTGGCACCCCAGGATGGGGCACATGTATCATGGGGCCTTGAGGACATTGCAGGAGATCACTACAGGTGTGCCAAATTTTAGTATTGATCACATTGATACATGCAGAGGATGTGTTATGGGCAAGTTTGCCAAATCCCCTTTTCCCAGCAGTGACAGCAGATCGACTGGGATACTTGATTTGATTCATTCTAATGTGAGCGGTTGGATGTCTCATGTTTCCTTGAGTGGATATGAGTACTATGTTTTATTCATTGATGATCACTCCAGGAAGACCTAGATTTATTTCTTGAAGACCAAGAGTGAGGTCTTCAAGCGGTTTCAGGAGTTCAGAGCTCTTGTGGAGACTCAGACAGGTCGGAAGATCAAGTCCCTAAGGTCGGAAAATGGAGGGGAGTACACCCTTGGTGAGTTTGTTGACTATTGTGCAGAGGCAAGCATTAGGAGAGAGTTCACAGTTCCTTACAACCCCCAGCAGAACGGGGTTGCGGAGATGAAGAATAGATCCATCGGAGGGGCTGCCAAAGCCATGCTACATGATTAGGGGCTACCATTGTTTTTGTGAGCAGATATCTGCAACACTACCATACAAGGTTACTTGGAAGCGGGAGCGGGAGCGAAGCGCGGAGCGCCATTTTTAAAAGTTTATGGGTCCGGAGCATTTTCGGTTGGTCATCTTCGTATCTTTGGGTGTATTGCATACTCCTACGTACCCAAGGAGAAGAGGACCAAGCTAGAGCCCACCGCAGAGAAGGGTATCTTTGTGGGCTACAGTGAGACCTCGAAAGCCTTTCGGATTTATATTCCTGCACAGAGGAGAGTTGTTGTCAGGCAGGATGTGAAGTTCGAGGAGGATAGGGCTTTCACGAGGTCACGGGAGTTAGAGTATCTGGATCAGCCAGACCCTTAGGAGCAGTTGAGTCAGGTATAGGGATCCAGTGGGCAGGGATCAGGAGGATCAGGAGGCACGTCGATTACGGTGTCAGGTCCATCAATGAGCAGTGACTCGCAGAGTCAAAGCGGTGGTGCTTCGGGTAGCATGCAAAGCAGTCCGCAGAGCAGTTCACTAGGGAGTCCACTGATGGACAGTTCACACGGTACTTCAGCATCTACAGGTTCAGGTTCAGGCAGGAGGACAGCAGACAGAAAATCAGGAGTTCAGACTCCTGATGAGGAGGAGGAGTTTCATTCTCCAGTGGGAGAAGTGTGCTCAGGGAAGAGGAAGCTCAAGTGGCTTCAAGATACCTTGAAAGAGGCCACATCTGTTGTTGGGCCGAAGAGGCCGGTCAGAGAGAGCAAACCACCTGAGAGGTTCTGTAGCTATATGGCAATGGTTGCCAACATCATTGACTCTGAGCCTTCTAGCTATGAAGAGGTAGCTAGCCAGCAGGTCTGGAGAGAGGCCATGTAGGAGGAGTATTCTTCTATCATGAAGAATGATGTTTGGGAGCTGGTGCCGAGGCTTGAGGGCAAATCCATGGTTATTTCCAGATGGTTTTACAAGGTAAAGCATGCTGCAGATGGCAGCATTGAGAAATTCAAGGCAAGGTTTGTGGCTAGAGGGTTCTCCCATGTAGAGGGAGTAGATTATGAGGAGACCTTCACTCCCGTGGTTCGATATATTTCGATTCACTCCATCATATCGATAGCAGCAGAGATGGGTTGGAAGATCCACCAGATGGATGTGAAGACTGCATTTCTCAATGGCTTCATACAGGAGGAGGTGTACATTGAGCAGCCACAGGGCTTTGAGGCGCATGGGAAGGAGTCCCATGTGTGCAGATTGAAGAAGGCCCTTTATGGCCTGAAGCAAGCTCCCAGAGCTTGGTACTCTAGGATAGATACATACTTGCAGGAGATGGGTTTCACAAAGAGTGATGCAGATCCAAACCTATACTTTATTGTGATAGGTGAGGAGCCTCTCATTCTGGTGCTGTATGTGGATGACTTGGTCATTACGGGTGTAGAGAGACTCATAGAGAGCTGCAAGAGAGATCTTGCCTCGGAGTTCGAGATGAAGGACATTGGCTTGATGCATTACCTTTTGGGTTTGGAGGTGTGGCAGGAGGAGGGGCATTTCTTCCTGGGACAGGGGAAGTATATTGTGGACATCCTTGGCAGATTCCACATGGAGGATTTGTTGAAATTTGGTACCGGAGGACAGGTGGTTCCCTAAGGCTTTGATCTTTGGCCTAGGGAAAAGTGTCCAAAAGAATTTAATTTTTCTCCTAAAGTAACTTTATAATTTTTTTATAAAGTTAAATCTAATTTAAAAGTGACTTAAGTGATAAAGTTATAAAGTGACTTTATAAAGTTATAAAGTCAAATCTAATTTTAAAGTGACTTTAAGTGATAAAGTTACTAAAGTTAAAGTGACTTTAAATAAAGTCAATATAAAATTAGAAAGGAAAAAGTGACTTTGGAAATAAAAGACTAAGTGGGTCTTTATTAAAGTGGGGTGAATTAAAAAATGAAAAGTGAGATTTAAATGAGCATTTAATCTCGGCCCTAGATCTCAATCTATCTCAGCCATTGGATTTAGGGATTCCCCAAAAGTCACTTAGGGTTAGGTTAAAGGAGGAAAAGGAGGAAAAGATCATTCATTCTTTCATGAGCAGATTGAGAGAGGAGGAGAGGGAGCTGAAGAGTAATTTCTGAGCTGAGGGAGAGCAGCAAAGGCAGCACAGCAAGAGAGCACACTTCCCAAGGCTGAAAAATCCGTACAGTAGAGTTTATTGGCACATTAACCAAGGCAGAAAGTCCGTACAGCATTTGCACGATTTTCGAGAGAGGGGCAGCACTGTTTTCGAGAGCTGGAACAGCAGCAAGGAGCACGGTTTTCAAGGCAGATTTTTCTGGGCACGAAAATCGAAAATGTGTCCCAGCAAATATGCGTACGATCCAAATACGGTCATTCAGCACGTTTTTCGAGCGCTAAAGACAACATTTAATCTTTGTAATTTCTCACGAAATAATATTCCCGTTTCTTTGTTTGTACGTTTTCGAGTGGAGGGTGTACAGTCAAGATAAGTGATTTTTGTGTTTGCTGAAATTTTCTGTGTATTACTGCTCACTGTAAAAGCATTTTTCCAGAAATAAGAAGGAGCTTTCGAACTGGTTTTCCCCAAGAGTTGTAGGGGGTTTTTCCAGGGTCACCTTGACCAAAAATACTGAGTTATGATGTGTTGAATGACTGTTTGTTACTGCTGTTATTTTATTTCTGCATTTACAGCATTCTGAAAAAATTTCCAGAATTTGTGTTTTCAGCAAAATTTATTTTTCCAGTTGTTGAATGTATGGTTATGGGAAAGGGCATTTAACGATTTTGGAGTAATAAGGCGAAAACTGAAAACCGGGGTGGGAAATAGAATTTTCTACATGGTATCGGAGCTTGAGTGCTGAAAGAGCAGTTTAGGACAGCAAGGAAGAAAATTACAGCTTGCTGATTTTTCACTCAGAAAATTCCAGCAAGCTGATTTTTCACAAACAACAGATTTTTACCTTTACTACAGCAGTGTTATTTTTCAGTTTTAGGACAGCGGGATGTCTTTGGGATTGAGGGTGGAGGATAGGCTGGATGGGCATACAAATTACAGTGTTTGGAAGGAGAGAATGCAGAGTATCTTTGAGGAAGCGGAAGTCTGGGATATCATGGTTCATACCACACAGCAGCCTGTTAATGTGCCTACTGATCCTGTTCAGTTGGCAGCATATAACAGAAAGAACAACAAGGGTAAGAGACTGATTCTAGACGGAATCAAGGACCATTGCATTCCTCATGCGAGAGGAAAGAGAAATGCCCATGAGATGTGGTCAGCATTGACCAACCTCTACCAGAGTACCAATGAGAACCGGAAAATGGTCCTGAAGGAGAAGCTGAAGAACATTAAGATGGCTAAGATTGATAGTGCAGCTGGATATCTCACAAAGATTACTAATGTGAGAGATGAGTTGGCGGCGATTGGAGAGGCCATTCCTCCCACTGAGTTGGTGCGGATTGCAGTGAATGGCCTCCCCAGTTCATGGATGAACTTTGCTGATGGGGTTTGTGCACGTGAGACCCTTCCCACATGGGAGAGGTTTTGGGATGATTGCATTCAGACAGAGATCAGGAAAGGTTAGCTTGGGGCAGCCAAGCCAGTTGAGCAGGATGAGGATGTAGCATTGTTGGCAGGACGCAAGAAAGGCAAAGGGAAGAAGCAGGCTTCCACAAGCAATGGTGGGGGCAAAGGCAAAGGTAAAGGTAAACAGGATAACACACAGAAGGACTATTCCAAGGTGAAGTGTTGGAATTGTCAGAAGATGGGACACTATGCAGTTGTGTGTCCGGAGAAGAAGAAGAAGGAGGGGAAGAACCAGAGCATGGCAGCTTCAGCAGAGGTTGAGGACTTTGCAGATCGCTTTGACCGGGAGTTTGGGTTCATTGCGTGTGAGTCTTCTAGTGCAGGATTATCTGCCATAGAGGTTCAGAGGGAGCATGCATTTCCCTCGATGAGCGGAGCATCTTCGGGTATCTGGTATGTGGACAGTGGGGCTTCACGTCACATGACAGGAGTCCGTGAGTACTTCTCCGAGCTTTCAGAGAGTGGCACTGATGTAGAGGTAGTACTCGGTGATGACAGAGTTGTTAGAGCAGTCGGTGTGGGAACATTGACATTTCAGAGGGAGTCCAAACCTCCCTTGAAGGTGTCGGATGTTCTTTATGTGCCAGGGATGAGGAAGAACCTCATATCCGTCTCAGCTTTGGAGGACAGAGGATATGAGATACTATTCAGGGGAGGACAGGTGTTGATGTATCCCAGGGGCACTCCAGCTGATTCAACTAGAGTGATAGGTGTACGCCATGCAAAGGTGTACAAGTTTGCATTTCAGTCCCTTTTGGCATTGAGCAGCAGTACCGACAGCAGAGCTAGCAGTTCTGAGCAGTGTGAGATTTGGCACCGCAGGATGGGGCACATGCATCATGGAGCCTTGAGGACTCTGCGGGAGATCACTACAGGTGTGCCAGATTTCAGTACTGATCACTTTGATACTTGCAGAGGATGTGCGATGGGCAAGTTTGCCAAATCCCCTTTTCCCAGCAGTGACAGCAGAGCGACTAGGATACTTGATTTGATTCATTCCGATGTGAGCGGTCAGATGTCTCATGTTTCCTTGAGTGGATATGAGTACTATGTTTTATTCATTGATGATCACTCCAGGAGGACCTGGATTTATTTCTTGAAGACCAAGAGTGAGGTCTTCAACCGGTTTCAGGAGTTCAGAGCTCTTGTGGAGACACAGACAGGTCGGAAGATCAAGTCCCTGAGGTCGGACAATGGAGGAGAGTACACCCTTGGAGAGTTTGTTGACTATTGTGCGGAGGCAGGCATTAGGAGGGAGCTCACTGTTCCTTACAACCCCCAGTAGAACGGGGTTGCAGAGAGGAAGAACAGATCCATCGGAGGGGCTGCCAAAGCCATGTTACATGATCGGGGGTTGCCATTGTTTTTGTGGGCAGAGGCCTGCAACACAGCTGTTTACTTGCAGAACAGGAGTCCGCATCGTGCCTTGGGGCACATGACTCCGGAGGAGGCTTTTTCTGGGAAGAAGCCTGATATGGGTCATCTTCGTATCTTTGGGGTGGCTTGCATGCTCTACATGCCCAAACCAAAGAGGACCAAACCATGCCGCGAAGGGTATCTTTAGCCAGGCCTACGGTGAGACCTCCAAGAGAACTGGTTCTATATGAGAGGAAAGTTGTTGTCAGGCGAGATGTGAAGTTCGAGGAGGACAGGGCCTTTAGGAGGTCACGGGAGTTAGAGTATCTGGATCAGCCAGACCCTCAGCAGCAGTTGAGTCAGTCACTGGGATCCAGTAGGCAGGGATCAGGAGGATCCGGAGGTACATCTATGACGATGTCAGGTACGTCAGTAGGGAGTGGCTCGCAGAGTCAGGGGGGTGGTGCTATGGGCAGCACGCAGAGCAGTCCACAGAGCAGTTCACTGGGGAGTCCACTGATGGACAGTTCACACGGTACCTCAGCATCTACAGGTTCAGGTGCAGGCAGGAGGACAGCAGACAGACAGTCAGGAGTTCAGGCTCCTGATGTTGAGGAGGAGGAGTTTTATTCTCCGGCGGGAGAAGTGCACTCGGGGAAGAGGAAGCCCAAGTGGCTTCAGGACACCTTGAGAGATGCCACATCTGTTGCTGAGCCTAAGAGGCCGGTCAGAGAGAGCAGACCACCTGAGAGGTTTTGTAGCTATATGGCAATGGCTGCCAGCATCCTTGACTCTGAGCCTTCTAGCTATGAGGAGGCAGCTAGCCAGCAGGTCTGGAGAGAGGCCATGCAGGAGGAGTATTCTTCTATCATGAAGAATGATGTTTGGGAGGTGGTGCCGAGGCCTGAGGGCAAATCAGTGGTTACTTCCAGATGGCTTTACAAGGTAAAGCATGCTGCAGATGGCAGCATTGAGAAATTCAAAGCGAGGTTTGTGGCTAGAGGGTTCTCCCAGGTAGAGAGAGTTGATTATGAGGAGACCTTCGCTCCCGTGGCTCGATATACTTCGATCCGCTCCATTATATCGATAGCAGCAGAGATGGGTTGGAAGATCCACCAGATGGATGTGAAGACCGCATTTCTCAATGGCTTCATACGGGAGGAGGTGTACATTGAGCAGCCACAGGGCTTTGAGGTGCATGGGAAGGAGTCCCATGTGTGCAGACTGAAGAAGGCCCTTTATGGCCTGAAGCAAGCTCCCAGAGCTTGGTACTCCAGGATAGATACTTACTTACAGAAGATGGGTTTCACAAAGAGTGAGGCAGATCCGAACCTTTACTATATTGTGATAGGTGAGGAGCCTCTCATTCTGGTGCTGTATGTGGATGACTTAGTCATTACAGGTGCAGAGAGACTCATAGAGCACTGCAAGAGAGATCTTGCGGCGGAGTTTGAGATGAAGGACATCGGCTTGATGCATTGCTTTTTGGGTTTGGAGGTGTGGCAGGAGGAGGGGCATTTCTTCCTGGGACAGGGGAAGTATATTGTGGACATCCTTGGCAGATTCCACATGGAGGATTGTAGACCCATGTCGACACCGATGATCACCAACTGGAAGAAGCTTCATGCTTCAGATTCCGAGTTGGTGGATCCCACATTGTACAGGCAGCTGATTGGTTCATTGATGTATTTGGTCAACACTAGACCAGATATTTGTTTTGCAGTCAACACGATGAGTCAGTTTATGTGTGAGCCTAGAAAGGTTCACTGGGTGGCTGCAAAACACATTTTGCGGTACTTGCAGGGGACAGTGGATTATGGTCTGGACTACAAGCAGGGGGATGGAGTGAGATTGGCAGGTTACACTGATTCTGATTGGGTAGGTTGTGCTTCTGATAGGAAGAGCACTTCAGGGTGCTGTTTTGGGTTGGGTTCGGCAGTGGTGTCATGGTTCAGCTAGAAGCAGCAGTCAGTACCATTGAGTTCAGCAGAAGAAGAGTATATGGCAGCCAGTCTAGCTAGTTGTGAGGCCATCTAGCTTTGCAAGATGTTGTTTCGCTTATTTGGTCAGCCGTTGAGACCTTTAGTGATTTACTGTGATAATCAGAGTTGCATTAAACTCACAGAGAATCCAGTATTTCATGACAAGTCAAAGCATATCGGGATCAAATATCATTTCTTTAGAGACTATGTGTAGAAGGGAGCTGTGAAGCTTGAATATATTCCCACTGATGAGCAGGTTGCAGATATTCTTACCAAAGCCTTACCACAGGGCAAGCATGTCTACTTCAGAGACAAGATGGGTGTGGTGAGGAACACCTTCCTCGGTAAGAGGAAGTGTTGAAATTTGGTTACCGGAGGACAGGTGGTTCCCTAAGGCTTTGATCTTTGGCCTAGGGAAAAGTGTCCAAAAGAATTTAATTTTTCTCCTAAAGTGACTTTATAATTTTTATAAAGTCAAATCTAATTTAAAAGTGACTTTAAGTAATAAAGTTACTAAAGTGACTTTATAAAGTTATAAAGTCAAATCTAATTTAAAAGTGACTTTAAGTGATAAAGTTACTAAAGTCTAATTTTAAAGTGACTTTAATAAAGTCAATATAAAATTAGAAAGGAAAAAATGACTTTGGAAATAAAAGACTAAGTGGGTCTTTATTAAAGTGGGGTGAATTAAAAAATGAAAAGTGAGATTTAAATGAGCATTTAATCTCAGCCCTAGATCTCAATCTATCTCAGCCATTGGATTTAGGGATTCCCCAAAAATCACTTAGGGTTAGGTTAAAGGAGGAAAAGGAGGAAAAGGTCATTCATTCTTTCATGAGCAGATTGAGAGAGGAGGAGAGGGAGCTGAAGAGTGATTTCTGAGCAGAGGGAGAGCAGCAAAAGCAGCACAGCAAGTCTGTACAGCAAGAGAGCACACTTCCCAAGGCTGAAAAATCCGTACAGCAGAGTTCATTGGCACATTAACCAAGGCAGAAAGTCCATACAGCATTTGCACGGTTTTCGAGAGAGGGGCAGCACTGTTTTCGAGAGCTGGAACAGCAGCAAGGAGCACGATTTTCAAGGCAGATTTTTCTGGGCACGAAAATCGAGAAAGGGGGCTGCTGTCCCATCCGTACGGAATCCGTACAGTCCGTACGGTCATTCTGGCACGTTTTTCGAGGCAGCTAAGACAGCATTTAATGCTGTAATTTCTCTGAAATATTTCTGTTTGCTGTTTGGCACGTTTTTCGAGGTGGAGGGTGGCACGAAAGTCAAGATAAGTGATTTTTGTGTTTGCTGTAATTTTCTGTGTATTACTGCTCACTGTAAAAGCATTTTTCATAAATAAATGAGAAGCTTCCAGACTGGTTTTCCCCAAGAGTTGTAGGGGGTTTTTCCAGGGTCACCTTGACCAAAAATACTGAGTTATGATGTGTTGAATGGTATTTGTTTTATTCTTTCTTTGTTATTTTATTTACGCATTTACAATACGAAAAATTTCGGAAATTTGTTTTAAATAGAATTTATTTTCGATTGTTGAATGTATGGTTATAGAAAGGGCCTTTAGCGATTTTGGGTAATAAGGCGAAAATTGAAGAAATTGAAAACGGGGGTGGGGAAAGGATTGTAGACCCATGTCGACATCGATGATCACCAGCTGGAAGAAGCTTCACGCTTTAGATTCCGAGTTGGTGGATCCCACTTTGTATAGACAGCTGATTGGTTCCTTGATGTATTTGGTCAACACCAGACCAGATATATGTTTTGCAGTCAACACGATGAGCCAGTTCATGTGTGAGCCCAAGAGGGTGCACTGGGTTGCTGCAAAACACATTTTGCTGTACTTGCAGGGGACAATGGATTATGGTCTGGATTATAGATAGGGAGATGGAGTGAGATTGGCAGGGTACACTGATTTTGATTGGGCAGGTTGCGCTTCTGATAGGAAGAGCACTTCAAGGTGTTGTTTTGGGTTGGGTTCGGCAGTGGTGTTGTGGTTTAGCCGAAAGCAGCAGTCAGTAGCATTGAGTTCAGCGGAAGCAGAGTACATGGCAACCAGTCTAGCTAGTTGTGAGGCCATATGGCTTCACAAGATGTTGTTTGGCTTATTTGGTCAGCCGTTCAGACCTTCAGTGATTTACTGTGATAATCAGAGTTGCATGAAACTCACGAAGAATCCAGTATTTCATGACAGGTCAAAGCATATTGGGATCAAATACCATTTCATCAGAGACTATGTTCAGAAGGGAGCTGTGAAGCTTGAGTATATTCCCACTGATGAGCAGGTTGCAGATATTCTTACCAAATCCTTACCACGGGGCAAGCATGTCTACTTCAGAGACAAGATGGGTGTGGTGAGGAACACCTTCCTTGGTAAGAGGGAGTGTTGAAATTTGGTTATTGGAGGACAGGTGGTTCCCTAAGGCTTTGATCTTTGGCCCAGGGAAAAGTGTCCAAAAGTATTTAATTTCTCCTAAAGTGACTTTATAAAGTTATAAAGTCAAATCTAATTTAAAAGTGACTTTAAGTGATAAAGTTACTAAGTTTAATTATAAAGTGACTTTAATAAAGTCAATGTGAAATTAGAAAGGGAAAAGTGACTTTGGAAATAAATGACTAAGTGGGTCTTTATTAAAGTGGGGTGAATAAAAAAAATAGAAAGTGAGATTTAAATGAGCTTTTAATTTCAGCCCTAGATCTAAAAGCTATTTCAGCCATTGGATTTAGAGATTCCCCAAAAGTCACTTAGGGTTAGGTTAAAGGAGGAAAATGAGAGAAATCATTCATTCTTTCGTGAGCAGATTGAGAGAAGAGGAGAGAAAGCAAGGCAGATTTTTTGAGCAGTGAGAAGAAGGAGGACAACAGCAAGGAGATTCAGCAAATCTGTACAGCAAGGACAGAGAACGGTTTTCAAGGCAAGAGGGCACGAAAATCGAGGAGAGGAGAACAACATTTATTGTTGCTACAGTGGCATGTTTCCCAAGGAGGCCGTACAACAGTTTGAGGGACTGTTTTATGATTTCAGTACAACAGAGAATCAACACAAAAATCGAGGCCGTACAATAGTTTCAAGGCAGCTGTACAACACAGATTTCGAGGCAATTGTACAATAGTTTTCAGTAGGACGTACAGTGTTGTTTTCGAGGAGGCCGTATTGTCGTACAACATAGTTTTCTATGATGTCAGTACAACATTTAATGGTGCACATTTTTCTGTAAATTTATGTTTTGCGTTGGCACAAAAATCGAGGTGGAGTTGTGCACGGTTTTCGAGATAAGTACATTTATGAGGTTGCTATAATTTTTACTGTGTTTTCCTGCTCACTGTAAAGCTATTTATCAGAAATAAGAAGAGCTTTCGAACTGGTTTTCCCCAAGAGTTGTAGGGGGTTTTTCCAGGGTCATATTGACCAAAAATCATCGTGTCTATTTTTTGTGTGGCTGATTTATTTTTCCGAGTTTTATTTCTGCATTTCAGCATTGTGAAATTTCCAGAATTTGTGTTTTCAGAAAATATTTATTTTTTCAACTTGTTGAATTTATGGCTATGGGAATGGGCATTTAACTTTATGGGAGAAATAAGGAGAAACTGAAACCAGGGTGGGAACATAAATTTCTACAATTTTGACATTTTAGGGGCTTGTTCATTAGGAGTTTGAATTGATAGCACTCGTCTAAATAGATGAGACCTAGTCTCATCTCAAATCATCACACTTGGGATTTTCACATACCTCATTACAGGATTTGGACTTGCAATTTGAGGAGACTTTTGGATGTCTTTGGGATGCACTTTGATGTTTGGATCTTTATTGCTATCTTTTTGGAGTTTCTAATGTATTATTCATCGATGGATATACTCTACATTGTAAGTGTTTCTTTATGGTGAAATTATCTTGCAAATAATGTCTAATACATGGAATTTTTTCTCATGATAAGAATTCACACATTGTTTTATTGAATATCTTTCAAAATTATAATCTTGGGAAGTTTTGCATGTGTTACTCATTGATGGTGTGGAAATAATGTTCCTAATGGATAATGATTGCATTTAATCCATGAAACTCCATTAACTAATGCTAAAGAGGGTAATTGTTGAAAGGGGTGACTAGGGCTTCCTATTTTAGCCTCCTTGAAGGTCAATTTAGCTAATTATAAGCACTCATGACTCCATACTCCCAATGGTCTAGGCACTAATCAAGTCCCTTGGTGGTCACACACAAATTTAAACCATAAATTTTCCTTTTGATATTCTAAAAATTCGTCCCTTTAAGGATAAGGAGGCCATCTAGGGCTTGGTACGAAATCTCTTGGAAGAAGAATTTTTGAATTTTGTTTGGATAGAATTCTTTCTTAGTGTCTCCTCTAAAGGTCCTCAAATTTTGGTGGAATTCCCATGGTGGATTCCCCATTAATTTTGATGCCCTAGTTGTTGCATTAAGAGGGAACCCTAGAAGCTAATTCTTCAACTTAGGGATTCTTTGAAGGCAAATTCTTTAGTACTTGGTGAAGTAAATCATACATTGCCTTTTCTCTTACCTACCTTGACCTTGGATGCGCATATATCTCGTGTCAAGTCTCAACCCTAGGTTTCCTTATTATAAAGGGGCTTTTCGTGGAAAGTACTGATAGACTCTCCTAGGACTCGCACCTTTGTTGAACTTTCCATTGAATGAGCTACCTTATCTCACTTCAAACCTGCCACAAGGACATTCATCACAAGTGAGTAATACTGGGACTCCTCCTGTCGATGAAAATCCGAGAAGACCAAGGGACTTAGGCTGTGGTGATAGTGGACCTATGTCCCAATTGTTGTTGTGTCCTCTAGCTTTTGCCTCTTAACAAGGCTTGCTAGTTTGTGTAGCAAAATTTTTGGCGCCGTTGCCGGGGAAGAAGCATGTTTACCTTTATGAAATACTTACCTTCTTCCCTAACGACAATATAAATAATTTTGGTGACCCCGTTGGAAGAATGAAGCCCTAGTCCTTCATTAAATTTCAAGGTTAATGCTTGTAGGGTGAAGCAAGCATTTCTCAAATCATTTTTTTCACTTCGACAACTCTATAACTGATTGTTATGCAAAGTTCGAGGAAATGGCTCATTGTGATGAAGAAATGTTATGTGGTTTCCCTTGTGATGAATAAGATGATGCTAAGCTATTTGATCCTGAAACTCTTCAAATACTGCAAGAAAGGGTGGATGAATATAAAGAATATTGCATGCAGCTAATGGATCATAAGGAGAAGAATTTCTTATGGAATCTATGTAGAGAGAAGCGAGGAGAGCTCTATAAAATGAAATGCGAATATGAGAAAAATCCTATAGACATCCTTCTCCTTGAGCTCATTTACCAGAGCTATGTAGTCAAGATCTTGTGTGATGTGGTCCAAGAAAGGCATTGCAATCCTCAACAAGACCACCCGTCGTATCATCCTGTACCCGAAGAAATCATAGAACTAGACGTGTTAGGGGATTGGGATGTGTGATAATTCTGAAATCCATAAATCCAGAATTGTACTGTAACAACTGATAATGTTTCTTCTATTAAGTAAATTAATTAAACAAATTATTAGCATTTTCCTACGGCAAATATCGAAACATATACATTGGAACCTTCACAAAATAAATACTGTGAAAGAAAATAAATGTTGGAAAATTAGAGAAATTCTAGCACACACATAAAGATATTGACATAACTATTTTTGGACAATTGTCCCCAGAAAAACCCAATGCGGGAAAACCAGTGCAACAAATGAGGGTTTCTTTATTAATCTTCAATAGTAAATCTTGTACAAGAATTCAGACAACAAAATAGAGGAACACTGAGAGAAATTTACTGATAAATTTCTCACTCTCCACAGCGATTCTCTGGCCCAGAAACGGACCCTCTGCCCTTACGCTGGTTTCACTGCGTCACCCTCTGCACAGTGAATGCGTAGTGCTCTGGTGTACCGCGTCCCTCCTCATGCTGACCCTCCCTGAATTCGCCCTGCACTCTCGAACTGCTGCTGATACCCTCTCTCTCTCTCACCTGCAACTCACGTGCTGGCTTTATTTCCTCTACTGAACTTTAGCCACTGAGAAAATTGATTTGCCTAGGCAACTGAGTAACTGCACTAGTGTGTTCTCCAAGCCCCATCGAGTTTCTTCTTATAATCTCTCGTTGAGACATCAACGACCAGGATTAAAACTTAATCGATGGCTAAGATTAACTAGAACTTGATCCATGCCTTTTTCTAGAAGATTCACACCTGACTTAATTAATACCTTTTATTGATCATATTTCCTAAGTTTAGACTTAGGAAATATTAAAAACTGATTAATTATTTTAATTAAGTTGTCTCTATGTGGAATTTCTAGAAACAATTTTTGGGCATTAGAGAATACATATATTCTAGCCTCTTCACCAAATCTCTTGGCTAGAACACATCCGATGCTACAAAAACTAAGACTCTCTCTTAGCGAGAAAACTGTTCTAGTGCTGCAACTGCTGCCACAACACATTGTCTCTGCACCATCTCCTGTCAAGTTGTTGATGTCTGGCTACTGCTGCCCACCAACTACTGCGCAACTCTGATATGCGCTGCATCTGTGCTGTTGCTGACCCTGCTGTACTGTTGCTAACTATTGCATCTTCACTGCAACTCCCTCTCATCTGCTACTGCTGCAACTGAGAATCCATTTGTTTTTTCTACTGAAACGAATTCTCCACCATACCTATCTGTTCCCTAAACTGGATGAACTTATCTCTCCCTAGAACTTTCGTGAGTATGTTTGCTACCTGATCTTCGATGGGAACATACTGTAGCTGGACTGGCCATGCTGAACATAGTCTCTGATGAAATGACATCTGATATTAATGTGCTTCGACCTATTATGAAATACTGGATTCTCAGAGAGTTTTATGCAACTCTGATTATCACAGTAAATACTGGTCGCTCCCATATTCTTCTTGAACAAACTCATGAGAAACTTCCTAAGCCATATAGCTTCGCACGTAGCTGTGTTGGATGCCATATATTCTGCTTTTGCTGAGCTCAATGCTATTGACTTTTGCTTCCTGTTGTACTGAGAGACCATCCCTGATCCAACACTGAAGTAGTATTCAGAGGTACTTTTTCTGTCCACTGAACTACTTGCCCGATCTACACCTGTGAATCCGCACAATCTGACGTCATCTCCTTGAGTATATTTCAAGTTTCAACCCACATCTGACTGTTCCACGCACATATCTAAGAATGTGCCTAGCTGCTGCCCAATGTACCCTTTTTCGGTTCCACCATGAACTGACTAAGGGTATTGACAACAAAACAAATGTCTGGCCTAGTGTTGACTAGATGCATGAGCGACCCTATGAGTTGTCTGTACAAGGTGGGTTCGACTTCGTTGTCCCCTGATGCATCTATTTTCTTCTAATTGGTGATCATGGGCGTTGCCATGGGTCGACAATCTTGCATTCTAAATCTCTTCAGAATATCTGTAGCATATCTCCCTTGCCCAAGGAATATCTCCCCATTCTTATGCCATACTTCCAATCCTAGAAAATGGTGCATCAACCCCATGTCCTTAATGTTAAATTCTGCTTCAAGGTTCCTTTTGCAATCCTTTATGAGCCTTGATGATCTTGTTAAAAATAGGTCATCCACAAACAAAACCAGAATGAGAGGCTCATTCTCCACCATCAAATAGTAGATATTGGGATCTGGATCACTCTTGATGAATCCCAAATGTTGCAAATAACTGTCAATCTGACCATGCCATGCCCTGGGTGTCTGCTTGAGCCCATATAGGGCTTTCTTCAACTTGCATACATGAGTGTGCTTCTCATGAGTTTCGAAGCATTCAGGCTGCTCTATATACCTCTTCTTCTATCATTGCATTCAAGAATGCTGTCTTGACGTCCATCTGGTGAATCTCCCATCCCATCTGCATTGCTAGGGATATAACGGATCTGATAGAGGTATATTTGGCAACTGAGGCAAAGGTCTCCTCCTAGTCTGTCCCTTCCTTCTGCGCATACCCCTTTGCCACAAATCTAGCCTTGTACTTCTCTACACTGCCATCTGCAGTGTACTCGATCTGGTAGATCCATCTGGAACCTACAACTGATCTATCTTCTGGTCTAGGTTTTGAGAATTTGGTAGGGCGGTGTTTAATTCAATTCTCTTACTTGATAACTGCTTGTGTTATACTTGTTATGCTTCTATTACTTAGATCTTATATTTATTATGTTCTTCATCAAGTCAATTATCAAAACACAAGAGACATAGAATTTTGGCTCTTTAAGCCAGGGCCAAAACCTCTCCCTCTTGGAGAGGAAAACCTGAAAGTAATTCTTCTTCTAGACTTTCAGTTGACGAGTACCAATACCATGACCAAGACCCTTGATTTCAATATGCCTCCAAGACCCTTGTCATTGCTCTTCTAGGCTCCTTATGTTGATCTTCCTTTTTGCTATGCACTGCACCAACACTAGGAAAGCTCAATTCCTAGTCAGTAAGCTCCTTTTCTGCCCTCTTTTGATCTGGCGATGGCCTACTAGAGACTTCTTCTCGGCCTACCTTTCTGCACCTTCTTCTATGCTTACCTTCTTGCTGTAGTAGTCCTACTGTACATTGTATATGTGTGAGTTTCAAAACAAAAACCCTACTGAAGTATCTTGATCTACTTCGCCTACTTGTTTGAGTAATTAACAAGTTATTAATCTGAAGGATCCAGAAAAACATTAAAGGAAATACAAACAACAACCTACACATATATAGATCATTTACTGAATAGCACACACATGTGACAAAATTACACAGGTTTTTCAGACAAATGTCCTCGAGAAAACCCAATGTGGGAAAACTGGTGCAACAACTCTAGAGAGTTTTTTTATTATGCAGAATCTGAATACAACAATCTGGGCACCTGAAACGGTCTATCCTACAAAGAAAATACACGGCAGTTGTACTTTTCACTCGGAGACAAAAATATGGCTGAATCACACCCTCAATCGAGATTTACAGATAACGAGCCCTTTTTGGCCCACTAGAAACCCTAGGCGTAGTCTTCTCCAGCCTTTGCGCCAGCCCTCTGGCACAATGCAGCCTCAACGCATGCTGTCCCTACGTCACTCTGTAATGCTCTGCGCTGCCTCTGCGTCAGCCTCTGCATGGCCTCTGCGTCAGCGTGGCTGGACTGTGTCCCTCTTGCTGGCCTCTGCGTTGCCCTGGTATGATGCTGCCTCTTTGCTGCTGTGTTCTCGGCCTCGGATCAAATCATCGCTTGCCGTTCTTTGCCCCTCATTACACTGCAAACTCTCTTCAAATTCCTCAGCAAACCTCGCCCTAGAAATTCAACTTAGCTTCAGTGCTCTGCAATATGTGTGTATTCTCTAACTGATCCCAAGCCCTTCCTTTATACTTTTCTTGTTGGGAAACCAACGGCCGTGATCTGATTTCTAATCAACGACTAAGATTAGAAGTTGCTTGATCCACGTCACTTAGAATGTTCTCATCACATGTGTAATTTAATTCACTTTAATTTTTTAATTTACCTAAGTTAGACTTAGGGTCCCCATTAAAAAATTTAATTATTTGAATAACTATTACACCGGATGGGATTTCTCCAAACGTTTTCTGGGTCTTGGAGCTCTCATGTGTTCTAGTCCCTCCACAAAGTTTCAAAGTTAGAGCACACCCGATGCTACCCAAAATCTCAACACTCCCTCTTAGCGAGGAGTGTGCTCTAGCAATACTTCCACACTGAAGCATTACCTGATCTCCGCATCGGTCTCTGCGTTGCTGATTCTTGGCTTGTTGCCCTCCATCCACTGCGCTACTGCTCTTTGTACTGCTGCCCATGTCACTGCCACATCTGTACTGCAACTCCCTCTCAATTTTGCTGCATCACGCTGCCCATAGCACTTCCACTGCTAACTGCTGCACTGCAACTCAGTTGCTGAGATGTAAGCAACTGAAGGACCATCACCCAAAATACTGACAGAAAAGTCAGTTTGGTTGCATCTCATCACTGAAGCACCCTCTGCTGCTGCTTTGCGCTGTCTCTTTGAAGCATTGTGCTGTCTGCTACTCTGCACTGCGTAAGCACTGCCTCTGCATTGCTGCTCATGTTGCTGCTGCCTTTCCTCTGCACTGTTCCAAAAATCTGTGTCCCAGCTCTGCCTCTGCTTCATTGTGATCTTCCGCACCCACTGCTCCAGTCATCCTGCTACTATCTTAAGGCTCTCGTAGCTCGTATGTGATCCAAGAGTTTGGGCACCTCAAGGATCCTACCTCTCCATCTGTAGCTGCTCTATAGATTAATGTCGCCCCACTTCCTTGGTTCATGAGCACTCATGGCTACGTCATCTTCACTACCATCGTCCCCTTTTGCTGCTGCTGCCTTGGAATCAGAAGATTCCTTCTCCTTCCTCTTCGGACAAGTGCTGGCGAAGTGTCCAAGTTTGCCACATTTGAAGCACCATACCTTGGATAGTTCCCTCTTCTTCTTCCCTTGCTGCCTCTGTCCCTTAGATGAAAGGGCTGCATCCTCCTCCTCTTTATTTTGAATCCATCGCCGCTGCTTTGCTTCTTGGTTATCCTCCTGATTTCTTCCCGATGGAGGATTTCCCATATGTCCGACCAGGATGGTAACACTCTCTGCCTAAAATGCTTTGGAAAAACATTTCCCATTCATTGGTGACTGCATTCAGGGCAGTCCTCACCAAGAGCCCTTCATCCGGAGTTGTCCCCATGGCAATCGATTGGTCCCGGATAATCTGAAGTCTAAAGAGGAAGGGATCGATTTCCTCACCCTTTTGCATCTGGAACAACCACATCTGATTCTCCAAAAGCATCTTCCTTTGGACGAAGCTTCCCTGATACATCGTGTTCAATGCTGTCCACATCTCATTTGCCATGTTCTTCCCGACAATATGTGGGACCACGTGATCCTTTACTCCATCCATGATCAAGCGCTTTGCCTGCACTTGATTCTCGTTGAATTTCTATAGGGGATTTGCATCGGTAGGCACAACTAGGACATTTTTTGCATGGTCCTTGATGCCGTACTCATCCAGGACTGTCAGGATCCTGGCCCTCCAGATAAAAAAGTTGGACACACCATCCAACCTATCTTGATCTCTTAGTCCATGAGAAACCATCTCTGCTCAATCTGTCGAATCACAAACTCTTCTCCCTTCCGCTGTTGCTACACTCAACAATGAATTGGATCTCGGCTTCTTGGTGAAAGAACCCTCTAGATAATGTGCTTCCTTTGACAAATGATTTCCCTCTCAGAAATCCTTCACTAATTCTAACAAATTAGTCCTCTATGATCACTCCTCTTGATCACACTCAGATCCCTTGGCTAGAGAATTTGATGAGCGACTGTTCTCCTCTCGCTTTTGTCACCTTTGCTAGGCATTGTTATGCATCGACAGAACCTGTGCCACACCAACAACTTTTGAAGATTAGAAACAACACTTCCGATCTCGACAAACTGCACAAAAACTTCCCGACTTGGACTGCGTCACCCTCCTGGTGCTGCGTCAGCCTCTGCGTGAGCAAACTGGCTTTGCGTCCCTCTTCTGGTGCTGCGTCAACCCTCTGCTTGAGCAGACTAGCTCCGCGTCACCTCTCTGGAGCTGTGTCAGCCTCTGCATGAGCAGACTGACTCTGTGTTACCCTTGCAGGGTCTGCGTCCCTCCTGGTGCTGCGCTGTCTTCTTCTGGATCTCTGCTGGTTCAGCTGCCCTTCCTGCAACAATTATCTTTAGCCAGTTTGCTGATGGATCAACTTGATCTGCGATGCTATGATACCATGTGAAAGTTTCAAAACAGAAACCTTATTGCAGTATCTTGATCTACTTCGCCTACTTGTTTGATTAATTAACAAGTTATTAATCTGAAGTATTTAGAAAAACATCTAAGCAAATACAAACTGCAACCTACACATATACAGATCATTTACTGAACAACACGCACATGTGACAAAATTACACAGATTTTTCGGACAAATGTCCCTGGAAAAACCCAATGCGGGAAAATCGATGCAGCAGCTCTAGAGGGTTTTCTTATTATGCAGAATTTGAATACAACAATTTGGGCACCATAAATGGTCTACCCTACAAAGAAAATACACTGCAGTTGTACCTTTCACTCGGAGACAGAAAATATGGCTGAATCACACCCTCATTTAGGATCTACAGATAACGAGCCTTTTCGGGCCCGCTAGAAACCCTCAGCGCAGTCTTCTCCAACATCAACCCTCTGGCACAGTGTAGCCTCTGCGCAGTGCAAGCTGTCCCTGCGTCACTCTGGAAGGCTCTGTGCTGCCTCTGCATCACCCTTTGCGTGGCTGGACTGCGTCCCTCTTGCTGGCCTCTGCGCTGCCTTGGTACAATGTTGCCTCTCTGCTGCTATATTCTCGACCTCAGATTAGATCATCCCTTTCCGATCTCTGCCCCTCATTACACTACAAACTCTCTTCGAATTCCTCAGCAAAACCCGCCCCAGAAATTCGACTTAGCTTTAGTGCTCTGCAATATGTGTGTATTCTCCAACTGACCCCAAGCCCTTCCTTTATACTATTCTCGTTGGGAAACCAATGGTCGTGATCTTATCTCTAATCAACGACTAAGATTAGAAGTTGTTTGATCCATGTCACTTAGAATGTTCTCATCACATGTGTAATTTAATTCACTTTAATTTTTTAATTTCCCTAAGTTAGACTTAGGGTCCCCATTAAAAAATTTAATTATTTGAATAACTATTACATCGGATGGGATTTCTTCAAACGCTTTCTGGGTTGGAGATCTCATGTGTTCTAGCCCCTCCACAAAATTTCGGAGCTAGAGCACACCCGATGCTACCCAAAATCTCAACAATATGACCCAAGACCGAGCTTATACTCCCTCTTCTTAACGTTGACTGCAGCCTCGTTATGTATGGTATCTTCTCCTCTTCCACGCACTAGATGGCAGACTAGATACCGCAGTCCTTCTTTTGAAGTAACCCTTAGCCTACCTCAGATATGCGAGGTAGGTACAAACCCTAGACCAGGATGATGCTCAACCCTTTTTACGACCCAATTACAGTATTCTTTCTTGCTGAGATTACTTCCCTCCTCGCTCTATCTTCACATCAATTTCAATCTTGTGCTTCAGACTCCATTACAAAACTTTTCTGAATTGCTTGGTGTACAAATGAGGCCACAGACTTCTTATTTATAGAGCCTGTCTCCACTGTTCTAGGCCGACATGATGATTTGAGAGTAGGCTGACTTGTTCAATCATACTTTGAGCCGACCTCTTGGAGCATAGTGACAAGGGTTTGGAGCATACCTTTACATCAATAATTTGTCTCTTATTAAGTGTAATGACACTTCATATACATGACTATATTATATTTATGACAAGATGACAAATCCTAAAGACATCAAGAAGAAGTCATTGACCTAAATAAAAAATCCTTGCTCATGAAACCCATGAAGCAAGCATTACAAAATACATTTTACTATCTTTGTCTTCATTACATAAATTCATAATTACTAGTCATTATGAAGACTGAACCTAGTTACACTTTCCAACACTCCCTCTTAACTAGGGAGGTATTCATAATGGTACATGGTCACTTTCAATCTGAAGAATCTCATAAGAAGAATTTGATTGGTAATCCATCTGTTATAGCATCATATTATCCAACATTGTCACATAGCAAGGCCTTGACTAACAACTCCATCTCTCCACGAGATCTTGAGCTACAATGCTGGTGAGACCAATGACTATAGACACCATCGTCATTGTCTCCAAGGTACATACTCCACCCAAGTGTTCACCGAGTATGACCTCATAGGACTATTCTTAATTCTCAAAGAATATCCATCCTTTCACGACTACTCTTTTCATGGATGCCTTAATATTTCTCACAGAGTATCAGATGCCAAATAATTACCCAATCCCACATTCTGTCTTTCAGAATGATGTGTCTATCTCTCCCTCTCAACTAGGGAGAATCCATTCATCATGTGTCTACATTCCTATTCATGGCCTTCACTAAGAGTTACGGCTATTAGTCCTGGTTTAGTGCATGACACATGAGATAGAAAAACACAATTATCACTCCCTCTTAACCAGGGACCTACAACAACAATGATGAAAAACATCCAGCTGCTCATGAAGTACTCCTTCCGATGATGTCATGAATTGAGGAGCCTTCAATTTTGGAATCTCTTCTTAGGGCATAGATCATCACCCAAGAGCCATGTCTTCTATCAGAAAGTGATCCATCAATCTTCTCATCTAGTCTAGCTTCATGTTATGCTGCTTTCTTTCGAACTATATATCTTCCAAGGATCTTTCATCCTGCCATATGGTTATCTACTTGTGGAAGTCATCTACTTCCATTTGAATTTTGGCAGTCCTGCATAAGCTCATATGATGTTATTCAATTATAAATACAATACTTTAAATCAAAAGTTACCTTAGTGATGATCTTTCACCATGACATCTTCTTGTAGGCATCAACATCCTTTCTTTACAGATTGACATATCTCCTAAAGATATGCATTGTCAAGGGCCTCCATCCTTTCCAAATTTCTATTAGAGTCTACATATCTTCCTAGGAGATTTTGTAGTCAAGTCTTCTTGGCTTACTTGGATGTTGACTGCCTCTTTTCATGATTGCAACTTTTCACGATCTCTTCCTTTCTCTTGCAGCTCCTTGATAGTGTATAATCACCTCATATTCCATATGAGGACATATTATGTTGATTTCATTTGGTGTGGAACATGTCTATTGACAGCCTATGCATCAGAAGAGTTCCTGCTTACTTTGATCGTACTTCTTCTACTTGCAACCATATGACTTGTCTACATAGCATCCTAGTGTCAGCATAAATATATATATGTATCTCATTTCTTTTCTTTGAGTCATCCTGTTGCAGATTTCCTTGGAACGAAGAGTTTTATTGCCTTGACCTACTTCATCAATATGTCATCATTTCTAATCCCAAAATTCTACAAGTTTAGAATTTCTCAAGGAAACCTATTGCTTTCTTTCTAACCAGTGAGTCCAAAGAGGACTCCATTAGAAAATGTCAGCATCTGTTTCCTTATTGATTATTGAATGATGACCTTTATCTTGATGACTGCCTTCTATAAATGTTGTTTTCTCAGTGAGGTGACCAAAAGCCTCTTATATCATAGATGTCACATATGTGGTGCAGACATCCTCCTACAATGGGTGCTCCTCCTTCACTGCTTCCATCACGATGCCAATCTTGGAGTGATGCATTTATCTAATATACCATGCTTCCTAACAACCTGATAGATACCTCTTAAAGAGGAAGATGATCTTAATTATAATAGAGATTTTTCACTTCTTCTTTCTTAGGCTTCTTTGAATCTGGTTTTATTTTTCCGATGTTATGGGCTTCTTCCTTTTTGTCCTTATTAGTCTTGGGACAATCTTTCCACAGCATTGTATCTTATCCATGTTTCATCTTTTCTTCTTCAGGACCAAACTTACCGAATCTTCCCATTCTCCTTAATATGGCAGCATAGGCTTGATTCTCTTTATTTGATCCTATATCCACTTTAGCTTTTAACCTTGTCTCTTTTAATGCTCATAAAGACCATAGATTTTGGAATAATGTTGCTTCTTCTTTTTCATAAATGCTTGAAGTGAAGTTTTCCCATTCCTCTGGCAGAGCATTCAGCACCACTGTAATTATTGTTGATTTGGTAGCATTGGAAAGTGTTCCAAGTCTCATAATTTGGGAAGAGGCTTGGACATCGGTATTCCAGAGAACCCAGAAATCGTTTGTGGAAATTCCACTCGGAACATGCTTTATTAAAATAATTAATTATTTTAAAGTGATTCTTAAGTCTAAACTTAGGGAAATTAAATAATTAAAGGGTATTAATAAAACAGAGTGTGAATCTTCTAGAAAATGAAGATCAAGTCATCTTTTAATCTGAGTCATTGATTGAGGATATAATCTGGGCCGTTGATTCATCAATGAGAAGACTATAAGAGAAGGCTTGAGGGTCATTTGGAAAACAAGCTAGGCACACTCTCAATACCCGAAGGAAATCAATTTTGAAGTAAGAGAATTCGATTTCAGAGGGTGAAGTTGTAGAGGCTGGGTTGAAGAGACAGAAGGAGGAGGGAGAAGTCAGCAGTGACAGAAGAAGGCAGAAGGAAGTCGAAGAGGAGGCAGTGCTGAGCAGTAGCGCCGACCCTCCACGCAGAGTGACGCAGTTCAACGCAGTGACTATGTAATATTCCCAATTAGCCTTGCTAATTGGAATATTGCATTTTTGCTTTATTTTGCCGCTTTAGATAGAAATAATAAATAAAGTGAGAAATAAGAGGGGTCACCTCACTTTAGTCACCTCACTTTATAATAAAGTGTTCTTTTTCCTAGTAGATTGACGTTGTAACTTAGAGAGGGGGCCTTGGGGTCCAGGTGGATATGATGAGGGGAGGCATCAGGCTAACCCAAGGTAAACTGCGCAGATCCAGGGTGAGTTAAGTTTTGGAGGGAGTTTGATGTTATAAAAGGAGAGGCTCTCACCTCATTTGATCATTCATGATTTGATATTCTTATTGATAGCTAGACTTTGTCTGCTTCAGCACGCCGGTTGTTTAGTCGGTCTGCAGCACTGCTTAGTGCACGAGTGTCTCCGGTCGGAGATCTCACCCTTAGCCTCGGGGGACTTCGAGTGCCTGCCCTGGTAAGGTTTTTCTGGTTTCACTCTTAGCTTCGGGGGACTTCGAGTGCCCGCCCTAGCAAGGTTTGTTCTCGAGTACACTTTTCTGGGCCCAAGAGCAGCGTGCCAGCCAGCCAAGCAAACTGGTGGAGGAGAAAGCCCTCTTGTGGCTGCGCAGTTCAGTGAGGAGAGGACGCTGTCTCATCAGGAGAGAGGACGCTGTTCTATTCAGGAGGGTGAGGACGCTGTCCCAGGAAGGACGCAGTCCAGATCTGGCAAGGGAGAACGCTGTTCAGGAAGAGAAGAACGCTGCCTAGCCTGGGAGTGAGGACGCTGTCTATTTCTGAAGGAAAGGGTTGCAGATCTGAAGGCCCATTGTTAGATCCAACCTTGAAAAGGGTAGATCTGAGCAGATACTTGCAGATCTAGTCTTGTATGTTGCAGATCTGGAGGTTTAGCCCCAGATCCAGCTTGGGGAGTTGCAGATCTGAGGAGATATTGGCAAGATTCTGGGCCCGTATCCGAGAGGGCACGTATCCAGCCCTAGAGGCTATAGATCTGAAGAGATATTGTCAGATCCAGTATAGATCCGAAGGTTTGGTGGCAGATCTGATAGGGGAGGACGCAGATCAGGGAGAGAAGGACGCAGATCTGGTTTGGAGGCTTCAGATCTGTCAGATCTGAGTGTTCAGGAGCAGATCCACTTGGTAGGACGCTGATCTGAGGAGCAGACTTGGGAGAGGTAGGCTCAACAGCGTTTTCTAGCCTTCAGAGGCTGATCTATTTGCCTGGAGGATTTGGTGACTGGTGCTCCATTCGAGCTTCGCGCCGCGTCAGCAGACAACAGCTATCGGAGAGGGTTTGCGCGGGGAGACCGCTATTTATCACCTTCGGCCCCACACCAGCGCAGTTCATCTTCAGCATTCAGAGCAGCTAGGACGCTGTCTTTGTTGCAGCCATTATCTGTTGAGAGGGTCTCCACTTGCCTAGGGCAAGGATAGGTGCACTTACTCTGATTTACTTGTACTCCTCTCCATGTACTTTCTGATTAATAAAATGGCTCAGTTTCTGGTATTCTATGTGTCATGATTCAGTGATCTGGTTCAGCGTTATATTTTCTTTATCTGCTTGGCATATTTCTGTTTATTACTGGTTATTTCCCTTTGGGGATATTACAGACTACGCAGAGAGGCCACGCAGAGTGACGCAGAGGGAGGAGAAATGCCTACCGTGTGTCGGGAATTTTCCGGAGTGCTCGGGAAATTCATCTCAGGTGTATTCTAAATATTCTGCTCACCATATTATTTGTAAAAGAACTTTCACTGTTGAAGAATAATATAAACCCTCATCTGTTGCACCGGTTTTCCCACATTGGGTTTTTCCGGGGACAATTGTCCAAAAATAACTATGTTCATGTGGTTTTTTCTATTGTGTTATATGTGTTCTATTTGTTCTTCTGCTTTTGATTAAAGTGAATATTGCAACTGTATTTATTTCAATATTTATTGGAGCATTTGTGAATAACTTATCATAAATAAGTAGGCGAAATAAATCAATCACTGCAGTAGTATTTTTAGAGTGAAAATTTCACATGGTATCAGAGCAAAAGGCAAAAGACAGAAAAAGAGGTTGTGCAATGAAATCAAGAGCCGTTATAGTTGCAACAACAACTCATAAGGATTCACGCAGTCCTCCAGAACACATGGAGAAACATAGGGATCATGACATCTCAGTTCTGGCATCCAGACTAGAAGAGGATTTCGCTTATATGTCAAGCACGACCTCTCCAGTTGTTTGGTATATTAACAGTGAAACATCTGCTCACATAACGGGAGTTTGAGAATGCTTCTCGAGCTACCAAGAAGAGCAGATGAATTTTCAGATCACGATGGGAAACAAGGCCAAGTGTACCCCTGTTGGAAGAGGGACCATAATATTTCAAACAGAAGCTGATAACAAGCTTCGGGCCACAAATGTACTGCATGTACCGGGGTTGGGGATGAACTTATTCTCGGTGTCTCAACTTCAGAATAAGGGTTACGATGTATACTTTATTGGAAATAAGGTTTATGTCAAACATCCTAGCTGGAAAAGGAAGGCACAAATTAGAGTAAGGAGCCATAAACTGTATAAGCTACAGCTCGAGTCCCCAATGGCACTAAACAAAAGTATGGATGAAAGAGACCTGAATGAATTATGGCACAGAATAATAGAGCATTTACATCATGGAGCCTTGAAGATCCTCAAGAAAATTGTCATGGGAGCTCCAGAACTCAGCACAAGGAAAGATGATGTCTGCAGGGGGTGTGGACTAGGGAAATATGCCAAGACAACATTTCCAAGAAGCAGCAATAGGGCCAAGAGTGTATTGGTGTTGATACACTCAGACATCTGCGGACCAATGTCCTCGATTTCTCGTAGTGGTGCAAAGTATTTTGCTACCTTTATTGATGACCATTCTCGGAAAACATGGATTTGCTTTTTCAAAACCAAAGATGAAGTCTTTGAGTGATTCAAAGAGTTCAAGGCTTTGGTAGAAAATTTAACCGGAAAGAGGATCAAGAAGTCGTGATCAAATAATGGTGGAGATTATATTGATAAAGACTTCACACGTTTTTGTGCAAAGGAAGGCATCAAGAGAGAATGGACAACTCCATACAATCCAGAGCAAAATGGAGTTGCAGAAAGGAAGAATAGGACCATTGTAGAAGCTTGTGAGGGCGATGCTATATGACCAAGACATACCCAAATTTCTGTGGGCAGGAGCCTGCAATACAACAGTGTATGTGCAGAACAGGGTACCTCATAGAGCATTGGGGAAAGTGACTACTGAGAGTGTGTTCACTAGCAGAAAGCATGAGGTGAGCCATTTCAGCATATTTGGCAACATAGCGTATTGCCACGTAAACGATGAGAAGAGGAAGAAATTGGATCGGACTGCGGAGAAGGGTTATCTTGTGGGATATAGTGAAAGTACGAAGGCATATCGCATATATATTCCAGAAAACAGGAAGATCGAGGTAAGGCGGGACGTGAAATTCATGGAGGAGAGAGCCTTCAGGAGATCCCGGGAAATGGCTACAGATACGTAGGTTGAGGAGGATCTGCTAGTACAGCCACAATGGCCTACAAAGGATAGCTCATGTGTCTCTCCACGACACAAGGATTCTGAGGAAAGTTCTTTCGAAGAAGTGCAAGGAGAGTAGGTAAATCCACCCACCACCAGTGGAAGAACGAACAGAGAGCTCCAACAGACTCTGAGGGATGCAGATGAATTTGTTGGAGCCCCTAGATATGAGAAGAGGGAACACAGACAACTTTATAGGTACCAGGCACTGGTAGCACAGGTCGGAGAACCCTCTAGTTTTCCGGAGGTAGCTCAACATTAGGTGTGGGTAGATGCCATGGTGGAGGAGTACATCTCCATCATGACAAACGATGTGTGGGAAGTAGTCCCCAGACCACATAATAGATCGGTTGTAGGATCAAAGTGGATCTACAAGATCAAGTATGCTGCAGATGGCAGCATAGAGAAGTTCAAGGCCAGATTCGTGGCTAAGGTGTATGCATAGAAGGAAGGGATTGATTATGAAGAAACCTTCGCCCCTGTAGCTTGGTACACTTCAATCAGATCCGTTATCTCTCTTGCAGCACAGATGGGATGGGAGATTCACCAGATGGATGTCAAGACAACGTTCTTGAATGAGGTGATAGAAGAGGAAGTGTACATAAAACAGCCAGAGGGCTTTGAGACACATGAGTAGAAGACTCATGTATGCAGGCTTAAGAAAGCCTTGTAAGTTGTATGGACTAAAGCAAGGTCCCAGAGCATGGTATGGGCGAATTGATGGCTACCTGCAGAAGATGGGATTTGTCAAGAGTGACGCAGATCCCAACCTCTACTATCTGAGAGTAGGGGATGAGCCACTAATTCTGGTATTATATATAGATGATCTGTTCTTGATTGGATCATCTAAGCTCATCAAAGACTGTAAGGAGAATTTGGCTACTGAATTCGACATGAAGGATCTGGGGCAAATGCACTATTTTCTTGGTTTGAAGGCCTGGCAGCAGAAGGGAGAAATCTTCCTTGGGCAAGGAAGATATACTATAGAGATCTTGAAGAGGTTTCAGATGGAGGACTGTAGACCCATGGATACGCCAATCATTACAAACTGGAAGAAGATAGAGACGTCCGAGGATGATGAGGCTGACCCTACCTTGTATAGGTAGTTCATAGGATCACTGATGCACCTTGTCAACACTAGACAGACATTTGTTATGCAGTGAATACCCTCAGCCAGTTCATGGTAGAACCAAGGAGGGCTCACTGGGCAGCAGCCAAACATGTTCTCAAATATTTGAAGGGGACAATTGAGTATGGGTTTAACTACACCAAAGGCAATGAAATCCAGTTGAATGGGTTCATTGACGTAGATTGGGTTGGAAGCCTAGTGGATCGGAAAAGTACCAGTGGGTATTGTTTCAGTCTCGGATCAGGAATGACTTCCTGGTGCAGTAGGAAATAGAAATCCGTGGCACTGAGCTCAACCGAGGCTGAATATATGGCAGCAAGCATAGCTTCGTGCGAGGCCATATGGTTTCGTAAATTGCTCTTGAACTTGCTCAAGAAGAGGATGGAACCAACTGGAATTTTGTGTGAGAATCAAAGTTGCATATAGCTCTCTAAGAATCCTGTGTTTCATGACCGATCGAAGCACATTGACATTAGGTGCCACTTCATTAGAGTCTATGTCCAACGAGGAGCTGTACAGTTGAAGGACATTCCTACAGGAGAACAAGTGGCAGACATCCTCACAAAGGCTCTGGGTAAGATTAAGTTTACTTTCTTCAGGGAAAAGATGGGGATGGTCGAGAACCCTTTCCAGTAGAGGAATGGGTGGCCTTCAAATTCAAAGGGAGTTGTAGTACGGATGAGGCAGTGGCAGAGGTGGTGTCACAGGCAGTTGTACAAAGGGCAGCAGCGCAGAGATGAGGGGCAACAGCCAAGACATCAAAAACGCAACAAATGCTTCAGGTCAGAGCAGATATAGTTGGTACCTTGCTGAAACACTTTCCTCGCTAAGAGGGAGTGTTGATTTTGTAGCATTGGAAAGTGTTCCAAGTCTCATATTTTAGGAGGAGGCTTGGACATCAGTATTCCAGAGAACCCAAAAATCGTTTGTGGAAATTCCACTCGGATCATGCTTTATTAAAATAATTAATTATTTTAAAGTGATCCCTAAGTCTAAACTTAGGGAAATTAAATAATTAAAGGGTATTAATAAAGCAGAGTGTGAATCTTCTAGAAAATGAAGATCTAGTCATCTTTTAATCTGAGCCATTGATTAATCATATAATCTGGGCCGTTGATTCATTACCGATTAGACTATAAGAGAAGGCTTGAGGGTCATTTGGAAAACAAGCCGGCCACATTCTCAGTACCCGAAGGAAATCGATTTTGAAGTAAGAGAATTTGATTGCAGAGGGTGAGGTTGTAGAGGCTGGTTGCAAAGACAAAAGGAGGAGGGGGAAGTTACCAGTGACAGAAGAAGGCAAAAGGAAGTCGAAGAGGAGGCAACGCTGACCCTCCATGTAGAGTGACACAGTCCAGCACAGTGACTTCGCAGAGGGGCCACACAGAGTGACACAGAGGGAGGAGGATTGCCTACCGTGTGTCGGGAATTTTCCGGAGTGCTCGGGAAATTCATCTAAGGTGTATGCTAAATAATTTGCTCGTCATATTTTCTGTAAAAGAACTTTCACTGCTGAAGAATAATATAAACCCTCATCTGCTGCACCGATTTTCCCACATTGGGTTTTTTAGGGGACAATTTTCCAAAAATAACTGTGTTCACGTGGTTGTTTCTATTGTGTTATATGTGTTCTATCTGTTCTTCTGCTTTTGATTAAAGTGAATACTGTAGCTGTATTTATTTCAATATTCACTGAAGCATCTGTGAATAACTTATCATAAATAAGTAGGTGAAATAAATCAATCACTGCAGTAGTATTTTCATAGTGAAAATTTCACTGTTATTTCTCTATCAGAAATTTCTTCTCCTAATTCTTGCAATTGATCTTGTATTTCGGAAATCTTCATGAAGTTATTTCCTCCTCTTTAGACATCTCCAACCTGTATAGTTCTTGTCTTAGAGATATTACTTTCCTTGTAGTACTTACCGAGAATATCTCCACCAATTTGTCATATATTTCTTTTGAAGATTATATTTTGATACATAGGGAATGAGAGAGTCCTTTATGGATTCTATTACTTTGGACTCTTATGTCTCTCTTTATGTATTTGGCATGACTTCATTATCCATTTTCTTCCATGCAAGAAAGTTTGAAACCCTAACTAGTTTGTTGCTTTGTTTGCAAAAAGGCATTTTTGATAGATTCATATGAAGTCATAAAGATACTTACTTGAGTAGATGCTTTTCTTCTTCTTCCTTGTTGATGATGATGTAGATAGAAGCTTCCTCTTAGATTGACTCTTTCAAGAGTGGTGTAAAGCTGTAGATCACCTTGGATTCTTTATGATGATGATGATCAAGGACGATAACTTCAGCAAGTTGGCTTGATGATGTTTCCAACAACGTTGATTTGACTTCAACACCAAGTAGTTGTTGATGGTGATGGATTTCCAATTTCTGCAAATTGTCTCTTTAGAACTGAATGTAGACTTCTGACTTTTGCTTTGTTGTCTCCTAGAGAACTGATCCTTGATCTCTTAGTACTTGAGTGTCTTCTTGTCAAATAGCCCTTTCTAACACCTTAGCTCTGAAACCATGTTGAGAATTTGGCAGGGCGGTGTTTAATTCAATTCTCTTACTTGATAACTGCTTGTGTTATACTTGTTATGCTTCTATTACTTAGATCTCATCTTTATCATGTTCTTCATCAAGTCAATTATCAAGATTCAAAACACAAGAGACACAAAATTTTGGCTCTTCAAGCCAGGGCCAAAACCTCTCCCTCTTGGAGAGCAAAACTCGAAAGTAATTTTTCTTCTAGACTTTCAGTTGATGAGTACCAATACCATGACCAAGACCCTTGACTTTAGTATGCCTCCAAGACCCTTGTCATTGCTCTTCTAGGATCCTTATGTTGATCTTCCTTTCTGCACTGCACTGCACCAACACTAGGAAACCTGGATTCCTTGTCCCAAACAGTAAACTCCTTTTCTGCCCTCTTTTGATCCAGTCATGGCTTACTAGAGACTTCTTCTCGGCCTACCTTCGTGCACCTTCTTCTCGGCTTACCTTATTGTTGTAGTAGTCCTACTATACACTGTATATGACCCAAGACCGAGCTTGTACTCCCTCTTCTTAACGCTGTTTGTAGCCTCCTTACGTACTGTAATTTTTCCTCTTCCACACACTAGATGACAGACTTGATATCGTTGTCCTTCTGAAGTAACCCTTGGCCTACCTCAGATATGCGAGGTAGGTACAGACCCTAGACCAGAGATGATGCTCAACCCTTTTTACGACCCAATTACAATATTATTTCTTGCTGAGATTACTTCCCTCCTCGCGCTATCTTCGCATCAATTTCACTCCTGTACTTCGGACTCCATTACAGAACTTTTCCGAATTGCTTGGTGTACAAATGAGGCCACAAACTTCTTATTTATAGAAGCTGTGTCCACTGTTCTAGGCCGACATGATGATCTGAGAGTAGGCTGACTTGTTCAATCATACTTTGAGCCGACCTCTTGGAGCATAGTGACAAGGGTTTGGAGCATATCTTTACATCAATAATTTGTCTCTTTATAAGTGTAATGACACTTCATATACATGACTATATTATATATATGACAAGATGACAAATCCTAAAGACATCAAGAAGAAGTCTTTGACCTATTATAAAAATTCCTTGCTCATGAAACTCATGAAGCAATCATTACAAAATACATTTTACTATCTTTGTCTTCATTATATAAATTCATAATTACTAGTCATTATGAAGACTGAACCTAGTTACACTTTCCAACACTACTAGTCATTATGAAGACCGAACCTAGTTACACTTTCCAACACTAGGCACTACCTCCCAAACATCATTTGCCATGATAGAACTGTATTCTTCTACCATGGCATCTACCCACACCTGATGCTGTGCGGCTTCCTAAAAGCTGGAAGGTTCTGCAACCTGAGTTACCAAAGCTTGGTATCTATCAGACTGCCTGTGATGCCTCTTGTCTGTCCTAGGAGCTCCGACAAACTCCTCTGCGCCCCTCAAGGTTTGACACATTTCCCTACTGGCTCTACCATTGGTGGTGGGAGGTTCAGTCAGTTCCTCCTCCTGTTCTTGCTGCTCCGTTTGCTGAGAAATCCGTGGATCTCCTACCCCTGAGGAGATACTAGTACTAGTCATTATACTCGATCCCTGTGACTGTCGTCCTGCTTGTCCCACCTGCTGTCCCTGTTGCTGGACTAACGGAACATCTACTAACTGATCACCTGCAGGCATCTCTCGAGATCTTCTGAAAGCTCTGTTTGTTGAAGAATCAATGCAGTTATATTAGGGTTTGATTCTTCGATCTTGATAATTACTTGTGAATGTGTTAGCTTCTTTTACTTCTTTATTATCTCATCTTTCATCAAGCAATTACCATATTATGTGTGTATGAAGATAAAAAACAAGAGACACAAGATATAGGCACTATGCCATGGCAAAACCCCCCTCTAGGGGAAAACCCAGTCAAGATAATTCTTCCTTTCAATAGTATTCTTTGAGACTCTTCACCCTAGACATGAGCCAAACTTTCCTTCCACACCAAGTCAGCCTTCCAAATCTTCGACTCAGCAGCAACAACAACAAATTGTCCTCTAGCAACTTCGATTAGGCAGTAGCTTCAGCAGAAACAATAACATCAAACCTTAGAAGACTTCGATCTCTCAAGAGCGGGCACGAAATGTAGAAATTCCTTCACCAAAATTTTGATTTTCTCTTCCTCTTGCTTCTAGACCTAACGCACACTTCTTTCTACCTCTTCCTTCCACTTCACACTTTTTCCCTTGATGTAGTGAATATCGAACTTGCTTGAGAAGTGATGGTGCAAATGAATTTGATCTCCTTGCTTTTATAGGCTCTAGATGAGTCCGAACTTCTCCCTTTGAGGCTGACTTGATCTCCTTAAGGCCAACTTGATGTGGAGGGCTTCTAAACCATTTTTGACTAAAAAATAAACCTAATTACATGATTCAAAAGGCCAAGAAAGGTCAATATAAATCTGTAATGACTAACCTAGAAGTCCACAATGGGGACCTTATACCAAATATGACCCAAGCATGAAACCCATGCTTTAATAAGTCATTTAATAATAAAATAAATACCAAATAATAATATCAATTATTTTGATAAGTACAATAAATATAAATGATGAAGATCGAACCTAGTTACAATCTTCAACACTGTTTTCCGTGAACTTTACATCTCGCCTTACTACAATCTTCTTGCTGCTAGGAATGTAGATCTTGTATGCCTTTGAGGTCTTGCTATACACTACAAGGAATCCCTTATTTACAGTCTGATCCAATTTACTGTGCTTTTC
The DNA here is from genome assembly GCA_034641835.2 of Pinus albicaulis. Classification (NCBI taxonomy): domain Eukaryota; kingdom Viridiplantae; phylum Streptophyta; class Pinopsida; order Pinales; family Pinaceae; genus Pinus; species Pinus albicaulis. The sequence goes on along the minus strand of CM076580.1, from coordinate 853,164,459 downwards.
ATCTGGAATGTGGCAGTAAGCCACACTCACGAATATCCTCAAATGACTTACTTCAGGCTTCTTCCCTGTGAAGACCCCCTCTGGCATTTTCTTCCCCAATGCTCTATGAGGAGTTCTATTTTGAATGCACACTACTGTGTTGCATGCCTCTATCCATAAAAATCTAGGCAAATCCCGGTCATACAACATAGCCTTTGCAACCACAACTATTGTTCTGTTCTTTCGCTCCGCTACTCCATTCTGCTGTGGATTATATGGAGTTGTCCATTCTCTTTTGATGCCTTCCCTCGCGCAGAAGTCTATGAAGTCTTTATCTGTGTATACTCCACCATTATCTAAACGTAGCACCTTGGTCTTTTTTCCTGTCGCGTTTTCTACGAGAGCCTTGAATTGTTTGAACCGATCAAAGACCTCATCCTTGGTCTTTTAGAAATAGATCCAGGTCTTTTTGGAATGATCATCAATAAAGGTGACAAAATATTTGCCACCACTAAGAGATCTAGTGGACATAGGGTCACAAATATCTGAGTGTATCAATCCCAACACGCCATTTGCTCTATTGTCATTTCTGGGAAATGTTGCCTTTGCGTACTTCCCAAGTACGCATCCTCTACACACATCATCCTGCTTTGTACTGAGAACTGGAACTCCTGTTACAGTTTCTTTGAGCATCCTAAGTGCTCCATGGTGTAAGTGTCCCATCCTCCTATGCCATAGTTCGTTCAGCTCCTTCTCACTGCTATTATCATTGCCTGTCAGTGCCATTGGAGAATCGATCTGCAACCTATACAACCTGTTACTTTGAGATCCAATCTGTCTCACCTTCTTCCAGCTAGAGCGTTTGACATACACTTTCTTTACCACGAAATGTACATCGTACCCTTTGTCCTGTAACATTGCCTATTAGTGCCATTGGAGAATCGATCTGCAACCTATACAACCTGTTGCTCTGAGCTCCAATCTGTGAAAATTTCTGAATGTTACTTATGCAGAAGTCTACTGTTAGATCTGGTTATGCTCCTCCTACTTAATTAAGTTATTAAGCTGAAAATTCAGATTAATATCGAAGCAAAACACATAACAAACTTTCACTAATTAGATCTAGAAAAAGTACATACACACATAGACAAAGTGACACAAGGATTCCAGCGATAGTCCTCGGAAAAACCCAATGTGGGAAAACTGGTCTGCTGGCTGCTAGAGGGTTTTATTATTAAGAGTTTTTTGAATACAACAAATCTGGTTCCAGATCTGGAAAACCCAATAGAAAAAATATAGATCTGCGGCTCCCCTGCTGTTTTAAAGCCAAAATATTGACTAATCCACACCCTCAAACGGGATTTACAGGACTCAACTAGATCTTGGCCCTAGAAACCCCAGCGCTGCCCCTGAAGCCCTTGCGTCAGCCTCTGCAGCCTTTGCGTCCCTCTGCGCTGGCTTGGAAAGGGTTGCGTAGCCCCAGACTAGGTGACACAGCCCCTACGCTGCCCTTGCGGGTCTCTGCGTAACCCCTGGGGGTCTCCTGCTGCCTAATGCTGCCCTGAGAGGGACTGCGCAACACCTACGTAGCTGAAGCTGCCTCTGCGCTGCGCAGCTGTTGCCCTCTCTGTTGCTGCTGCTCCTGCTTCTCTGCGCTACCTCTGGAAGCTTATCTCTGCCTCTTGCTGATTCTAGGCACTGGGATCAGACCATCCCCTTTGCCTAAACTCCCCTCTCTACAACTGAAACACTTCTGAGAATTCTTAGCAAACCCTGCCCTAGAATCTCAACTTAGCTTCAGTGCTCTGCCTCTGTGTGTGTCTTTACAAATGACCCCAAGCCTTTCCTTTATACTTTTCTCGTTGGGAAACTAACGACCATGATTAGATCTTGAATCAATGGCTAAGATTAAAAGAAAGCTTGATCCGTGTAACTTAAGACAATTTCATCACATGTTTAATTTAATTAACTTTAATTATTTAATTTTCCTAAGTTTAGACTTAAGAAATGCATAAAAATAATTAATTAATTAAATATCTCCCAAACTAGATGAAATTTCCCAGATCCCTTTCTGGGTCTTGTAGATCATGTGTACTCTAGTCCCTCCACAAATTTTGGGAGCTAGAGCACATCTGATGCTACCCCCACTACACAAAATCTCAACACTCCCTCTTAGCACGGAGTGTGCTCTAGCAATACATCACACCATGTATCACAAGATTTTGGGCACTGGTTTCTGTGCTGTTGATGTTGGGCCTGCTGCCCTTCAACACTGCACCGCTGCTGCTATTCTATACTGCTGCCTATGACGCTGTCACCGCCACTTCCACATCTGTACTGCAACTCCTCTCAAACTGCTGCATTTGTGCTGCCATCTGCTGCACAACATCCTCAGTTGTTGAGAGAAACAACTGAATCTCTTGCCCAATCTTTGACAGACAAGTCCGTTGGGCTGCAACCTCATCATTGAAGCTCCATCGGCTGCTGATCTGTGCTGTCATCTGGAGAATGATGCACAACTACAACTCTGCACTGCATAAGCAGACTCCCTCTGCACTTCTGAAGTCACATCATCCCCTTGTGCTAAAATCTCTCACGCTGCTGCTGCACTGTGCTGCCCTCCTGAAGCCTCCACGTTGCTACAGCTTTGCTCTGCGTAAGCAGCTCTGTTCTACGCTGCTGAAGTCACATCAACCCCTACGCTGTTGTTGCATTTGCATTGCACTGCTCCTTCCAGCCTTCAGATCTGCCTCTGCTTCATCCGTGATCTATGCACCCACTGCTCCACTTGTCTCGCTACTGTCTTAAGGCTCCCATAGCTCGGATGTGATCCAAGAGATGAGTTGCTCAAGGATCCCGCCACCATTCTGTAGCTGCTCTACAGATCCATGTCGCCCCACTTTCGTGGTTCATGAGCGCTCATGCCTGCATCATCTTCTGATCCATCACTCGCCACAACAGCCTTGGAAGAAGAAGCTTCCTTGTCCTTTTTCTTCTGAGGACAATTGCTGGCGAAGTGTCCTAGTTCGCCTCATTGGAAGCACTTGATCTTTGATAGATCCATCTTCTTCTTTGCCTGCTGCCTCTTTGATGCCAAGGCTGCATCTTCATCTTCTTTCTTCACCTTACTCGATCTCGTGTTGTACTGCTTCTTGGTGATTCTGCGGAGTTCTTCTTGACGCATGATTGCCCACAAGTTGTCCCAGTCGAAAAGGTCCGCTCTGCCCAAGATACTTTGGACAAAGGTTTACCACTCATCTGTGACTTCATTGAGAGCAATCCTGACCATCACATCATCCTCCACCTTTGCACCCATGGCAGTCAACTGGAATCTGATCGAATGTAATCTGAAGAGAAAATGTTCCATGTCTTCCCCCTTGGTCATCATGAATGACTGCATATGAGTCTCCAGAAGCATCTTCCTCTAGACGGACTTTCCCTCATATAGGGACGTTAAGGCCTTGCACATCTCATTAGCTGTTTTCTTCTCAGCTGTATGTGGGACAATATGGTCCTTAATTCCATCCATTATTAGCTGGTTGGCATGTCCCGCAACTTCATTATGCTTCCTTAGGAGATCTGCATCGGTCGGCGTGGCCAGGACTTGTTCTGCATGGTCTCTTACATGATATGCCTCTAGGACTATCAGGATTCTAGCCTTCCAAACTGAAAAGTTGGATAGGCCATCCAATCTGTCCTGATCATGCAGTCCATGAGGAGCCATCTGCTCAGAAATCTGTCGGAGCTCCTTTTCTCTATGCTAGAGATCTGGATCTAAGGTCCTTGGCGAAAAAAACACCTTCTGCTCCCTCTGACAACTGATTTCCCTTCTTGGAAATATGCCAAATCAAACAATGATTCATCTCTCTTCGATCTGCAAGTTTCTTTGGCTAAAAACTCTTTGAGAAGCTGATCTCCTCCCGCTCTTTGTCAGTAGTGCTTAGGCTAAAGTTCTGAAAACTTCATAAATTTAACCCCACCAGCACCTTCTGAAGTTCTGCAGTTCTTCTTCAGGCACTTCTGGATATGACGGCTTTAGATCTGCGTCACTCTGGCTAGCTTCAGACAATCCCAGCGTTGCCTTTGTGCTGCCTCTGCGCATTAAGTGCGTGGGCCTGCTGGGAGATAGCGTAAGACTGCATCACCCTGCCCTATGCGTAACTTTGCTCTCTCTGAAACTGTGTTGTCCCTTCAAATCTGCCCTTCTGCTGCTTTCTGCAGCAAGATCCTTCAGTGTTCTGCTGGTGACCCTCCTAGATCTGCAATTGCTCTGATACCATGTGAAAATTTCTGAATGTTACTTATGCAGAAATCTACTATTAGATCTGGTTATGTTCCTCCTACTTAATTAAGTTATTAAGCTGAAAATTCAGATTAATATCGAAGCAAAACACATAACAAACTTTCACTAATTCAGATATAGAAAAAGTACATGCACACATAGACAAAGTGAGACAAGGATTTTCTGGACGATAGTCCCTAGAAAAAACTAATGCGGGAAAACCGGTCTGCTGGCTGCTGGAGGGTTTTATTATTAAGAATTTTCTGAACACAACAAATCTGGGTTCCAGATCTGGAAAACCCAACAGAGAAAATATAGATCTGCAGCTCCCCTGTTTTTCTGAAGCCAAAATATTGACTGATCTACACCCTCAAACGGGATTTATAAGGCTCAGCCAGATCTTGGCCCTAGAAACCCCTGCGTTGCCCCTGAAGCCCTTGTGTCAGCCTCTATAGTCTCTGTGTCCCTCTGCGCTGGCCTGGAAAGGGCTATGTAACCCCAGACTGGGTGACACAGACCCTATGCTGCCCTTGACGGTCTCTGCGTAACCCTTGAGGGTCTCCTGCTGCCTAACGCTGCCCTGAGAGAGACTGCGCAACACCTGCGTAACTGAAGCTGCCTCTGCGCTGCGTAGTTGTTGCCCTCTCTGCCGCTACTGCTCCTGCTTCTCTGTGCTGCCTCTGGAAGCTGCTCTCTGCCTCTTGCTGATTCTAGGCATTGGGATCAGACCATCCCCTTTGCCTAAACTCCCCTCTCTGTAGTTGAAAGGCTTCTGAGAATTCTTAGCAAACCCTGCCCTAGAATCTCAACTTAGCTTCAGTGCTCTGCCTCTTGTGTGTGTCTTTACAAATGACCGCAAGCCTTTCCTTTATACTTTTCTCGTTGGGAAACCAACGGCCATGATCAGATCTTGGATCAATGGCTAAGTTTAAAGGAAAGCTTGATCTGTGTGACTTAAGACAATTTCATCACATGTTTAATTTAACTAGCTTTAATTATTTAATTTTCATAAGTTTAGACTTAGGAAATACATTAAAATAATTAATTAATTAAATATCTCCCAAACCAAATGAAATTTCCTAGATCCCTTTCTGGGTCTTGTAGATCATGTGTACTCAAGTCCCTCCACAAATTTTGGGAGCTAGAGCACATCTGATGCTACCCCCACTACACAAAATCTCAACACAATTTGTCTCACCTTCTTCTAGCTAGAGTGTTTGACATACACTTTCTTTCCCGCAAAGTGTACATCATACCCATTGTCCAGTAACTGGGACACTGAAATTAGGTTCATACCCAATCTTGGCACATGCAGTACATTAGTAGCGTTGGTGCTGGTTCCTGTTTCCATCTGAAATTCTATAGTGCCTCTCCCTACCGAGTACACTTAGTTCTGTTGCCCATAGTGATATGGAATTCCATCTGCTCCTCTTGATAGCTAGAGAAATATTCTCTAACTCTTGTCATATGAGCTGAAGCTCCACTATCAATATACCAGACACCAGATGATGTCGAACTTAACAAGCACGTGGACCCATACTCCAACCTGGAAGATAATTCTGAGGCTTCCTGACTGTTGATTCTATCCATAATTTTCTATGCTATTTCTCCTTTCCTCCCTAATGCTGATTTTGCTACTGCAAAATATAGCATCCCAGCTGAATATTTGCTCTGCAAGAAAAAAATTCTGCTGCTCTCTTTGCCTCTGACAATCTTTGGTTTGGAAAATTTATTCTCTGTCAACTCTCTCAGAGAAGTAGTTTTTCCTCAAAAATTTGCTCTCCTGGGCAATGGAATGTGGAACCCCCTTGGGTTTCGAGCAATTGCTCACGTAGTGCTTCGAATCTCCCTCTTTTCGTTTGCAACTGAGCTCTTCCTGCTTCTATCTGCGCTTTGATACCATGTGATAATTCCGAAATCCGGAATCCTACTGCAACAATTGATAATGTTTCTTCTATTTGGTAAATTAATTAAACAAATTATTTGCAGTTTCCTACGGAAAATATCGAAACATATAAACTGCAGCCTTAATAAAAGAAATACTGTGAAAGAAAATAAATGCTGGAAAATTAGAGAAATTCTAGCACACACATAAAGATATTGACATAGTTATTTTTGGACATTGTCCCCGAAAAAACCCAATGCGGGAAAACTGGTGCAACAGATGAGGGGTTTCTTTATTAATCTTCAATAGTAAATCATGTACAAGAATTCAGATGACAAAATAGAGGAAAAATAATGAGAGAAATTTACTAATAAATTTCTCACTCTCCACAACGATTCTCTGACCTCGAAACAAACCCTCTTCCCTTACGCTGGTCTCACTGCGTCACCCTCTGCATAGTGACTGCGCAATGCTCTGGTGTACTGTGTCCCTCCTCACGTTGACCCTTCCTGAATTCATCCTGCACTCCCGGACTACTGCTGATACCCTCTCCCTCTCTCACTTGCAACTCACCCGCTGGCTCTATCTCCTCTGCTGAACTTCAGCCATTGAGAAAATCGATTTTCCTAGGCAACTGAGTAACTGCACTTGTGTGTTCTCCAAGCCCCATTGAGTTTTTTCTTATAATCTCTCGTTGAGACATCAACGACCATTTTCTTATAATCTCTCGTTGAGACATCAACGACCACGATTAAAACTTAATCGATGACTAAGATTAACTAGAACTCGATCCATGCATTTTTCTAGAAGATTCGCAACTGACTTAATTAATACCTTTTAATTAATCATATTTCCTAAGTTTAGACTTAGGAAATATTAAAAAATGACTAATTATTTTAGTTAAGTTGTCTCTAGGTGGAATTTCCAAAGGCGATTTCTGTTTATTGGAGAATACATATGTTCTAGCCTCTCCACCAAATATCGTGGCTAGAACACATTCGATGCTACAAAAACTAATAGGATGATCCCTAGGAAGCCACAAATGTAGAAGATCCTTTAGAAGATGAGGGATATATGGAAGAATTTTGGACTGTAGATTGGGGAATTGACAATTATGACAAAGAGGAGGACAACTCCATGAAGTCCTTGGTCCGTGATGAGGAACCTGATGATGGTGAATCGTTGGCACATGAAGTGATATTAGAAGATGTTGAAAGTATAGACACAATTGATTCCCCAAAGGTTTGTTAGTTTTTGTAGCATCGGATGTGTTCTAGCCATGAAATTTTGTGGAGAGGCTAGAACACTGGAGATCTCCAAAACTTAGAAATCGTTTCTGGAAATTCTGCCTAGAAATGACTTAATTAGATTATTAGCCAGTTTTTAAATATTTCGTAAGTCTAAACTTAGGGAAGATGGTTAATTAATCAGAATTAATTAAGTCATGGTGTGAATGATCTAGAAACTCAATGGGATCGACTTCAAGTTAATTCTAACTAACGATTAAGATTTAATCTTGGTCGTTGGAGTCCCAATAGAGGATTACAAGAAGAAGTTGATGGGCACTTGGAGAAAACACTTCAGAAGTTCGATTTTATTGGGAGATCGATTTTCAGAGTCGCAATTGTTTGTTGCTGGAGAGAGATTCAGTGAGATTGAAGCAGTGAGAGAGGGGTGGAGACAGTGAAGTTGGAGGAGGCATTCCAAATCCGGTGAGTGCATTTGCAAAGAGGCAAAAGTGCCACAGAGAGGCTGACATAGAGGAAACACAATAGCCTCTAGAGGCAGATTCGTATTTGCTGGGGATAAGCAGTGATTTAGTGCCAGAAGCTGGGCAGAGGTTCCAAAGGCCAGGAAAATCAATCTCCTAGACAACAGTTGAGTAGAGGTTAGTGCTCGAATTCCCCTGTGGAGTGAGGAATTTCCTGACTAGATTTTTCTTGCCAGTATTTCTCTATAGGATTGCAAGTTTCGACATCCGGTTGTACTCAGATTATTTCACTGCTGCTTAATAATAAAACTCTCATCTGCTGCACCAGTTTTCCCAAGTTGGGTTTTTCCGCAAACTTTTGTCCAAAAATAATTGTGTAAATTTTATGTGTGTGTGTTAGCATTTCTTCCAACGTTTATTTTTCCACAATTTTATTTGTGAAGGTTGCAGTGTGTTTATTTTGATATTTTCCATTGCAGATAAATTTGTAATTAATTAACAATCAGGGGAAATAATATCAGTTGCTGCAATAGGATTTCGGTTTTCGGAATTTTCACAAGGTTGACATTTGTGACTTCATGTGTATAAATGAAGGGAAATGGAATATGAGTGGCTGTCATTTCGATAAAGATCCTATCTATGACACCGATGAAGAAAGGGAATTTGTGGAAAGTGAAGTTGAGGCTAGTCCTATTTTTGTCAAGGATATTATTCCTAATAATACATCTTTTAAGCTCCTTGAAGAGCAAGTTGATCCCATGGTTCCCCTAATAATTGACATTGAAGACTACTTGCATGTTGTAGGAGGGAAGTGGGAGATTATTAGCTACCGCTTTGACAGAGACCCCATTTATGATGTTTTAGTGAACGTGATAAGGATCTTGACCTGCCTTGTGTTCCATGCCATTAAGAAATGTTGATCACTTTTGAGAAACCTGTGGGCCTTATTAAAAATGATGAGCATATGTTGGCTGCCTCTTTTCAATATGATCCTCGCAATAAGCAACCTAATTTGTGTAATTTCCCTTGCCATCCTTCCTTTTCCTCCTATTTGTCTCGGCACGAGCGTGAGGATATCAAAGGGAACTCCGCAAATAAAGGAGCCTTTGGGAAAAGGTTATGGGTCTCGATCATTGATTTCTTAATATTCTTGATTGAGGGAAAGACCCAATGCTGCAAGCCCGATTCACGTTCCCTTTCTTTGTCCATGGTCCCTTTACATGATTCATGGTCATCTTATTTTCCCATCTCCCACCCTTGTGACCTAGCATATGGGTGTCATATTTATCATATTTGATTTCAATTATATATCATGATTGATCATAGGGGTAGGAAATATGATATTGATCTGATGATATGTTGGTTGCATTAGCTATATGATTACACTTAGCATAGTGTAGCATGCATGTTAGAGTAAGTGCATTGCATATTGATTTTGCATTAGAATTTAATGTCATATTAATTGCTTATGGTATATTAGATTGCATTTAGCTTAACATTGCATATTAGAATAAATTTGATTTATTGTATGGTTTTATTATATATTTGATGAAAAACATAGGCAACCAAGGACACCCATTGCACATGCTTCCAACGTGGTATGTGATGTGCAAGTCACGGGTCTGTAGTCTCAGAGGATTGCTGAGGTTCTCATGACCTCCCCAATCGCGTACATAGATCATGCGCTCTACTGTGAGCTCGTGTCCCAGTTTTGGAGCTAGATGTAGCCCACCAAAACTGGGGTCCCCCCTTTGGAGAGATTTTCTTTGATGTATTCTCCTTCAGTCGGTAGCAACAACCCCTAACAACCACCTGATAACTTTGATGTGCTATTTATCTTCGCCACCTAAGGCAACCATCATGTACCCTCGCCCATCTGTCGAGATCGTATGTTTGAAGGTGGGCCATCCAATCCTAAAGGTATGATTTTTCATTATGTAATTGGGTGTTTATGCTTGTTTTTCTTGGGCACACTTGGGTATGCATTATTGGGTGACTTGAAAGGAGGAATGTTGATTTGAGGTAGCATTGAATATGCTCCAAGTCTCAAAATTTGTGTAGAGGCTTAGACACATGCATTCCAGATAACCCATAAATCGTTTGGGGAAATTCCACCCAACGACGGTTTTATATAATAAGTTAATTATTTTTAATGTGACCCTAAGTCTAAACTTATGAAATTAAAATAATTAATGGGTATTAATCTAAACTGTGGGTGTAACTTCTAAAAGAAGACGAGGATCAAGCCAAAGTGATTTTAGCCATTGATTAGCTTCTAATCTGGGCCGTTGAATGTCAACGAGAAGATTATTTAAGGAAGGCTTGAGGGCCATTTGGAAATACATCGAGAGGATCAAGAGATTGATTTCTTTAGTGAGCAGTGCTCAGGGAGAAACTTTGATCTAGAGATCTTTTGCAGAGAGGGGCAAAGACAGTATCCGGAGATAAATCTTTCTTGGTCGGAGAATCATCAGCAGAGAGGGCAGCTCCAGCGCAGAGCCAAAGAGGTTGATGCAGAGTCACGCAGGGCTACACAGAGACTGCCCCAAAGGGCAAAGAGGAAATTCGAAGAATTTGTTGAAGAACCGATTTCAGAAGCCGGGAGTCGGGGTGTGAGACTAGGAGGCAGAGATCGAAGATTCTGGGGATTAGATCGATCCACAAACTGAGTGACGTAGTGCCCAGAAGGGTTGACGTTGGGATTACGCAGAGGCAACGTAGAGCCTGTCAGAGGCATCTCATTCAGTGGCCGGATCAACGAGATTTTTAGTCATAATGTGAGGTAACTTCACTAATCTTTCTGTCAGTTATATTCTCTGTAACTGAATTGTTCAGAGAGACATTCAGAGATGTATTCAGAAATTACTGCTGCTTAATAATAAAGCCCTCAGATCTGTTGCACGGGTTTTCCCACATTGGGTTTTTCTGGGGACGTTTATCCAAAAACAACGATGTCCTGCGTGATGTTTTTCTTTATTGCTCAGTTTCTTGTTTCGACATATTTAATTAAGTGAAGGTTGCATTAGTACTTTGCTTCAGTATTTTCAGTAGAACACTGAAATAAATTGTTCATTTAATAAAAAGTAGGTGAAGTAATTTCAGTTGGTTGCAGTACGATTCTAGACTTGGAATTTTCTCAAGGAAGGGTTTTGACTGTAGTCTTGTTCCCTTCCCTTAACTGAGGGTTTAATCTTCAACCCTAGTCTTGTGGGATCTCCCCTATTGGCTTATAGCTTTAGGATGGGCACTACTTGGGAAACTCGATTTTGGTAGCATGGTCTCGTTTTCCCGTTCCATATTTTTCACTCCCCTCCGCACATTACATGCCCTATTTCATCATCTTCCTTCTTCGAGTCCACAAGGCTCTGGTATTCTCCTCTCCTCGTCCACATGTCTGGGTCGGGCTTGGAACGATGCCCCAGAGGTTGATGCAACTAAAAAAAAATGACAAAAGCATAATATGGCCACATACAAAAGGAAATGTTACGCCATTACATGCTCAAAGCCCCAAATTTGGAAGGGAAACCCACTATGAAGTCTCATTTCTTCCTTTGATTAATAAACTTATTCACTCAATTGCAGTAACAAATTATTGTGTTTGAAGGTGAGGAGACGCATTGGATCTTATACCGGATTGCAGGTGGGTTTTTCTCTTGGACTTGGCCTTCCCATACAAGATCCAAGCCCTATAGAGGATTATGATGGCATGATAATGTTCACATTTAATCCATGAAATTCCATTAACTAATGCTAAAGAGGGTAATTGTTGAAAGGAGTAACTAGGGCTTCCTGTTTTAGCTTCCTTGAAGGTCAATTTAGCCAATTATAAGCACCCATGACTCCATACTCCCAATGATCTAGGCACTAATCAAGTCCCTTGTCTTGATTTTGTAGCATCTGAAAGTGTTCCAAGTCTCATTTTTTGGGAGGAGGCTTGGACATTAGTATTCCAGAGAACCCAAAAACTGTTTGTGGAAATTCCATTCGGTTCATGTTTTATTAAAATAATTAATTATTTTAAAGTGATCCCTAAGTCTAAACTTAGGGAAATTAAATAATTAAATGGTATTAATAAAGCAGAGTGTGAATCTTCTAGAAAATGAAGATCAAGTCATGTTTTAATCTCAACCATTGATTAGAGATCTAATCTGGGCCGTTGATTCATCAACGAGAAGACTATAAGAGAAGGCTTGAGGGTCATTTGGAAAGCGAGTTGAGCACACACTCAGTACCCGAAAGAAATTGATGATGAAGGAATAGAATTCAATTTCAGAGGGAGAGGTTGTAGAGGTGGAGTTGCAGAGGCAGAAGGAGGAAGGGGAAGCCAGCATAGGAAGAAGAAGGCAAGAGGAGGACACAAAGGGGACAACGCTGAGCAGCAGCACTGTTCCTCCATGTAGAGTGACGCAGTCTAGCGCAGAAGACCACGTAGAGTGACGGAGAGGGAGAAAGGGTGCCTCCCGTGTGTCAGAAATTCTTCCGAAGGGTTCGGAAAAATTATCTTAGGTGCATTCCAGACATCTGCTCGTCAAATTTCTATAAATGATTTCTATTGCTGAAGAATAATACAAACACTCATCTGCTGCACCGATTTTCCCGCATTTGGGTTTTTTCGGGGACAATTGTCCAAAAATAAATATGTTCACGTGATTGTTTCTATTGCGTTATATGCGTTATATTTGATTTTCTGCTTATGATTAAGTGAATACGACAATTGTGTTTATTTCAGAATTTACTGGAAGTATCTGTAAATAACTTATCATAAATAAGTAGGCGAAATAAATCAACCGCTGTATTAGTATTTCAGCTTGAAAATTTCACATGGTATCAAAGCAAAAGATGAGAAGCAAAAGAGGAGGTTCTGCAATGGAACAAAGCTTCGACAACGATGCAGCATCGGCTCGGAAGGGTTCACGTAGTCCTCCAGAACGCATGGAGGAACATAGGGATCATGACGTTTCAGTTCTAACGTCCAAACTAGAAGAGGATTTTGCTTGTGTGTCAAGCATGGCCTCTCTAGGGGTCTAGTATATTGATAGTGGAGAATCCGCTCACATGACGGGAGTTCGAGAATGCTTCTCGAGCTACCAGGGTGAGCAGATGAATTTTCAGATCACGATGGGAAACAAGGCCAAGTGTACCCCTATTGGAAGAGGAACCATAATATTTCAAACAAAAGCTGGTAACAAGCTTCGGCCACCAATGTATTGCATGTACTAGGATTGGGGATGAACTTGCTCTCAGTGTCTCAACTTCAGAACAAAGGTTGCGATGTATACTTTATTGGCAACAAAGTTTATGTCAGATACCCTAGTTGGAAAAGGAAGGCACAAATTGGAGTAAGGAGCCATAAACTGTATAAGTTACAGCTCGAGTCTCCAATGGCACTGATAGGCAGTACTGATGAAAGAGATTTGAATGAATTATGGCACAAAAGAATGGGGCATCTACGTCATGGAGCCTTGAGGATTCTCAAGAAAACTGTCATGGGAGCTCCAGAACTTAGCACCAAGAAAGACGATGTTTGCAAGGGGTATTAGGGAAGTATGCCAAGGCAACATTTCCAAGAAGCAGCAGTAGGGCCAAGAGTGTGTTGGAATTGATACACTCAGAAATTTGCGGACCAATGTCCATGAATGCTCTCAGTGGTGCAAAGTATTTTGTCACCTTTATTGATGACCATTCCCGAAAGACATGGATCTACTTTCTGAAGACCAAAGATGAGGTCTTTGAGCGATTCAAAGAATTCAAGGCTTTGGTAGAAAATCTAATCGGAAAGCGGATCAAGAAATTGCGATTAGACAATGGTGGAGAGTATATTGATAAGGACCTCACAAGGTTTTGTGCAAAGGAAGGCATCAAGAAATAATGGACAGCTCCATATAATCCAGAGCAAAATAGAGTTGTAGAGAGGAAGAATAGGACCATTGTGGAAGCTGCTAGGGAAATGCTGTATGATCAAGACATGCCCAAATTTCTGTGGGTTCAAGCTTGAAACACAACAGTGTATGTGCAGAACAGGGTGCCTCATAGAGCATTGGGTAAGGTTACTCTTGAGAGCGTTTTCACTGGCAGCAAGCCTGAGGTGAGCCACTTTAGGATATTTGGCAATATAGCGTATTGCCATATACCCGATGAGAAGAGGAAGAAGTTAGATCAGACTGCAGAGAAAGGATACCTTATGGGATATAGCGAAAATGCAAAGGCATATCGCATCTATATTCCCGAGAGTAGGAAGATCGTAATAAGAGCCTTTCATGGAGGAAAGAGCCTTCAGGAGATCCCGAGAGATGTCTACAACTACGCAACCTGAGGAGGATCCGATGGTTCAGCCACAATGGCCTACAGAAGATGGCTCTAGTGCCTCTCCACGACACAATGATCCTAAGGAAAGTTCTTCCGAGGAAGTGCAAGAAGTAGAGCAGGTGAATCCACCCACCACTAGTGGAAGGACAAGCAAAGAACTCCAACATACTTTGAGGGATGCAGAGGAATTTATTGGAGCCCCTAGAAATGATAAGAGGGAACGCAGGCAGCCATACAGGTACTAGGCATTGGTAACACAGGTTGGAGAACCCTCTAGTTTTCGAGAGGCAGCTCAACATCAAGTGTGGGTAAACGGTATGGTGGAGGAGTACAACTCAATCTTGACAAATGATGTATATGAAGTAGTCCCTAGACCTCAGAACAGATCTGTTGTAGGATCAAGGTAGATCTACAAGATCAAGTACGCTGCAGATGGCAACATAGAGAAATTCAAAGCCAGGTTTGTGGCTAAGGGTATGCACAGAAGGAAGGGATCGATTATGAAGAAACCTTCGCCCTTGTAGCTCGATACACTTCGATCAGATCTGTCATCTCTCTTGCAACGCAGATGGGATGGGAAATTCACCAGATGGATGTCAAGACAACGTTCTTGAATGGGGTGATAGTAGAGGAAGTGTGCATAGAACAACCAGAGGGCTTTGAGACGCATGAGCAGAAAATTCCTATGTGCAGGCTTAAGAAAGCTTTGTACGGATTGAAGCAAGCCCCTAGAGCATGGTATGGGCGAATGGATAGCTACCTGTAGAAGATGGGATTTGTTAAGAGTGACGCAGATCCAAACCTCTACTATCTAAGAGTAAGGGATGAGTCGCTAATTCTGGTATTATATGTAGATGATCTGTTCTTGACTGGATCATCTAAGCTCATTAAAGACTGCAAGGAAAATCTAGCTACAAAATTCGACATGAAGGATCTAGGGCAGATGCACTAATTTCTTGGTTTGGAGGTTTGGCAGCAGAAGGGAGAAATCTTCTGTAATATTCCCTTTTTTTGGTGTCACGTATGACAGGGCTAGGATGGACTTCTAGAGTTAGGAGCAAACTGGTCACAGGTACAGGTTGGTGTCATCAGCGGGCCCAACGGCTTTTTGGAGGAGTTTCTATGCGGTCGGGTGGAATTCGCTTGATATATTCCATCATCCGAGCAATTTGGCTTTCATTCCGATGCATTCCGACAACTTTCGGGATTTGAGTTATTTGTGGGCTTAATTCAACTGAATACGCTCAAGGTGGCATTCCGGGAGGAATACATGATAGAACACCTTAGTGTAATAGCTCATTGGAACCGGGACGAGGATACCTCCATGACGGGATGGTTGGACATGAGTTTCAGTGACCGGAGGAGACGTGGTAGCCAATTTACTCTTTTCTGCTTTAAAAAGGAATATTTTAATAAGAGGGAAAAGTGCTCCATGAATAACATAATAATAAAATAAGGCTCTAGAAGGCTCCAAAAGATCTATAAAAGAAAGGGAGGAGGCCATTGAGAGATATCTTTGGAGTAGATCATTTTATTATGTGAGAGGTTTGAGACGTGGTTCTCTACTTCATTGGTAGCCCCAGGGCAGAAACCCTCGGGTGATTGGTGAGTGTTGGACGGAAACCCAACTCTCTTTGAGGAGACTTCATTCAGAAGTTTCGCAGAGCTTCAGAGATATTGGAGTGAGGATCATTCAAATCTTCAACGGGTGGTTTAGTGGATTCAGTGGTAGCTGTTGCCGGAGGGAGAGTGTAGCAGTTCAGTTTTGGAGGCCAGCACAGTGCAACAGTTCATATTGATGGCCAGTTCTCCATCACAGCGCTTTTTGGGTCGGGTGTATTTGTAACCCCATTTATTATCTATAATAAAAATGCTGAGATTCTTCCTATTCGATGTGTTGATAGATTGCAGTGCTTATGTGTTTTATTTTACATGGCAATCATCTGTTTATTAATTTAGTAATTTTATGGTAAAATGCTAGGTTAGTGTGATTTCTGCAAAATTAGTAAAATATCCCATTTGGGGATATTACAGTGGTATTAGAGCTAGTTTTTCTTGCCAGCCTGGTGTTCATTGCAAATTAATTTTGAGATAAGGTCGAGGGTTTAAAAAAAGAAACCTCCAGTAAGAAGATTGTTGTTGCTAGTGATTTTTTGTATCAAAGAGAATATATTTTTGGTAGAAAATATTTGATGGATCCATAGGAGGACAAAACTCTTGTTTCTTATCCTGTGATCTCTTGTTTTGTGGAACATGTGACCATATTTCATATTTGTTGAAGGCAGTTCGCTTGAAGATATTGTGCGCATATAAAAAAAATATGTTGGAATGCAAACATAACGGAATGTTAATATGAGGCCATCAAAGATCCCTGTGTAAGAGGAGAGTATCCAGAAGTGTTAGATGGGTTTGATCGCTGTCAACCAAGGTGCCGTGGTAGGTGTGGATTGTGTATGTAGTTTGGTTAGCGTGAAAGTATTATGGCCAATCAAAGTTGTTCACGTCATCTCTAGGTGAACGCATTGACTGATTTCCAGTGAGATTGAGCCGACTTTAGCTCGATAGGGTCAGATCGTGGTTTTGGTCTACGCAGGGTGTATTCAATCCTGGTCAGCTAGGATCGATGCTAGAGGAACGAGATGAATTGAGGGCAAAATCGAAGGAACCAAAAATATAAGCTTGTTGATGATGTGGCTATCGCAAGCCAAATTATTTGGAAGTCGAGTTTGAGAATGGAGCAAGAAGCCACAATCTGCGTAAATGCTTAACATTGTGGCTTGATCGAATCAAAATTATAGCTAGAAAGTTTACGTATTCTGTATAGGGTTAAGGATCGATGCCAAGATTTTGAAGGCGCATTTTACAGTGGCCAAGGGTTGCAGGTCAATTAATTTTGTCGAGACCAAAATCGTCATTCCAGCTAAACCATTGTTACTTCCATATATGTCATTGAAACAATGAAGTTTTTAAAACAACTCCTAAATCAACATAGCAATGCCTCAGTGGGTTGCTATCTAAACCAAAGACCAAAAAGATTAAACAATGTAGAAGTTAGTTCCTTGAAACAAAACAACAGACCCTTCTCCAAGGAGGTACATAATTTGCTCCAGCAAAGGCACCCGAGGAATTTACAAAAGGAGAGAGAAGTGGGAAATTGGCTTTATGCACTTGGGATGGACTTAAAGAATGGAAGATCAAAAAATGACTTTCCCATGTTGGAGAGACTGGAATACTGTCTTTCAAAGATAGAGCAATATGATGTAATAACTCCAAAGGGAAACAACCAGTAATACACAGAATATGCCAGACAGATATACATAAAACAAATGCTGGAACCAGATAATAGACCAAGTACACATATATTGCCAGAATACTAAGCCATTTTATTAATCTCAGAACACATAGATAGGAGTACAAGATAATCAGAATGAGTGCACCTATCCTTGCCCCAGGCAAGTGGAGACCCTCTCAGACAAACAATGGCTGCAAATAAGGACAGCGTCCTAGCTGGCTGAAGAAGAGATGCTGCTGAACTGCAATGGAGCTACAAACTGAAGACTAGAAGATGACTGATCTCAATCCTCCAAACCCCCACCAATAGAAACGCTGTCTCTGCTAGTGACAACGCAGAAGACAGATGAAATACTGACCACAGAACCTCCAGATGGCAAGATTAACTCCTCCAGGCTGAAACCACTGAAAACGCTGTCAAATCTCACTCACCAGACTCTGCTCATCAGGTCTGCGTCCTCCCTGTCTGGATCTGCGTTCTCTCTCCCTCAGATCTGCTAGATCTGAATCCTCCTTTCCAGATCTGTGTCCTATAACTCCAGATCTGCGTCCTCTAAGGCCAAATCTGCTGCTACCTCTTCAGATCTAGGCTGGATCTGACAATATCTCCTCAGATCTGAATCATCCAAGGCTGGATCTGATGCTATCTCTCCAGATCTGCACTCTCCAAGGCTGGATCTACCAATATCTCCTCAGATCTGCAACCTCCAAGGCTGGATCTGATGATATCTCTCCAGATCTAGGCTGGATCTGCCAACATCTCCTCAGATCTGCAATCTCCCAGCTGGATCTAGTGCTATCTCTCCA
This sequence comes from Pinus albicaulis, assembly GCA_034641835.2. Classification (NCBI taxonomy): domain Eukaryota; kingdom Viridiplantae; phylum Streptophyta; class Pinopsida; order Pinales; family Pinaceae; genus Pinus; species Pinus albicaulis. The sequence goes on along the minus strand of CM076580.1, from coordinate 853,146,198 downwards.
GATCTGCACCCTATAGAACTAGATCTGCAAATATCCCCTCAGATCTGCAATCTCCAAGGCTGGATCTGCCAATGTGTCTTCAGATCTGCATCCTTCTCTCCCCTGGGACAGCGTCCTCTCTCCAAGTCTGATCTGCGTCCTCTCTGCCCCTGGAACATCGTCCTTCCTTTCCCTGAAACAACGTTTTGCCTTCTAGACCTGCGCAGCTACAAGAAGGGCTTCTCCCTCTCCAAATCTCCTCCTGAAACTGCTACCAATTCCCACTGAAACTGAAGGATGTTACTCAGAAAATAACCTTACTAGGGCGGGCACTCGAAGTCCCCCGAAGCTAAGGGTGACACCAGAAATAACCTTACCAGGGCAGGCACTCGAAGTCCCCCGAGGCTAAGGGTGAGATCTCCGACCGGAGACACTCGGTTGCACTAAACAGTGCTGCAGACCAACTAAACAACCGGCGTGCTGAAGCAGACAGAAGTCTAGCTCTCCAAATCAATATCAAATCATGCATGTCCAAATGAGGTGAGAACCCCACCTTTTATAGTGCTAAACTCCCTCCAAAACCTTAACTGCGTCCTTCACTCTCCTTGGCCTGCGCAGTTAACCTTGGGTCAGCCTATGCCTCCCCCATCATACTCATGTGGACCCCCAAGGCCCCCTCTCTAAGTTATAACGTCAATCAACTAGGAAAAACACTTTATTTATAAAGTGAGGTGACTAAAGTGAGGTGACCCCTCTTATTTCTCACTTTATTTATTATTTCTAGCTAAAGCGGCAAAATTAAACAAAAATGAAATATTCCAATTAGCAAGGCTAATTGGGAATATTACAGTCTCCCCCGACAAAACGTTGCTTGTCCTCAAGCAACTGAAGTGATGGATGCTGTAAAGTCTGCTCGCTCTCCCAAGTGGCATCCTCATCCGGCAAAAATTGCTTGTTCTCAAGCAATGCTTGAACAAGCCTACTCTCTAGCTGATGCTCCCTGCCGATACTGCAAAATGTGCCTGGGTCCCATTGAAACCTCTCTGTCTCCTGCATCACCCTGATATGAAGGGATATCTCAATGCCAGGATCCCAAACTGGCCTCTCATGGTACCAGCCAATCAATAGTCCTCCCGGATCCCATCGCCACTGTGGCCAATAATAGCCCAAGTCCCATGGCTCGGACTGCTCACTGCCTCTGGCTATGACTAAAGACCATGACTGCTGCTGCTCTGCATCAATGAATGTGTAAGTTGGCCCATCAACTGTGAACCAACTCGTCACCTCTCTCCAATCAAGGCATGGAGTCGAAAATATAATGAGGAATATCTCCCTCCTGTGGATCCTCCATCTCCAAGCAATCATCCAGACAAAATGAGCCACCTCCCAACAAGGCAACTCCTGAAAATCTCCTTCCACCTCAAACTCTGGTAATGAAGGTGGGCTGAAAATATGAACTTGGCAAGCATCATAGCTTACCCCATGCTGTCCCTCTCTCCACTCATGACAAGTGTAGAGTCTATGCTGATCCTGGGCTGCAAAATCATTGCCCTCCAATGGCAAAGTGAAAAACAATCCACCATAGAAGGTTCCTCTATCAATGAAGAACAAGTTGGCCCAAAACAAACCATCCATGAAGAATATGACATGGTCATCATGGATCACCCTAATGAGATGTTTGCTGAAGGTTCTACATGAGGATACATAATGCAAACAATCTCTCACAAGGATACAACGTAGTCTCATCCACTGCAACTTCAGAAAATTACATGGCAAGCAATGTACAAGATTCATCACATCTACTAATGGATAGTATATGGCTGAATATGACAACAACATAAGGCCAAACACTTGCCCATAGCTGTACAATGGATGAATATCAATCTCATGGCCCACCTCAAAAGAGAACGCATATGTAGTAGTGGTGGCCATGCCTCCTCCCATGCTCCTATTAGAACATGTAGTGCAAAAAATACTCAAAGGCACATACAGCTCATGTGTCTCTTTCATAATCAAGCCTCCCATACAAATCTGACCATATGCTGGAAGTAAGATGGTACATGGATCCATAAATGAGTCCTCCATAGTGTTTTGGCATGCTATGAAGAAGAATGAACCATGTGCTGCAAGAAGATAATCCTCCTCATGGTTGGAAACCCAAGTCAAGAGGAATATGCCATAGATGTCTCTATCATCATTACCTCCTCTTTGTGCAACAAATATGAAGTGATCCTGGGACCTATGGGTTATAGATCCACCATATCTCTGCTGCGCACACTTCATCCATAATGTTCTTCTCCAAGGTGACAACGCTGGGAGCTCATGCAAATAAGCTCCTGTCAATACAAGACTCTGCTCTTTGACATGCTCCTTGTCAAAGACTCCTCTAATACTGCTGCAACAAGTGTGGAATACTCCCCAAGATGGAAGTGCTTCCCAGTCATCATCAAAGATCAAGGAGATAGTGCCATCCCCTCTTCCTGCAACATCATGCAAAGTGTGAGAGCAAATCTGCCCTTGCTCTCCCAGAAACAAACCAAGCAACCAAACAATTTGCTGCCTCCCCATACTTCCATCATACAACTCATGTGATGAAGACATAACGAGTGTCATAGCAACACCATGCATACATACTCTATGCTGCTCAATGATGCAAGTATCCAGCCATCTTTCCTCCACCCTCCGACTCTTAGGAAGAGTGTTTGCCAAGAGATGGCCAAACTCTTTCAAGAGTAACCAGCGCAGCCAAGCCTCCTGCTGCCTGGTAGCACAGATCTGCAAGTAACCTCCTAGCTCCTTGCTCATCATCCCCATCCACTCAATCACTTGTGGATGCCTCCTTCTCCTCATCCGGTCACTCCTCTCATGAGGGCTACCATCCTCCCAAATCAAATTTCTGATTTTGTACTTCATGGGATTTTGGAATATAAACTTCTCAAGGATCAATGAGACCCTATTAAGAATCAAATAGGTGGTAGGCAAAACCCTCCTATCATGATGTGTATGGCTCAAGGGATGTCCAACACAAACATGAGAGATGTTATCCATCCGAAGATGTCCCCCATCTTCTATCTGCTCTTGTGAGAAGGGAAGAAAGTCATTGCACCCCATGGTGTGTCGAAGTGCATCTCCAGTGAGATCTCTCCTTGAGACCTCCTCTTCATCCGTAGTCTGCTCCATCGAGTACCAACTCAAAATCTCTCGCCATCCAACCTCAACACGTGGTTGCTGTACCCTGTGCAACTCTAATCGTCTCATCCCATCATCCAAGTCAATATATGAGACCTGACTAGGTGGCTCTGCCTCTCTCTCTCTAATGGGAAGAGATGACCCAACAATACTGCTAGTCCCATCCCTGCATGCCTGAAGGGGAATGATCTGACGCTCCCTCGTGCCCTCTGGTTGTACCATCAGGGAATCCAGTTGTTCCCCAATGCGGACCAACTTGGCCGCCGACTTGGCACAAGTCACTCTCATACCCTCCAGCTCCTTGTCCTGCAACAAAATGGTCTCCCGTACTGACGCGGCCTTCTCCCTCAAAACTCGAAGGTCCGCCCGAAGCCGATGATACCGCTGTCTGCGACCATCATCCAATACCTCTGTATCTCCTAGTGCCTCATCGATAATGGATATATCTCCTGATACCTCACCCATCTGTCGTGTGCTGCTACCATCCGAAGACTCGGACATGGCTCCAGTCATCACCTCAGTGGATGGCTCTACCGGGGTAGGCTCTACCTCCTCCACTACGATATCAACCGACACGGTCAAGGAGGACTCTAATGACGGTGAGTCCTGTGTCACACTAGGTGCATCCTCGAACTCCCTGCAATCCTGTGTGTCCTCATCCTCCTAGTGTGAGGTAACCATTTTAATGGTTTTCCTCTCCGATACTCGGTCAAGCTGGAAAGAGGTATCCAACTTGTCCACCCAAGCTCTTTCTGAGCGCCTGGATGACCCGTCAAATGTCGGTAGATGGAATCTGTCCACTGTGCGCTGTAAGCCCCTATCATGTGAGTGCTTGTTCCCTCTGTGAAAGTTGTGAGGTCTACTATCACGCTGGAGCTGAACATAATCTCTACTAGCTGTGCGGTGGTCATCACGGTGGTATCCGTGCCCCTTGTGCTGCTCAGGGGGTTTGATGCCACATTGGTACTGGAGATAGCGCTCATAGGGGAGAATATCCATGAATGCCTGTCCTAAGCCCTGCCACTCTGCAAAAACGGCTGCACATTGAGCTGGACTCACCTCTCTTGGTGCTGTCGACCCCTTGTCCTCTACCAGGAAGGTAGGCATGGTGGGTTGCGTGGGGGCTGGATTGTCCCTCGGCGCACTTCCCCGTACTCCTATCCCTGTGTTCTCTGGCGAGAATGTGGGCATAGTGGATCGCGCGGGTGCCTGAGTCGTCACAATGGGGATAGCATCACGCACTGGTATATGGCGAGACATACCCGATCCTTCTCCGACCTGGAAAACCCTAGGGGGTTCTCTCTGTGCTACCTCTACGGCTGCAAGCCTCTGTGACATATCCTGCATGTGATGGATGATTGCATCCAGCTTCTCAGCTGTGTCTGCCATCGGATCCTGCTGCTCTGTGTCCCTCACAGGCTGCTCAGAAACTACACGGCTGCTGCAAATCCATACTACTGCTTAACTTCGACCTCTGATTTACCCACTGGAACTACTCAGAAAATTCCAAGAATTTGGGAAGGTAATCCTTGCCCAAAACCCAGAAAAACCCAGAAAACGTTTCTCCTCATTCCAAACTTCAAAATTTGACCTTTTTATTTTGGCCCTTTTCCCAACTGCGTTTCTGGTATTGCAACTGCTATTGCTCTGTATGATCTCTTTTCTGATGTCATAGACCACAGGCTGAGCCAGAATTATGCTTTGATACCACTGTAATATCCCCAAAGGGAAATAACCAGTAATACACAGAAATATGCCAGACAGATATACATAAAACAAATGCTGGAACCAGATAATAGATCAAGTACACATAGAATGCCAGAATACTAAGCCATTTTATTAATCTCAGATCACATAGATAGGAGTACAAGATAATCAGAATGAGTGCACCTATCCTTGCCCTAGGCAAGTGGAGACCCTCTCAGACAAACAATGGCTGCAAATAAGGACAGCGTCCTAGCTGGCTGAAGAGCTGCTGCTGGAATGCAATGGAACTATGAACTGAAGACTAGAAGATGGCTGATCTCAATCCTCCAAACCCTCACCAATGAAAACGTTGTCTCTGCTAGTGACAACCAGAAGGATGTGATGAAATAATCGACCTGCGTAATCCCGTATGGCAAGATTAACTCCTCCAGTCTGATCCACCGAAAACGCTCGTCAAATCTCACTCACCCGTACTCGCTTCATCAGTCCGCGTCCTCCCCGGCTCCTGGACTGTTCTTCTTCTCCCTCGATCTCGGCAGACCAATCTCCTTTCCGCATCTCGTGTCTATAACTCACAGATTCGCGGGCCCTCTAAGGCCAAATCTGCTGCTACCTCTTCAGATCTAGGCTGGATCTGACAATATCTCCTCAGATCTGAATCATCCAAGGCTGGATCTGATGCTATCTCTCCAGATCTGCACTCTCCAAGGCTGGATCTACCAATATCTCCTCAGATCTGCAACCTCCAAGGCTGGATCTGATGATATCTCTCCAGATCTAGGCTGGATCTGCCAACATCTCCTCAGATCTGCAATCTCCCAGCTGGATCTAGTGCTATCTCTCCAGATCTGCACCCTACAGAACTAGATCTGCAAATATCCCCTCAGATCTGCAATCTCCAAGGCTGGATCTGCCAATGTGTCTTCAGATCTGCATCCTTCTCTCCCCTGGGACAGCGTCCTCTCTCCAAGTCTGATCTGCGTCCTCTCTGCCCCTGGAACAGCGTCCTTCCTTTCCCTGAAACAGCGTTCTGCCTTCTAGACCTGCGCAGCTACAAGAAGGGCTTCTCCCTCTCCAAATCTCCTCCTGAAACTGCTACCAATTCCCACTGAAACTGAAGGATGTTACTCAGAAAATAACCTTACTAGGGCGGGCACTCGAAGTCCCCCGAAGCTAAGGGTGAAACCAGAAATAACCTTACCAGGGCAGGCACTCGAAGTCCCCCGAGGCTAAGGGTGAGATCTCCGAATCGAGACACTCTACATGCACTAAACAAGAAGCCGCACCGACTAAACAACCGCGTGGGTCAGCGTACGTGTTTAGCTCTCCAAATCAATATCAAATCATGCCTGCCCAAATGAGGTGAGAACCCCACCTTTTATAGTGCTAAACTCCTCCAAGAACCTTAATCGCGTCCTTCACTCTCCTTTGGCTCGCGCAGCTTAACTCCGGGTCGCTTGATGCCTCCCATCATACTCATGTGGACCCCCAAGGCCCCTCTCTGCTATAACGCCAATCAACTAGAATCATCTTTATTTATAAAGTGAGGTGACTAAAGTGAGGTGACCCCTCTTATTTCTCACTTTATTTATTATTTCTGACTAAAGCAGCAAAATTAAACAAAAATGAAATATTCCAATTAGCAAAGCTAATTGGGAATATTACATATGATTGGAGTTTAAATTGGGCTTTGGAGCCATCTATGCTTGCATTGGTACAAGCTAGATTCTTGGAGCATCCAAGTGAGAGAGTCAAGCTTAAAACTGCATCTTGTTTCAGTGATATTTTGAGGATAGCAGCACCCTTTCCTCCCTACAATGATGATGTTATGAAGATAGTTTTCAGACTGATAGTAGAAACTTTTCAGGATTTGGACAACAACACAGGCTCTACCTTCGGGATGAAGCTTGAGATTTTAGGGAGTAAGGCCACATTCGAGACGTATGTCATCATGTTTGATCTTGAGTGTGATGAGTTGATTCTGCAGATGTTCTGATGCTTCTTTAGCATTAGGAGACATCATCCTGACACTGTCATAGCACATATGCAGTCCATCCTGTCATGTATGAGAGACCGTGAGACCATTTTCTGAGAGTTGTAGACCAGGCTATTGAGCAGTTGGAGGAGAGAGCAGTTGGTCTCATCTGCTGCTTATGAGCAAGCCCAAGGGCTGGTTGAGCAGAATATTGGGATATCCAAGAGACAGTTTACTAGGGAGGAGCTGCTTCAGTTTGGTGGATCAGGCAGCAGAAATGAGTTAAGGAGGAAGGGACCTTGCTTCATTTGCAAAGGAACTTGGGGGCTTGATCACTCATGCTTGAGTGATGCAGATGATGTGGCGGAGGCAGAACATAAGGGCATTCCTTCTGTATGCCAGGATGAGGACTCTTCTTCAGATGAGTCCATGGGATCATATGAAGATGCTTCTGGGGAGCACGAGCAGTGATGCAGAGATGATGACAGTAGGCCGGAGCCGTATTCCAGTGTGCAGGGTGAGCAGTCAGGTGACTCTACGAGAGATACTCAGGGTGATGAGTCACTTGTGACGATTTAGCCGGCGCAGCATATGATGGAGCATGAGTCAGCAGAGGAGGATACTACGCACATCATGCATGATAGTCCTTTGGGGGAGAGCCGGATGGAGGCTCACATTGATTCTATGATGGATATGTGGTTAATATTGGGGTCAACCAGTGAGGAGGAGCAGTCAGATGCACAGACACCGAGTACGGTGATAGCAGTTGTAGATCCATATCCTCTGGAGATGTTGGAGGTTGATGAGATAGTTTTGTAGGGGGCTAGTGGACAATAGGAGCATTACATTCCCGATCAGGAGAAGGAGGAGCTGTTGGAGATGGTGGAGCATCCATCTTTGGGCCGACACATTGATGAGGTGCAGATAGATGCACATGTAGTCACCAGGGTTGTAGTACTTTCAGGGAGTAGCACTCTCTCGGAGTACATCGATGGGGCTTGCAGCATATCTTACCCACTCTGGCCCATTATAGAGAGAATGGGCCTTCTTTTGCAGGCAGTTCTCGTTGACAGATGGGACAAAGCAACGTGAGTTGATTACGGACTGGTGACAACACTCCAGGCATGTTCCGTATACAATTGTCACTACATTGGATTTTTCTTCCAGGATAGATTGGCGGAAGATCATAAGTTGGTACCCACTTGATGGTATGATCTTCATCGCAGGGAGCACAATGGAGCAGGGGCCCTTGGACATAGCAAATGCTACGGATTCTAGCGGGTAGTGGGGCACAGGTTGTCATTTCTTCAGCATGCCATCCCGTTTTCAGGAGAGCAGGATCAACATTGGATTGAGTTAGGACTTGGATTGGAGAGAGTTGATGAGTTGGTACGCAGTTGGTGGGGAAGCTTATACAGTTAGAGGTACAACACAGAAGGGGCCAGGGAGCATTGATGCTTGTTGGTAGACTTCACTTCATGGGGTATCAGCTATAGCCAGAGGCAGTGCGCAGTCCAAGCCGCAGGACTTGGGCGATGTTTGGCCATGGTTGCGTTGGGATCTGGGAGGATTGTTTGATGACAGGTCTTGTGAGAGATCAGTTTGGGATCCTGGCATTGAGGGGTCTATTCCGGGTGACTTGACGCAGGTGCATAGCAACACCCAGAGGTTTGCATGGGATCCGGCCATTGGGTCTCAGTTGCGGCAGGCCAAGAGAGTGGCCCACATATTTGGATTGCTTGAGGGCAAGCAATCTTGGGGCGGAAGGTCTGTAATATTCCCTTTTCTTGGTGTCACCTATGACAGGGCTAGGATGGACTTCCAGAGTTAGGAGCAAACTAGTCACAGGTACAGGTTGGTGTCATCAATGGGCCCATGGGCTTTTTGGAGGAGTTTCTATGTGTTCGGGTGGCATTCGCTTGATATATTCCATCATCCGAGCAGTTTGGCTTTCATTCTGGTGCATTGCGACAACTTTCAAAAATTTGAGTTATTTGTGGGCTTAACTCAGCTGATTACACTCAAGGTGGCATTCCGGGAGGAATACATGATAGAACACCTTAGTGTAATAGCTCATTGGAACTAGGACGAGGATACCTCCATGATGGGATAGTTGGACATGAGTTTCAGTGACCGGAGGAGACGTGGTAGTCGATTTACTCTTTTCTGCGTTAAAAAGGAATATTTTAATAAGAGGGAAAAGTGTTCCATGATAAAATAATAATAAAATAAGGCTCTAGAAGGCTCCAAGAGATCTATAAAAAAAAGGGAGGAGGCCATTGAGAGATATATTTGGATTAGATCATTTTCTTATGTGAGAGGTTTGAGACGTGGTTCTCTACTTCATTGGTAGCACCAGGACGGAAACCCTCATGTGATTGGTGAGTGTTAGATGAAAACCCAACTCTCTTTGAGGAGACTTCATTCAGAAGTTTCGCAGAGCTTTAGAGATATTGGAGTGAGGATCATTCAAATCTTCAACGGGTGCTTTAGTGGATTCAGTGGTAGTTGTTACCGGAGGGAGAGTGTAGCAATTCAGTTTTGGTGGCCAACATAGTGCAACAGTTCATATTGATGGTCAGTTCTCCATCTCAGCGCTTTTTGGGTCAGATGTATTTGTGACCCCAGTTATTATCTATAATCAAAATGCTGAGATTCTTCTTATTCGATGTGTTGATAGATTGCAGTGCTTGTGTTTTATTTTACATTTCAATCCTCTGTTTATTAATTTAGTACTTTTATGGTAAAATGCTGCATTAGTGTGATTTCTGCAAAATTAGTAAAATATCCCATTTGGGGATATTACATCTTCCTTGGGCAAGGAAGATATACTACAGAGATCTCGAAGAGATTTCAGATGGAGCACTGTAGACCCATGGCTACGCCAATGATCACAAACTGGAAGAAGATGGACACGTTCGAGGATGATGAGAGTCGAGACTGACCCTACCTTGCATAGGCAGCTCAAGGATCATTGATGTACCTGGTCAACACTAGACCAGACATTTGTTATGCCGTGAATACCCTCAGTCAGTTCATGGTAGAACTAAGGAGGGCTCACTGGGCAATAACCAACCATGTTCTCAGATACTTGAAGGGGATAGTCGAGTTTCGGTTGAAGTACACCAAGGGCAATGAAATCCGGTTGAGTGGGTTCACTGATGCAGACTAGGTTGGAAGCCCAATAGATCGGAACAGTACGAGTGGGTACTGTTTCAGAATCAGATCAAGAATGACTTCTTGGTGCAGTAGGAAACAGAAATCCGTGGCACTGAGCTCAATTGATGCTGAATATATGGTAGCTAGCACAACTTCGCGTGAGGCCATATGGCTTCGTAAGTTGCTCATGAACTTGCTCAAGAAGAGGATGGAACCGACCATAATATTGTGTGATAATCAGAGTTGCATCAAGCTCTATGAGAATCCTGTGTTTCATGACCAGTCGAATCACATTGACATTGGGTGCCACTTCATCAGAGACTATGTCCAATGGGGAGCTGTACAATTGAAGTACATTCCTACAAGGGAACAGGTCGCAGATATCCTCACGAAAGCTCTGGGTAAGATTAAGTTTACTTACTTCAGGGAAAAGATGGGGATGGTCAAGAACCCATTCCAGTAGAGGAATGGGTGGACTTGAGATTCAAAGGGCGCTGCTATACGGATGAGCAGTGGCAGAGATGGTGTCACGAGCAACAATACAGAGGGCAGCAACGCAGAGATGAGGGGCAACAACCAAGACATCAACAACACAGTGGATGCTTCAGGTCAGAGCAGATGCAGCTTGTATTTTGGTTGAACACTTTCCTCGCTAAGAGGGAGTGTTGATTTTGTAGCATTGGAAAGTGTTCCAAGTCTCATATTTTGGGAGGAGGCTTGGACATCAGTATTCCAGAGAACCTAGAAACCGTTTGTGGAAATTCCACTCGGTTCATGCTTTATTAAAATAATTAATTATTTTAAAGTGACACCTAAGTCTAAACTTAGGGAAACTAAATAATTAAAGGGTATTAATAAAGCAGAGCGTGAATCTTCTAGAAAATGAAGATCAAGTCATGTTTTAATCTCAACCATTGATTAGAGATCTAATTTGGGCCATTGATTCATCAACGAGAAGACAATAAGAGAAGGCTTGAGGATCATTTGGAAAGCAAGCCGGGCACACACTCAGTACTCGAAGGAAATCGATTATGAAGGAATAGAATTAGATTTCAGAGGGAGAGGTTGTAGAGGCCGAAGGAGGAAGGGGAAGTCAGCAGAGGAAGAAGAAGGCAAGAGGAGGATGCAGAGGGGATAGCGTTGAGCAACAGCGCTGGTCCTCCACGCAGAGTGACGCAGTCCAGCGCAGTGAATGCGTAGACAACCACGTAGAGTGATGTAGAGGGAGAAAGGGTGCTTCTCGTGTGTCAGAAATTATTCCGAAGGGTTCGGAAAAATAATCTCAGGTGTATTCTAGACATCTGCTCGTCAAATTTCTGTAAATTATTTCAACTGTTGAAGAATAATACAAACCCTCATCTGCTGCACTGGTTTTCCCGCATTGGGTTTTTCCGGGGACCATTGTCCAAAAATAACTGTGTTCATGTGATTGTTTCTATTGCGTTATATGCGTTCTATTTGATTTTCTGCTTATGATTAAGTGAATACTGCAGTTGTGTTTATTTCAGAATTTACTGGAAGTATCTGTAAATTACTTATCATAAATAAGTAGGCGAAATAAATCAGTGACTGCAGTGGTATTTCAGCTTGAAAATTTCACACCTTGGTGTTCACACACAAATTTAAACCATAAATTTTCCTTCTTTTTCTCTTCTAAAAATTCGTCCCATTAAGGATAAGGAGGCCATCTAGGGCTTGGTGCGAAATCTATTGGAGGAATTTTTGAATTTTGTTTGGATATAACTCTTTCTTTGTGTCTCCTCTGAGGGTCCTCAAATTTTGGTGGAATTCCCAGAATGGGTTCCCCATAAATTTTGATGTGCTAGTTGTCGCATTAAGAGGGAACCCCAGAAGCTAATCCTTCAACTTAGAATTTTCTTTGAAGGCAAATTCTTTAGTACTTGGTGAAGTAAATCATACATTGCCATTTCTCTTACCTACCTTGACCTTGGATGCTTGTTGATTTTTGTAGCATCGGAAAGTGATCTAAATCTCAAATTTAGTATGGAGGCTTAGACACTTGTATTCCAAAGAACTCAGAAACCGTTTGTGGAAATTCCACTCGGTTCATGTTTTATTAAAATAATTAATTATTTTAATGAGGACCCTAAGTGTAAACTTAGGGAAATCAAATAATTAATGGGTATTAATAAAACAGAGTGTGAATCTTATAGAGAACGGAGATCAAGTCAAGATTTAATCTTAGCCGTTGATTAGACTTCTAATTTGGGCCCGTGATTTGTCAACGAGAAGATTATAAAGGCTGGCTTGAGGTCCATTTGGAAAGTAAGTCGGACAAATACTCAGTAACCTGAGGGAAGTCGATTCTTCAGAATTTAGAATTCGATTTCAGAGGGAGATTCGCAGGGCGAATGAAGTAGAGGGTATCGGCATCAATCAGAGACCGATGAAGAGGGACGCAGAGCAGCAGAGAGGCAACGCAGTCCCTATGCAGAAGATCATGCAGAGGTGACGCAATGGAGGCCAGAGGGTCTCTTGGGTGTCAGAATTTCTCCAGAGGCTGGAAGAAAATTATCTCAGGTGTTTTCATGAAAGTTTCTCGATAATTTTGCAAGGCATTCCCTGTAAAGAGGTTGTTGTTGAAGAATAATAAATAAACCCTCATCTGCTGCACCGATTTTCTCGCATTGGGTTTTTCTGGGGACAATTGTCCAAAAACAACTGTGTTGATGTGATTGATTTTTGTGCTTATATTTCATTTTTCTTTTCTCTATGAAATTATGTGATAACTGTGGTATAATTTATTACGATGTTTACTGAAGTGTTTTTGTAAATAACTTATTGTGGAAAATAAGTAGGAGAAATAAATCAGTTGCTGCAGTAGAATTTCAGATTAGAAATTTTCACATGGTATCAGAGCAGAGATCGGGCAACATAGTTGGAGATTCTACAATGGAACGTGGTATTGATGCTGCCGGAGCAGCAACTCGAAAGGGTTCACGCAGTTCTGTTGAGAAAGAGGAAATCACAAAAGATACGATGGATCACGACATCTCCGTGTTGAATTCGAAATTGGAAGAAAAAGTTGCTTGCTTGTCAAGCTCTGCTTCCTCAAAGGTTTGGTATATTGATAACGGGGCTTCTATGCATATGACGAGAATACGAGAATGTTTCTTGAGCTAACAAGAAGAACAAATGAACTTCAATATCACCATGGGAAATAAGGCTAAATGTACCCCTATTGGAAAAGATACTATAGTTTTTCAAAATGAAGTAGGAGATCAGCTTCAGGCCACCAATGTGCTGCATGTGCCTGGTTTGGGGATGAACTTGCTCTTTGTATCTCAGTTATAAAACAAGGGCTATGGTGTATACTTCATTGGAAAGAAAGTCTATGTCAAACACCCGAGTTGGAAGAAGAAGGCCCAAACTGGAGTCAGGAGCAACAAACTGTATAGCTTACAGTTAGAATCTCCAATGGCAATGATAGGCAGCAGTGGTGAAAAAGATTTGAATGAACTATGGCACAGAAGGATGGGGCACTTACACCATGGGGCTCTAAGAATTCTTAGAGAAGCTGTCACAGGAGTTCCAGAGTTAAGCACCAAACGAGATGATGTTTGCAGAGGGTGCGTACTAGGCAAGTACACCAAAGCATCTTACTTAGGCAACGAGTGTTTTGGGATTAATACATTCAGATATTTGTGGACCAATGTCCACAAGAGCTCTTAGTGGTGTCGAATAATTCGTCACTTTCATTGATAACCATTCCAGGAAAACTTGGATCTACTTTCTAAAAACCAAGGATGAGGTCTTTGATCGATTCAAAGAATTTAAGGCTTTGGTTGAAAATCTGACAAGGAAGAGGATAAAGGTATTGCGTTCAGACAATGGTGGAGAATATATTGATAAAAACTTCACTGAGTTCTGCGCAAGGGAAGGCATCAAAAGAGAATGAACCGCTCCATATAATCTGGAGCAAAATGGGGTTGCAGAGAGGAAGAATAGAACTATTGTTGAAGCAGCGAGGGCAATGTTGTATGATCAGGATATGCCCAAAGTTCTATGGGCAGAAGCATGCAACGCAACTGTGTATGTTTAGAACAAGATTCCTCACAAGGCACTCGGTAAGATTACACCAGAGTGTTTTCACTAGTAGGAAGCCAAAAGTGAGTCATTTCAGGATCTTTGGAAGTTTGGCGTACTGCCATATACTCGAAGAAAAGAGGAAGAAGTTGGATCAGACTGCAGAAAAAGGATATCTGGTGGGATATAGAGAGAATGCTAGGGCATATAGAATCTACATTCCTGACAGTAGGAATATCGTAGTATGACGGGATGTAAAGTTCATGGAGGACAAAGCTTTTAGGTAATATTGGAGATGCCTTCTAAAACGCAGTAAGAGGATGATCCATTGGTCCAGCCACTTCGACGAGCCGAAACAAGTACCAATGCTTCTCCAAGGCATAAGAATCCAGAAGTATCACCTCAGGAAGATTTGCAGGAGGAGGAGCAAGAAGATCTACTCACTACTAGCGGAAGAACGAGCCGGGAATTACGACAAATTCTGAGGGATGCAGAGGAGTTTGTCGGAGCTCCTAGAAATGAGAAGAGGCATCGTAGAGAACCTGACAGGTACCAAGCTTTGGTGGCTCAGGTTGGAGAACCCTCTAGGTTCCAGGAGGCAACTCAACATCACGTATGGGTAGATGCAATGGTGGAAGAATACAGTTCCATAATGACCAATGATGTCTGGGAAGTGGTACCTAGGAAAAATATGCTGCAGATGGTAGCGTGGAAAAATACAAAGCCAGGATTGTGGCTAAGGGGTATGCTCAAAAGGAAGGGATAGATTACGAAGAAACCTTCGCCCCAGTAGCCAGGTATACTTCTATAAGATCCGTGATATCCCTTGCAGTGCAGATGGGGTGGGAGATTCACCAGATGGACGTCAAGACTGCCTTCTTGAATGGGGTGATAAAGAGAAGAAGTATACATTGAACAACCAAAGGGCTTTGAGACACATGAGTAGAGGACTCATGTATGCAAGCTTAAGAAAGCCTTGTATGGACTTCAACAAGCACCTAGAGCTTGGTACGGTCGGATTGATGATTACCTGCAGAAGATGGGATTCGTTAAGAGTGATGCAGATCTTAATCTCTACTATCTAAGAGTAGGGAATGAGCCTCTAATTCTGGTATTATATATAGATGACCTATTCCTGATAGGTTCATCTTGGCTCATCAAGGATTGCAAGGACTTACACAGCGCAGAGGATGCTTCAGGGTCAGAGCAGTATGCAGCATGCAAATTGCTAGAGCACTTTCCTCGCTAAGAGGGAGTGTTGATTTTTGTAGCATCAAAAAGTGATCTAAGTAGACTTAAACACTTGTATTCAAAGAACCCAGAAACAGTTTGTGGAAATTCTACTTGGTTCATGTTTTATTAAAATAATTAATTATTTTAATAAGGACCCTAAGTCTAAACTTAGGGAATAAAATAATTAATGGGTATTAATAAAACAGAGTGTGAATCTTTTAGAGAACGAAGATCAAGTCAAGATTTAATCTTAGCCATTGATTAGACTTCTAATTTGGGCCGTTGATTTGTCAACAAGAAGATTATAAAGGAAGGCTTGAGGGCCGTTTGGAAAGTAAGCCGAGCAAATACTCCGTTGGGAAGTCGATTCTTCAGAATTTAGAATTCGATTTCAGAGGGAGGGTCGTAGGGCGAAGGAAGTAGAGGGTATCAGCGTCAGTCAAAGACCAAGGAAGAGGGACGTAGAGCAGTAGAGAGGTAGTGCAGTTGAGGACGCAGTCCCTGTGCAGAAGATCACGCAGAGGTGATGCAGTGGAGGCCAGAGGGTCTCTTGGGTATCAGAATTTCTCTAGAGGCTGGAAGAAAATTATCTCAGGCGTTTTCATGAAAGTTTCTCCCTAATTCTGCAAGTCATTCCCTGTAAAGAGATTGTTGCTGAAGAATAATAAATAAACCCTCATCTGCTGTACTGGTTTTCCCGCATTGGGTTTTTCTAGGGACAATTGTCCAAAAACAATTGTGTTGATGTGATTGATTCTTGTGCTTATACTTCACTGTTCTTTTCTCTATGAAATTATGTGATAACTGCAGTAGAATTTATTTTGATGTTTACTGAAGGGTTTTTGTAAATAACTTATTGTGGAAAATAAGTTGGAGAAATAAATGAGTTGCTATAGTATAATTTCAGATTAGAAATTTTCACACATATATCTTGTGTCAAGTCTCAACCCTAGGTTTCATGTAGCCTTATTATAAAGGGATTTTTCATGGAAAGTACTTCTAACGGCCCGCATCTTTGTTGAACTTTCCATTGAATGAGTGACCTTACTATGAAAATTCCTAGATCTAACAATCTAAAGAATCCAATTGCAACCAATTGAATTTACTACTCCTATTTTGTAAAGTACATTGTAGAATTAATTCTGATTTCTTCATGAATTATTGCAGTAAATTATTGAAGCAGCATACACTTAATACTTTATGATTCTGAAACAAGGAAACTGAGCAAAGAACAAATCACACATAGGACACCTTTATTTTGGACAAAGTCCTCGGAAAAACCCAATGCGGGAAAACTGGTGCAACAGATCTGAGGGTTTGTATTATTAAGTAGTTAAAGAGAGAGAAATACTAGCAAAAAGAATGTGAGTTTTACCTCACTCAATCACTGGAAAATCAGGCTGATCCGGTCACTGGGTGAGGTGCCCCTGGCAGGCTCTGCGCTACCATTGCGTAGTCCCTGCGTCACCCTCTCTGGGCATTGCGTCACCCTCTCTGGGCACTGCGTCACCCCAACTATGGTCGATCTGACTCCCGGAATCTCAGATCTCAGCCTCTCGGTCTCACACCCCGGCGCCAGGCTTCTAGAACTGATCCGACAGTAAAATCTCGGAAACCCTCTCAGCCACTACGTAAACTCTACGTAGCCCTATGTGGCTCAATGCTGGCTCTGCGTTAGCTTGTCTGGCTCTGTGCTGGCTATGTTAGACGTCTCTCTGCCTCTCTTTGCTAATGATTCTTCGGTTGAGGAAATTCTCTCTCTGCCGATGATTCTCTGGTTGAGAAAATTCTCTCTCTGGAAGCTACTTCTGCCCCTCACGGCGCTGGAATCACTTAGCTATGATCTTCGTCCAAGCACTGCTCCGTCAAAAGAATTCGATCACTTGATTCACTCGGTGTGTCTTTCCAAATGACCCTCAAGCCTTCCTTTATAGTCTTCTTGTTGAGACATCAACGACTGAGATTAAATTATAACTTGACTTGATCTTCGTTTTTTCTAGATCATTCTCACTCTGTTTTATTAATACTCTTTTAATTATTTAATTTCCCTAAGTTTAGACTTAGGGTCGCCATTAAAATAATTAATTTTTACAATAAAACATATTCTGAGTGGAATTTTCACAAATAGTTTCTAGGTTCTTTGGAATACCAGTGCCTAAGCCTCTCCATGAATTTTGAGACTTAGAGCACTTTCGATTGTACCAAAAATCAACACTCCCTCTTAGCGAGGAAAGTGCTCTAACAACTTGCCTGTTGCATATTGCTCTGACCCTGAAGCATCCTCTGTGCTGCTGATGTCTAACAAGTTGTCCACCAACCACTGCGCTTGCTGTTGCAAATGTACTGTTGCCCATGACATTGCCACTGCCACTGTTGCATCCGTACTACAACTCCCTCTCAAATGTCGCATCTGTTATGCTGCTAGCACTGCCACTACTAACACTGCATCTGCATTGCTACTCAGTTGTTGAGAGAAGCAACTGAAATCACCCAAAAACTGAACAAGCGTTCTGTGGATGCAC
This sequence comes from Pinus albicaulis, assembly GCA_034641835.2. Classification (NCBI taxonomy): domain Eukaryota; kingdom Viridiplantae; phylum Streptophyta; class Pinopsida; order Pinales; family Pinaceae; genus Pinus; species Pinus albicaulis. Next base: position 853,128,387 of record CM076580.1, on the reverse strand, counting down.
CTTGGTGCTGAAGGCTCTGACTGCTAACAACTACTGCACCGTCCCTTTGATGCATTGTGTTGCTGCTCTGCACTGTGCTGCATTGCTGCTGCTCTGCACTACGCTGCTGTTGCTCTGCTCTGCGCTGCTATCCACTGCGACTGTCGCTCCATCACTCCTTCGCTCCCACTGAAAACTCCTCCATCCCGCTACTGCTAATCATGGGCACCTGTAGCAGGGTTGTGATCCAAGAGGTGGGCTCCTCAAGGATCTTGCCCAACTGAAGTTCAAGGAGAACTTACAGTTCTATGTCGCCCCATTTCTCTCCTGGAGAAGTGTGGGCACTTATGAAAAATTCATCCTGCTTGATCTTTGCGGCTGCAACTTTTGGATTGTGCTTCTCATCCTTGTCCTTTTTCTTGAAAGGACACTGTGATGCAGAGTGGTCCATCTCACCACGTCCATCTCACCACATCTAAAGCATTTAACCTTCGAAACATCTCTCTTTTGTTTTCGTTGCCCGTGCTGCCCCTTTGATGGGAGGGTTGCATTCTCCTCCTCCTCTGGATTCTTCGATTCACTCTCATTGCTACCGTCAAGCTTGTACTTGACTAGATCTCTTTTTCAGCTCCTCCTCTTGAAGTGCTGCCCACATCTGCTCCCAACTAGGAAGCGTTGCCCTGCCCAAGATACTTTGGACAAAAACTTGCCACTCCTCGGTGACTGCGTTAAGGGCTAACCTCACTATAGTTGCAGCAGTTGGGGTGGATCCCACGACTACCAGCTGGTCTTGAATCTCCTGATGTCTCGTTAAGAATGGATTAATGTGCTCCCCCTTCTGCATCTGAATCATCCGAAACTTTTGCTCCAAGTACATCTTTCGCTTCTCGGAAGTTCCTTCGTATAGCAGGGCCAAGGCCTCCCATATCTCCCTGGCTGTGTTCTTGCCAGCTATATGCGAGACTATATGATCCTTGACACCATCAAGGATAAGTCTCTTGGCCTTTGCCATATCGGACTTGTAATTTTTGTTCTGATCCAAATCTGTAGGCACAACAACCACGTTGTCCACGAACATCTTGAGATCATATTAATCCAGAAGGAATTTGATCCTTTCCTTCCAGATTACGTAGTTGGAGGATGTCAGCAGTCTTGATCTCTAAGACAATGAGATTGCATCTCAGCCGAAAATTGTCAAACTACTTCCTCTTTCTTCCTACTGTGTAGCTTCTATGTTGGCTTACACACTCCCTAATGGAGCTGGTAATTTCGCTGCTCCTCGGTTGCCCAACAAATGATAAATGTTGAATTCCTCGGCAAGGAACTCACTGAGGAAGAATTCCCCGCTATGTGCTCTTCTTCTTCTTCTTACACTTCCCTGCCCAGCAAATGCTTGCAGAAAAACTATGTCCCTCTGGCTCTTCGTGAAGGCTCTCTGCTGCTCCCTTTGCCTCGACAAGGTCTCGATCTGGAAGTCTTACCTCTCTGTCAACTCACTCAGAGAGAGACAACCTCGAAGATTTAGTCCTCCTGGCTAGAACTGTGCAACCCCTCTGGGGATTTGATTTGCTGCTGCTGCAACAATTCGGCCTTCACTTCAGTGCTCAGATCTACTCTTCCTGTTTCACATCAAATGCTTTGATACCATGTGAAAATTCCTAGATCTACAATCTCAGGAATCCTACTGCAACTCGCTGAATTTACTACTCTTATTTTGTAAATTACATTACAAAATTAATTATGATTTTGTCATGAATTATTCTAGTAAATTACTGAAGCAGGCTACACTTAATAGTTTATGATTCTGAAACAAATCACACATAGGACACCTTTATTTTGGACTAAGTCCCAGAAAAACCCAATGCAGGAAAACCGGTGTAGCAGTTCTAAGGGTTTGTAATATTAAGTAGTAGCAATTTTTGAATACATCGCTGAATATCTCAAGGGTTATTTAGTTATAGAGAGAGAAATACTGGCAGAAAGAATGTGAGTTTTACCTCACTCAATCACTGGAAAATCCGACTGATACGGTCACTGGATGAAGTGCCCCTAGCAGGCTCTGCTCTGCCATTGCGTAGTCCCTGCATCACCCTCTCTGGGCACTGCGTCACCCCAGCTCTGGATTGATCCGACCCTTGGAATCTCCGATCTCAACCTCTCGTTCTCACACCCCGACTCCCGACTTCTGGAACTGGTCCGATAGTAAAATATCAGAAACCCTCTAAGCCAATGCGCAACCTTTGCGTAGCCCTGTGTGGCTTTGCACCGGCTCTACGCTGGCTATGCTGGACGTCTCTCTGCATCTCTCTGCTGATGATTATCTCGCTGAGAAAATTCTCTCTTTGGAAGCTACTTCTGCCCCTCACTGTGCTGGAATCACTTAGATCTGATCTTCTTTCGAGCACTGCTCCGTTAGAAGAATTTGATCACTTGATTCATTCGGTGTTTTTCCAAATGACCCTCAAGCCTTCCTTTATATTCTTCTCGTTGAGACATCAACACTCGAGATTAGATCTCTAATCAAGGGCTAAGATTATAACTTGACTTGATTTTCGCTTTTTCTAGATCATTCACACTCTGTTTTATTAATACTCTTTATTTATTTAATTTCCCTAAGTTTAGACTTAGGGTCTCCATTAAAATAATTAATTTTTACAATAAAACATATTCCGAGTGGAATTTTCACAAACAGTTTCAGGTTTTTTGGAATACCAGTGCCTAAGCCTCTCCACAAATTTTGAGACTTGGAGCACTTCCGATGCTACCAAAAATCAACACTTACCTCACTTCAAACCTACCATAAGGACATTCATCACAGGTGAGTAATACTGTGATTCCTTCCGTTGGTGAAAATCTGAGAAGAGCAGAGGACTTAGGTTGTGGTGTCAGTGGGCCTCTGTCCCAAGTGTGGTTGTGCCCTCTAGCTTTTGCCTCTTCACAAGGCCTGCTAGTTTGTGCAAAAACCCACCCTAGAGAAGTGTGCCAACCTCTCTAAGAAACCAATAAAATATTGCATGCCTTGAAAATTGTGGCCAAGAATAAGGGCACACCACTGGAAAGCTCCAACTCAATCCAAATAACCACTTCAAGTGTGAAAAGGAAGAATAGAAATAGGGTTTCTAAGTTATTAACCTTTATTTGGATAAATTATATTAATCTAACCACTGAATAGTTAAATCAACCTTAATAGGTGTGCACAAAGATTAAAGCTCAAATATAACCATAGTCCTCCTAATTACTTGCAAACAAATTAAATCACCATGAACATGTGTGCCAATAAAGAGTGCACTTTGATATTGATCCAAAAATAAAAGCGAAGGTTTTATTGATCAATTTGTAGGTTAGTTTATGTCATTTTAGGCAACAGATTGAAATTGCGAAAGTACACAAACATAAGTTAATTTGCAGAAATTTTACAGTAAAAAGAGGACAAAAATGTAGCATAAGACAAGTGCAAATTGATAACCGAGTTCACCCATCTTGGGCTACGTCTTTGGGTCCAGCTTCCAATGGTCACTGCTTTATTAAGATGCTCAAATGCTCATTACATCAAAATACAAGCTGCAACTTGCAGAAATAACACTTCCATGCTGTCCAGAATGCTCAAAAACCCTTGTCTAGGCTCTTATTGCACTAAAAAAAGGTTAAAAATTGAGAAAAAAATGCCCTCTTTACCAAACTGTCTGCAAACTGCTTTACAATAGCTCTCTGCTCTGTTAAAAGTTTCAACAAAATCGTCCCTGGCCTATTGGTGGCACGTTGGTTTGTTACCCCGTAGGTTAGTGGTTCGACTCTGTCGGCGGACTTTGCGTTGGCGTTTTTAATATATTAAATACAGGCCTCGCTCATAACACTCGTTCTTGGTCGCGTTCAACAACGTATGGCCAGGGGCACGGGAGGTAACGCCACGTGCCTGACCTCTCTTCTCCTCTGTTGACGGTCTGTGGGACCCGCATATGGCCAGGTGTCATGGGCCATGAGCCACGCGCCTGCTCACATTCTCACCGGTGGTCATATCATAACAATGAAACTGTGGGCCGGGCCGTTCAAGCGCACCTATCGGCCCCCCAGTTACCCCAACTGCCGGCTCCATACTCAATAAATAAAAAGGCGCCCCCAATGTTTAAAAAGCACCATACGTAGCCCGATTGGTCGGGCGATCGATTAGTGTAATGGAGGTCCTGTGTTTGAATTTGTCGGAGGTTGGTCAGTCTGTTGAACCAATATTTGGCCTCATCCAAAGTGCCACATGGCACCTTGGGATTGGGCCACGTGTCACTTTGTGATTGGCCCACCTACAATACCATCTGCTCAATAACCGTGCACCATGTGCACTTACGTGATTGGTCCATGTGTCTGCTTTTGATTGGCTCCTACCAGAGGAGTTTGTACTCCTAGTTAGCCTTGCCATGTCAGGGTACAGACTGCCATGTTAGCATTCGTACCTTGCACAATCAACCCTGCAAGTTGGATTTTTTACTGTTTGGCCAAAACTTTAGAACATCATAACTTCCTCATACAATGTCGGATTGAGGCGATTCGAGTGTCGTTAGAATCAGAATGATGAGCTCTATGATTTGGCGCGGGTTTTGGAAAATTTTGAGCACTTTGATTTTTGAGCATTTTCCAAATCCCTTGGATCACTCCTCCCCACTGGAAGCTTTTGGACCACCAAAAGTGTGTTTTTATTCAGCAAGTTATGGAACAACTCCCTCACTTTCTCGATCTCTATCCTCGCTTTACTTGGATTGGTACCTTCGAGCCCCACACACAGATATTCCACATTGCCTCTGCATGAAGTCCTTATTCACCTGTCAAGAATAGTGTCTTTCTACAACTCATTCAAATATTCAGGAGAAAGATCTTCTATAGATGGAATCTGAACATTATCTTCTTGATCAACAATCATAGGAGGCTCATATAGTCTCAAGTTTTCCACCTTCACAACAAAATAAATTTGCATGTAAGGTGGCGAATCTAATCGGAAAGCATTATAACCAATCTTCTCCAAAATATTGAAAGGACCATATCTGATTGGTTTGAACTTTTTACCTTCACCTTGCAATCTTTCCTTGCTGATGTACAACCAAACTTGATCTCCCACTTGGAAATCATGATCAACCCGATGCTTATCATGCCTTGTTTTATACTTGACTTGGCTTTTCTCCAACCATTTTTGTACCCTTTGATGCACTAACTGGATTTATTCAATGAAATGCTTGGCTTTGTCCACATCACTATGTCCATCTACTGCAATATCTTTGCCAAATATAAAGTCCAAAGGAGACTTTGGAAAATAACCCAAACAAGCTTCAAATGGAGATACTTGTGTAGATGAATGCTTGGCACGATTGTAGGCATGTTGGATGTAATGCAAATGCTCATTCCAAAGCTTAGGATGCTTACCACAATAACCTTGAAGGAGATGCACTACTGTCCTATTCACTGCCTTTGTCTAACCATTTGTTTGTGGATGAAATGTTGTGCTCTTCTTTAACTTTGTGTCCATGAGTTCCCATAAACTTGACCAAAACTTCCCGATAAATCGAGAATCTCGATCAAAAACAATAGAAGTAGGTAATCCAAAGTGAACCCATACATGCTGGAAGAACATTTGTGCAATTTGTTCAGCTGTGACCTGTTTCTTACAAGGCATCAACACACATTTTTTGCTAAAAACATCCACTACAAAATACAAATAATCATAACCTTTTCTAGACAAGGTAGTTGTTAAAATTGGACAACTAGGTCCAAACTCCAGGTTGTGCTGCTCAGATGACGATCCCAATATTTTTATTGGATTCCTCTTTCAGAGAGGTGTAAGATTGATCTAAAGATCATCTTGATCAGATGAGCAGAACATGTACTTTGAATTTATTCCACTTATGTGCTAGGTTGGCTTAGAATAAAATATAGACTTAAATGTCTTAAAGGACGTGTCACACACCCCCAAAGATTCCTATATATTGGAGAGACTTAGAGTTCATTTGATACACATGGTGTGGAGGAATTTTCTCTCTCTGGATAGCGTTGGAGCTGCGTAATATATGGACTATTCTTTGTTTGGGTTGTTCTGGGGTGATGTGTGACATGCTTGGCTGAATGACCTACTGGAGACTTTGCTGGTAGAAGCATCCTGCTGATCGCCGTAACGCCACCATTTATTATCTCTGTTTTGGCTTGTCTTCTATCGATCTATTAGTATGTTCTATCTTCTTTAGTATTGTGCCCTAATCTGAAATGGCATAGAACATGTCCAAAATTTAACAGTAGTCCCCCTACAAAATCCATAGAAACACTTTCCCAAGGAAGAGAAGGGATAGGAAGTGGAGTGTACAAACCCAATTTCCTATTACTTGGCTAGCTAGTGGTGCACATAGAACATCCTCTTACATATCTTGACACAATTTCATTTATACGAGGCCAATAACAATACCTTTACAGTTGAGCAACTGTTTTTCCTACACCAAAGTGACCAACAATAAGAGAAGTATGGGCTTCCCTTATGACATTAACTCTGTCACCGTGTGGAATACACAACTTTCCAAGATGATACAACAACTTGTTATGAACATGATAATCCAATTCTTCAACATGATTGCCATGACTCAAAGTTGCATAAACATTTTTAAAATCTTCATCTTGAGCATACTGTTCAATATAACTTTCATGCATGACAGAGTTATGCTTAAGAATGATAGATGCATTGACTATAGGCCTTGACAACATATCTGCAACTTTGTTGTAAATACCTTTCTTATACCTGATGACCAAATGAAATTGTCGCAAAAATTCCATCCATCAGAAATGTTTAGCTTCTTGTAGCTTGGTTTGCGATTGAAGATATTGCAAAGGTTGATGGTCAGTATGAATAATCATTTCTTTACCCATCAAATATTGCTTCCACTTGTTCACACTTTGTACCAAAGCATAGAAACTCTTTATCATAAGTTGGATAGTTAATTACTGCATTGGAAAAGGTCCTAGAATGATAACATATCGACTTACCATGTTGCATCAGTACGGCTCCCATAGCATATTTGCTTGCATCAGTTTGGATTTCAAATAGATGCTTGAGATTTCGAAGTTCTAGAACTGGTACGGTACTGATTTTCTCTTTCAAAGTGTCGAAGGCTTTTTGCTGCTTGCCTCTCCACTGAAAGACCTGCTTCACACTAGTAAAAGAATTCAATGGTGCTACAATAAATGAGAAGTTAGCAATAATCTTTCTCCCATATTGGGCTGCTCCCAAAAAGCTCCTAACTTCTATTACATTATTGGGCCTAGGCCAATTCACAATGAATTCAACTTTGGAGGGATCAATCTTCAATTCACCACCTCCTACAATACGACCTAAGTAAACCAAAGTGGTTTTCCCAAATTCACATTTGGACATCTTCAAATACAACTTTTCCTTTTTCAAGACATCTAAAACTTGTTTTACATGCTTGACATGCTCTTCACGAGTCTTACTAAAGTTCAAAATATCATTTAAGTAGACTATGACAAAATCATCAGGAAATGGTCACAATACATCATTTATAACTCTCATGAATGTGGCAGGTGCATTACAAAGCCCAAAGGGCATTACTAACCATTTAGACAATCCTTGTTTTGTCTTAAAAGTAGTTTTCCAAATATCATCTTTAGCAATCCTTATTTGATGATAACCGCTTCTCAAGTCTAACTTAGTAAAATAAACAACATCCTTTAATTGATCTAGCAAATCATCAATGCGCGGAAGAGGATAACAATTCTTTACCGTGATCTTGTTCAAAGCTCAGAAATCCCCACACATGTGCCATGTACCATCTTTCTTTGGAACCAAAACAATAGGAAACCCACAAGGAGATGTACTAGGTCTGATGACCCCTTTGTCAAGAAACTCTTGGATTTGCTTCTTGATCTTTACATTCTCCAAGACTGACATTCTATACATGCCAATATTCAGAAGTGGTGCATCCCGCTGCAATTGTATCTCATGTTGGATTCCTATTTTTGGAGGTAACTCTTCAGGTTCCTGAAACATCTTGTCATAAGTGTTAACAACTTCAACCAATTCATGCTTGAGTTCAGAATCACACCCTAAGAATCTTTAGCTTTTATCATCAACAATACAAAATTTTTACTAGCATTCACAAAACTTTTCATTTGTCCTGCATTAACAAGAGATATGTTCATCTTCTTGCAATGTGCTCTAACAATATACTCAATTCCATCTTTGAAAAGATGATACTTGTTCTCATGAGGATAGAATATGGCTTTTCGGTCATATAAATATGGACTCCCTAAGACAATCCCACAAATGTCAAGTGGTACAACATCAAGTTCAACCTCATCTATACAATTAGCAGTGATGGCAAATTTGAGTTTACATTTTCTTGTCACTTGCAATTTGGCATCATCACATACCCAACCCAAAGGGTAAGGTTTTGCATGATGTGTTGTCTCTAAATTAAATTTCTTGAAAATTTCTTCAAAAGAAACATTGACTTGAGATCCATTATCAAATAGTGTATCAACCTTTGTATGCTTTGTAATGACCCTAATATGAAAAAGCTCACTGCTTTCTTTATCATTTTGAGATTCATTAGACTTACTAGAAGAACTAGTACTTGCGTTAGAAGCTGTACCTTTCATTCCCATGGCTGTGATTTTTGTTTCGTCACCTTAATTAGATCCTAGATCTTGTTGAGTTGTAGCAACAATCTTTTGTTTCCCCTTGTTATTAAACTTCTTCGGTCTCAATTCTGGATGTAATTTCCAACAATGGTCTTCATCATGGCCATCTCCTGAACAATGTTTGCAAGTAAGTTTCTCTCCCTCTTTCTTGACTGTAGCACTCTTCTTGCATTTGCCTTAAGCCTTTCCTTTTCCTTTGTCTCCAGATTTAAAGGGTTTCTTGTTGGACTCTTGAGGAACATTCTTGCCTCTTGATTCTAAATAAGTAGCCTAAACACATACTTCATCTAGATTTGGTGGGATTAAATGTAAGTATAGTATGTCTCAAATAACTACACAATCCACCTATATATTTAAGAAGAGTATCTTGTGAGGTCAAATCAACACACGAGATTAAAGCTCTCATTCTAAATTCTTGTGTGTAACTTTTGGACACTCGGACCTTTAGCTTGTCTAAAATTTTGCCAATCCATTATTGCTTTTTGCATGTAAGCTAATGGATAAAATTGCTTCCTTAATGTATCTATAAATTCATTTCAAGAAGGAATAATTTTACCAGTTTTCTTCAAATCTTCTTGAATTCTGGCCTCCCACCAGATAAGAGCTACACCTCCCAAGCGAAGAGAAGTAAGTTGGATATTTGTGACATCATCATCAATCTTTTGAATCTCGCAATAAATTTCAATTTGATGAACTCAATTATTCAACTTTTTAGCATTTAATTCTTGATCATGCATTGGCAATTCAAACTTGACATCAAGATTAAGCAAAGAAGACTTTGTGAAAATTTCTGAATCTTTACACTTTATGCAGAAATTCTTACTGTTAATCTGGTTATGCTCCTCCTACGTAGATAAGTTATTAACTGAATAAAATTCAAGTTAAAATCGAAGCAAAACACATAACAGATCTCCACCAATTCAGATCTAGAACAAGTTCATGCACACATAGACAAAGTGACACAATTATTTCTTGACAAATAGTCCCCGGAAAAACTCAATGCGGGAAAACCGATCTTCTGGCTGCTAGAGGGTTTTATTATTAAGAATTTTCTGAATACAACAAGCCTGGGTTCCAGATCTGGAAAACCCGACAAAGAAATAATAGATCTACAACTCACTGACTGATATAAGACCAAAATAATGACTGATCCACACCCTCAAACGGGATTTACAAGACTCAACCAAAATTAGGGCCTAGAAACCCCAGCGCTGCCCCTGAAGCCTCTGCGTCAACGTCTGAAGCCCCTCTGGCCCTTAGCACTGCTCTGGAAAGGGCCGCGTTACCCCAGACTGGGTGACGCAGTCCTTACGCTGCCCCTTAGGGTCTCTGTGTAACTCCTGATGGCTTCCAGCTGAAAATCACGCTGTCCTTAAGGGACTGCGCAACACCTGCATAGCACAGTTGCTGCCCTTCCTGCTGCTGCTCTCCTGCTTCTCTGAGCTGATCTCTGCCTCTTGTTGATTCTAGACCCTGGGATCAGATCATCCCCTTGGCCTAAATTCCCCTCTCTGTAGCTGAAACACTTCTGAGAATTCTTAGCAAACCCGCCCTAGAATCTCAGCTTAGCTCCAGTGCTCTGCCTTTGTGTGTCTTTCAAATGACCCCAAGCCTTTCCTTTATACTTTTCTCATTGGGAAACCAATGACCATGATCAGATCTTGAATCAATGGCTAAGATTAAAAGAAAGCTTGATCCGTGTGACTTAAGATAATTTCATCACATGTTTAATTAAATTCACTTTAATTATTTAAGTTCCCTAAGTTTTAACTTAGGAAATACATTAAAATAATTAATTAATTTAATGTCTCCTAAACCAGATGAAATTTCCCAAATCAATTTCTAGGTCTTGTAGATCAAATGTACTCTAGTCACTCCACAACATTTGGGAGCTAGAGCACAACTGATGCTACCCCAAATACACAAAATCTCAACAGACTTAGCATGTTATCTTGGAGATGTAGGAGGAGTTGGTCTATGTAACGAAGGAGGTGAAGGAGGAGGAGGTGGAGGCTTGCTCCGCTCACCATCATCACCTTTTGGTTGATTAGAAATTTCTCCTTGCAGCTGTGTTGTTCTTTCATTATACAACACTTTCACCATTTTAGCCATATCAAAGAGAGCTTTTCTGAAAGCTCTTTCATCCTTAGACATCAATTCTTGTCCTTGTCCTTCTTCGTGTGCCATGACTTGTGGAGTATGTGGTCTTCTTGAGCCAACTCGAGGGTTAGGTTGTTCAAGTACTCCTCCTCTTCTCAATCTAGACCTTGTAAGCATTCAAAAACCTAGCAAATTTTGTCAAACTTTCACAAAAGCCATGCTCTGATACCAAACTGATCCAAAAATAAAAGTGAAGCTTTTATTGATCAATTTGTAGGTTAGTTTATGTCCTTTTAGGCAATGGATCGAAATTGTGAAAGTACACAAACATAAGTTAATTTGCAGAAATTTTACAGTAAAAAGAGGACAAAAATGTAGCATAAGGCAAGTGCAAATTGATAACAGAGTTCACCCATCTTGGGCTATGTCTTCGGGTCAATGGAGTTCACCCATCTTGGGTTGCGTCGCCGGGGCCAACTTCCAATGGTGACCGCTTTATTAAGATGTTCAAATGCTCATCACATAAAAATACAAGCTTCAACTTGCAAAAATAACACTCCCATGCTGTCTAGAATGCTCCAAAACCATTGTCTAGGCTATTGTTGCACTCAAAAAGGTTAAAAATTGAGCAAAATATGCCCTCTTTACCAAGCTGTCTGCAAATTGCTCTACAATAGCTCTCTGCTTTGTCAAAAGTTTCAACAAAATCGTCCTTGGCCTATTGGTGGTGCTTTGGTTTGTTACCCCACAGGTCAGGGGTTCAACTCTGTCGATGGGCTTTGCGTTGGCTTTTTTAATATATTAAATAATTTTTTTTTTAATATGGGCCCTGCCCGTAGCACTCGCTCCCGGTCAAGTTTAACAACATACGGCCAGGGGCGCGAGCAGTGACGCCACACGTCCGATCCCTCTTCTCCTCCATTGACGGTTCGTTGGACTTGCGTATGGCCATGGGTCATGAGCCATGAGCCATGCACTCGCTCGCGTTCTTGCCGCTGGTCATATTGTAACAATGAAACCGTGGGTTGAGCCAGTCGGGTGCTCCCATCGACCCGCTCGTTACCCCAACTGTTGACTCCATACTTAATAAATAAAAAGGCACCCCTAATGTTTAAAAAGCACCATACGTAGCCCAATTGATCGGGCGATTGGTTAGTATAATGGAGGTCCTGTGTTCAAATCCACTGGAGATTGGTCGGTCTATTGAACCAATATTTGGCCTCATCCAGAGCAGGGAAAATTTGAAGGATGGAAAATTATCTTGAAGTTTAAAAAATTGGCAAATCTCACTAGCCTCTAATATGCAAACTATAAAATTTTTATTGATGTATTTGTAAAATTGTTGAGATTTATAATGATATTATATATACTTTCTATATAATGTTGGCAATTTTTAACGTAAAATAATTTTATATTGTAAAATTTGGGCGAATCTTTTAAAAAAAAAATGGAAATTGGCGAATATTTTTTTGGAAAAACCATGGAAAATTAGCCCACCTGCGAATATTAGCCCCTAAAATTTTCCATGATCCAGAGTTCCACGTGTTGGGATTGGGCCACGTGTCACTGTGATTGGCCCACCTACAATATTATCTGCCCAATAACCGTGCTCCATGTGCCCTTACGTGATTGGTTCATGTGTCCGCTTTGGATTGGCTCCTACCTGATGAGTCTGTACTCCTAGTCATCTATGCCATGTTAGCGTACAGACTACTACGTTAGCCTCTGTACCCTGCACAATCAACCCTACAAGTTGACTTTTTCACTGTTTGGCCAAAACTTTAGAACATCATAACTTCCTCATACGACGTCGGATTGAGGCGATTCAAGTGTCGTTGGAATCATAATGACAAGCTCTACGTTTTGGCGTTGGTTTTGGGAAATTTTGAGCATTTTCTGGGTACCCTGGATCATATATCTTTTGGGTGTAGATCAATTGATGATAGGGTTTATTGTTAAGGCACTCATTGTGATTTCTTTGGTTCAAATCCTCAACTGGCCCCTCGTGTTGTGTGAAGGATTGCGTTGGTATTCTTAGAGGTTATAGTGGTATTGGTTAGAATCAACTCCTTGTCATGCAAGCTTGACTTGCCCTAGCTGTCGATTTTGCCAATTCATGAAAAAAAAGAAAAGAAAAGAAAAAAGAAAAGAAAAAAAAATGCACTTTAATAAGGTGTTGTACCATGGAAATAAAAGAATGTTTTTCCTAGCAAAACCCCTCCATGATAAAAGCCAAAATTAAAGTCCCTTTCCCTTATGATGTTGTTATGGTGGGATGATTCAAAATACGCTTGGGACGCACTATCAAAATATGCCTAGTGTCTCAACCTATCCACCTGTTAAACTATTACGTTTTGGGACCTATGGCTTGAGCCTTCATCGGAATAAGCTCATAAATAGCCACAGACTGGGCTACCACTCTTTCAGGGATAGTATCTTTTTCCTGAAAAATGACTTTATTTTGGGCTAGCCAGATCCCCCAACTGATGATGGGAGGGAGGTTTCTGATCTTTTTAGGGTTCGTTGTGTCCCACCAGGTTTGCCACGCATCCCTGCAAGAAATACCTTGCCACAAAGGACCAACAGATAAGAAATTTCGAACAGAGTTGCAGATGGCGCTAGTATAAGGGCAGAACAGAAATAGGTGATCACTTGTTTCCTTGGCTGTTTTGCAGAGGGGACACCAACTTGGGCCAGCAAAGCTTCTCTTTTTTAAGTTTTCACCAGTGGGAAGCTTATTCTCTAATATATACCACTGAAACAATCTGGATTTTTCAGGGTATTTAAATTTCCACAGCATCCTCCACCACTAGGCAGGGTCACCTGGTTCTTTATGAGGCATAATGAACAAGTATCCGGTTTTAGGGGTGTATTCCCCGAATGGAGAAAATACCTACTGCAAAATGTCCTCCTTGGCTTGCAACTGCAAAATGTCCTCCTTGGCTTGCAACCTGACATGTGAGATATTGAGTGAAATAGTGTAATTCTGCCATTGCACGGCCCAGCCTTACGGAAAATTTAAGTGATGTGCACTCAACCATCCCCGAGCCCAAATAGGCGCGTTTTCCGGATCTACCACCTGGTTCAGGGTTCGTCTTCCATTGGTGTTCAAGAACTCCACCATCTCGTGTGACAATACATGGTTACCTCCACACAAATCCATGGATCCTGGCCTATTCTCACCCTTTCTGCAGAAGCCACCTTCCAAGCTAGCCCCTGTTCGATTAGAATAAATGATTCAGTTACTGCTTTTAAACAACATAAACGTTTGGTTTGTGTTTATTGGGGGACCTGATCCAGTCTTCAATAGAGAATGGGTAAATATATTTTCTGTAGACTTCTTTAGTCTTTAGTCCATAAGCTTTCAGTAGAGATAAGCCGCCATCCAACCTTTTGCAGCCAATTCCTTTGAGAACATAAACATATTCTTTGACCCCCAACCTCCCCACTTGTTTGGGAGGGAAATTTTGTCCCATTTCACCCACGGGAAGACATGACCATCTTTTGAACCCTGCCAAAGGAATCTGCAACAACATTTTCGGACTGCATTTAGGATGTGCCCTTTGGAATCCAAGACAAAGACATCCAAAAAGCCGGAATGGCTTCAATGACGGATTTTATGAGAACTAGTCTAGACTCTACCTACGCTGGAGAACCATCTGAAACTCCATCTGTTAAGCCTTTGTTCAATCTTTGATAAGAGCTAGAGCCAATCCACTTTTCTATAGTCATTTGGCTTTAGATAAAAGCCCAAGTATTTCAAAGTTTACAAACCATCATCAAAGATCAGTAACTGGAAAGGAAATAAATTTTGGGTGGAAATAAGCTCCTCTCTAGATAGGCCTACCTCTGATAATGAAGACTTTTGAAGATTAATCAGCATACCTGTAGCCTTTTCAAACAAAGACAAGGCTGCTTTAATTGAGATATGATCCCTTCTGGACCCGTCGCTGAACACAAGAATATCATCTACGAACAAGAGGTGTGTAATAGACAGATCCCTTGCCATTGTGGCGCCTTTCAGATCGCCCCTCCTTTTAGCCTCTGTTAGAAGTCTACTTAAACCTTCAGCCACAAGGAGAAATAACAGAGGAGACAATGGACATCCCTGACGGAGACAAAGAAAGCAGAAGCTGATCCATTTATTAGAATGACAAAAGAGACACAAGTAAATTGTAATGCAACACATAATCTAATTTATAAATCTAACTTCAAAACCAAGGTGCATTAGCAACATTCTGATATATATCCAACTGACCCTATCATACACTTTTGATAGGTCGATTTTGAACACCATGCCTTTAAGATTCTTTGTTTCTAGAAAGACGAATTGCTCCTTTGAGATATTTTGAGAAAGCACTGGTTTCAATCTGTTTGCAGTGATTTTATAGATACTGTTGCATAACAAGATAGGCCTAAACTTATCGAAAGAATAAGGGGAATCAATCTTCGGAATAAGCGGCATGAATGTGGAATTAAAAGCATCGTACATCCTCTAGACACTCTGTAGTCCTCAATCACTTTCAAGAGATCAACCCCTAAAATATCATAGAACTCCAAGAAAAATTCAACCGGCCACCCATCGTGTAGTGTCCCAAATGGGGATTAACAGTAATAAAAGTGCCAATAGACAAGTAACTACAACAAAAATGCAAACACCATTAAAACACACAAACTGGAGCCAAAATCATTGTTGAGCCATTTTATTAATATATTGGGAAAGAGTACAATTGAGGTGCTGGAAAGTTTGCACCTGGGCCTGGTCAAGGCAGGCTTGAAGAACAACTCAAACCCAAGCAAAAACTCCGGTTGAAAGTGCCTCTGCGTGGCTCAGTCTCTGCGCTGCCTAGCCTAGAAATGTTGCTGCTGGTTGACTTCGGACTGTTGGTTGGACTGCTTCCTTTGCTCGGAAAATTTTGGGCTTTTAACCCCAGAATCTACTCACCAAACCCACAAAAACCCACAAAGGAATTGGCCAGATGTTGACCCTAGAATTTCGGCCCAATTTCCTCTAGCTCCTCTAACTATTGGCTGCGTTAGGATCTTTGTTTGAAGCCTCAAACCTGCCCAGAAAATTCTGCCAAATTAATCTTGGCTTCACCACAATAAACCCAAAAAAACCTAGAAAGGGTTCGCCCAAAGCTTGACTTCGGAATTTGGCCCTCTTGGGCTTGGCTCACTGCGTTGCTGGGTAAATCGAACCTCTGGATGAATCTGATGGAAAATGCCTTTGGAGAGCTACCAAAATCCCTGGTAGGAGGTGGCTAACCTCCCCTCCAAATCTCCTGCTGAAATTCCGCTGCTTTCCACAGTCCTGACACCTACACCGAACTGAACTGCACAATCACTGCGCAGTCTACTCTACCTCTACGCAGTCCTGAAGGGGCTACGCTCTTCCTGTTGCTGCTGCTATGCAATTCCCTCACCAAAATGCATAACTCCTCTCCTGAGCAGGCATTCGAAGTCCCCTGAGGTAGAGGTTGAGATCTCTGCTTGAAGATCTCATGTCCTAAACAACACTGCAGACTTGGCTCTCCGACTCAAGCGTGCTTTAGTAAAAATGACCAAGAAAATAAGATGAATGAATGAATACCAAAATGAGCCTTCCCTTCTTCCTTTTATCCACTAAAGTCCAACGTATGCCTTGGGTCCCACCATGGCCTACGTTGCCTCTCCTTGGCCAATCGCGTGGTGCCTTCCTCTAGCCAATCCCATGTTGTCCTTTTCGTGCCTCTTCTACGCTGCCACCTAAGGCCAATTCAACCCCACCACCAGAGCCGCAATTTTCCCTTAGGGACTTTAGGGAAGGACTTAATTAGGCTTAATTATTAGTTGTGGGTCCCCTACCCACTTTATTTCTGCCCGACATTAGGAAATGCCAAAATAAATCAAAATTAATATTCCAATTACCTGACTACTAATTTGGAATATTACACATCGGGACCTAGGCTCTTATCCTTTTGAAAACTATGCAAAACCTTTTGCAACTCTTCTTCACACACTGACTCCATTAGAGATTGATTTACATCTTCATCAACATACCTGGGAAAATAATGGGCCAAATCAATCACCTCCGCTAGAGTAGCTTCCCTGGGAGCTTGAAAAAGAGTTCTGAAATGATTTATTCCAAGCCTGGCGAGCTCTCCAAAATTTGAAGCCCGTCCATTCAGATCATCTAAATCCCAAATGGTATTTAGAGCTCAACCATTCCTCGCGTATTGTTGGAAATTTTTTGAATTTTTGTCCCCACTTTTCAGCCAAATTTCCCTACTTCTTAGTCTCCAAGACTCCTCCTTTTCCTGCAGTATTCTTCTTCTCGAAGCTGTGAAAATTTCTGAATATTACTTATGCAGAAACCCTACTGTTAAATCTGGTTATACTTCTCCTACTTAATCAAGTTATTAATTTGAAATTTCAGCATTAACATTGAAGTAAATGCATTAACAATCTACACAGATACAGATCTAAACTGAATACATGCACAATGACAAAGTGACACACAGGATTTTCTGGACAACTGTCCCCGGAAAAACCCAATGTGGGAAATCCGGTCTTCTGGCTGTTGGAGGGTTTATATTATTAAGTAGATTCTAAGTACAACAAATCTAGGCACCTCACTGGTCAACCTGACAGAGAAATACAAAATCTGCAGCAATACCTCTTTTCTGGAGACAAAAAACTAGACTGATTCACACCCTCAAACGGGATTTACAGAACTCGGCGCTTTTCAGTCTTCATAAACCCCAATGCTGCTCTGAAGCCCTCTGCATCAGCTCTGCTAGCCTGCATCAGCCCCTACACTGCTCAGGAAGGGCCTGTGTCACCCCAGGCTGGGTTACGATGCCCCTATGCTGCCCTGGTTGGGCCCGTGTCAGCCTTGCTGGCCTCCTGCTGCCTCTACGCTGCCCTTTCTGGGCTTGCGTAGCACCTGAATCTCTCTGCGCTGCATAGATGCTACTCCCTCT
Source organism: Pinus albicaulis (assembly GCA_034641835.2). Classification (NCBI taxonomy): domain Eukaryota; kingdom Viridiplantae; phylum Streptophyta; class Pinopsida; order Pinales; family Pinaceae; genus Pinus; species Pinus albicaulis. Next base: position 853,110,661 of record CM076580.1, on the reverse strand, counting down.
ACGTTGCTTTATCTGCTGCTTCTCTGCCTCTTGCTGCACTCTTGGCCTGGGATCAGAACATCCCTCTCGCCAATACTACCCCTCGTTGCAGCTGAAATACTTCTGGAAATTCTTAGCAAACCACTCCCTAGAATTCCAGCTTAATCTCGGTGCTCTGCCATTGTGTGTGTTCTCCAATTGACCCCGAGCCTTTCCTTTATACTTTTCTCGGTGGGAAACCAACGACCATGATCTAATCTTGAATCGATGGCTAAGATTAAAAGAAAGGTTGATCCCTGTGACTTAAGTCATTTCCATCACATGTTTAAATTAATTACCTTTAATCTTTTAATTTTCTTAAGTTAGACTTAGGGTCCTTAACTAAAAAGATTAATTAATTAATTTTCTCTTAAACAGGATGGAATTTCTCAAATCCCTTTCTGGGTCTTGGAGATCTCATGTACTCTAGTCCCTCCACAAAGTTTGGGAGCTAGAGCACATCCGATGCTACCTCAACACTCAAAAATCTCAATATAAGCTTCGAGCTGGATAATATTTTGCTTGGAATCCATCATTGAATATTTTCCCTTTGAAGGATCTTCTAGCTGCTCCAACTCTTATTCAATCTTCTTTAAGACCTCCTCATCCTTTCGGGTCTTTTCCTTTGACCATTCGATAGTGCCCTTTTTCATTCTTTTGAGATTGTTTGAGAATTGCATCGGGATTAATCCTTCCCTTTCAGAGCTACAAGGGGTCCAATTCTCTCTTACCAAATTTTGAAAGGATTCATCCTTCATCCAAATTGAATTAAATTTGAAGGGATATTTTGGCTTTTTGATACTTCCTTTTAATTCGAGGAAGATGGGGTGATGATCAGAACTACCCCTCACTCCTACACATTGACGAAAGAGGGGGATTTTATCCATTAGGGCTACATCTACCAAGAACCGATCAATCCTATGTGCAATAATGGCCTCTCTAGTTCTCCTATTTCGCCACGTAGGTTTGGACTGGATCATATCAACATCAACCAACTTATGCATCTCTAGAAGGCGAGAGAAAAAATCAGAGAGCGGGTCAAGATGAGTATGTTCACCACAAATTTCAGAAATCCCCAAGGGAAAATTAAGGTCTCCTTTAGTTATCAGATTCTTAGTATTCATGAAAGAATAAACCTTCAAACTATCCCAGAAAGCCACTCTATCTTGACATGGCCTGTATATATTCACCAACTTGATTTCCATACCCAATTTTGCAACAAAATTTTCAGCCCCCAAAAACCCTTCAGATCCCCATGAGCTTAAGACTTGAATATTTCTTTGCTTAAAGCCCATAGCTAGACCACCAAAACACCATTTTGCGTCCATCGAAACAAAGGGCCATCCTGGGATCAGAGCTTCCAAAGTTTTCACTGCCCCTTTGCCTCCACACAGAGTTCCTTGGAGAAAGATAATATCGAATTGTTCTAACTGTATCAGATGTTTTAGAGCTAGTCTTTTGGAGGGAGTAGCTAGCCTTCGGTAGTTGAACGATAAAAACATCATTAGGGACAGGGAGCAGGGGTTTGCACTGCTCTAAGCACCTCGTCAATTGATTTTTGTCTACCAGCTGCCACATCCTAACTGGATTGCATCTTAACCCTAGAGATAAGGGATTGTTTGCCCTTAGGATTTCTGAGAGATTTAGATGGGGATAGAGGGTCCAAACCCCCCACCGATTCCAAAGGAGATGTATGTTTGGCTTTTGATCCGAGGTTATATCTGGAGCCATTGTCAGAAGACAACGATGGAACCCTAGAGATGGAGAGGGATGGAATAAGGGGAGGAAACATGCAGAGATATTTGATATGGAGCATGGTATCGAACCAAGGAAAGGACTTGAGAAAACAAAATCCGATAGGGAGTAGGACTCAGACGATAAAGGATTCAATTCCATAACCAGAGAGCTAAAGGAACTAATGAGATTTGAAGCAAGGATAGGAGATGAGTTTGTACCTATCAAAAACGATTCAGACGAGGACTGACCAACCTCCAGAGATGCCGATATAGGAGCTTGGCTCTCAACGCTTTGCGACCACTCGTCTTCTTCCATCAGACTGGAAATATAATCTCTCTGTTGATTACTCATCCTGGGCTTCTTCACATAATGAACAACAGAGGATTCCACCTTATTCCTCCCTATGTTTTTGGAAAAAATTGATTTCCTCCCCTTTTTCCCTGAATAGGGCAACAAACAATCCTTCAGAATTTGAACCACTTCATGACATCTTCGACAACGAAATGGAATGCCTTTATAATCCAATATTTGCATACGAGACATCCCACGATATGAAATGTTTAGTGCTGCAATCAACACCTAACGAGTGTCCAAGTTAACGATTATACAGGCTATTACCATTCAACCTGTGACTTCAAAGCGTATATTTGCTGCTAAGAATGTCCCCCACTTATCCCCAATTAGAGGAAAGATGTCTTGCGACCAAAATTGCATGGGTAAACCTGGTAGTCTTACCTAGACCGACTTGACCCCCAATTTTTCTCTATTCGCGTAAAAAAGTGGACTCCACCTCTTTAGCAAGACCAGAGCCTAGTTGATGCACCATACCCTATTCAAAACCCTATTTGCATCTTATCCAGTTTAAATCTAAGTGAAAACCATCCTCGCGGAGTATCCGGATCACCAGGAGATTTGAAAGATCCTTCTCCCAAACTAACTTGACCCACCCTTAGAGCTTCTAAGTCAAGTAGTTTCTTCCTCAAACTCTGCCAACCAACACCCTATTTTCCATATCCATAACTTCATCAAACTGTACCCCTTCTCCAAGAACCAAGTTTTCTAGGTTTGCTTTGACCTTGGTGCATTTAACCTTTATGCCCTTTTTTTTGAGCTGCCTCGCCTCCCCGGAACCCCGAGGCTCTAAAAGCCTTTCCTCTTGTTGAATTATGAATATGCACCATGAACCTTCTTATTTCTTCTTGCACTTTGTTCCCACAAATTGGCAAGCCATTTGAGGGAAGCCTTGTCTGCCCTGAAAGAGGGTCGCCAGTAAATTTTCCACCCCATTCTGGGGACCTCCAAAACCTAGACTTCCAATCACACTACCCCCTCGATGAACCTTCAAAAAAGCAATTCTCTAAACTAGAATAAAAAACCTCATCCCTTCCTGAGCTTGTTGAGAAACCTTCGCTTTGAATCAACCCCACTTCACAGAGATTCTCAAACCCTAGCCCTCCAGCCATTGGTAGAGACACCGCTAAATTCCTAGTATTCCCGACATCAACCTGTTATGCAAATTTATGAAAATCTTGGGGCAGACCCTCTACCAGAGTATCCAAAGGACAATACTGACAAGAAACTGCCTCCTTGTGGATCATGGGTCTGAAACCCTAGCGACAAGTCCTCAAAACCAGCAGACAGAACATGATTTACCTCATACAAAGTGGCAGGAGAAGGGAGCAACAAACTTTCTGAAGCTGACGAAACCCCTTCCAAAGTTGGAAGAGAGGAGAAGATTCTCTCCTCCAAGCTGCCAGGTGTAACTCTCTCCTCCATCGAAAAAGTTTGAGGTGGCAGCGTACTTGAGATGGAAACAGACTCGTAGGGGTCAACGGAGAAATCAACTTCTTCATCCATACCTCCATTCTCCCACGTCCGTCACAACCCTCATCAAAATTTGCTATATACATGAGAAATTTGCATATTTATGTGTAGTGATTTGGATTCACATGGATACTTGTATTGTATATTGATCAATATTTTATATTAATTTGATGTATTTTTTTATCAATCAATTTTTCTTTTGTTTGGTTCCAATTTTAAGGGTCAACCAGTTGGGTCACTAGTTTGGTTCTGATAACGTAGGGTGGATCACTAATTTGTGGCTCTGTATCTCTGGGATGATCATCATTACATGTAAAAAATTAATGAAAAATGATAAACAAAAGGCCTACCATCTATGAACAGTAAATACCATTTACAAGGCCTGAAAGTGCTACTATAAATGCAGGAATTACACACTTTATGGGACAAAATTGCATGAAAATGGTTGAAAAGAGGTCGTCCACCTAGTTTATAAGCACTAATCTAGTATATCTCATTGGCAAGCTTGATGTAGTAAGGTATAAGGACAACCTAATATAATTGCAGCCAGGCTGACCGTTTGTACGCATGGGGTATTTCAATTGTGTACGTAGGACAGGTGGGCCCTTATAGATGACATTTATTATATAATTTTAATGATATATTAATTCCTCTTTTTTCTTATAGAAATATTTGCATTTTCTTATCAAATCTGCCGTTAGTGTACTAAATGTATAATTTGTTGTTTCGTTCTTATTAGTTTTCTGTTGTAGGGTTAAACTTGTAACAATTCTTCTCCTTTGTAAGACTCGTAACCTCTAGTGAGTCCTATTTCCACTATAATCAGATGCTTTTTTTATCCATATGTTTTTTGGTGATCTGTGTTGTTGAGAATTTGGAGGGCTTAAGATTAATACAAATTCTCTTCTTGATAATTACTTGCGAGCTTGCTTGTGTATCTTATGTATTCTCTTCGTTAATCTTTCATCAAGTCAATTATCAAAATGCACAGGACACAAATGTTTAAGCAGAAGTAACACTTTTATTGTAGGAAGGTAAATCATAGATTTACCTTCCTTACATTACACTTCAGATCTTCTTTTCCGAATTTCATATTGACCTTCAGACTTCGTTTTTACCCTCAAATCTGCATTGTTCCTTCAATTTGTATTCCTGTACCTTCTGTCATTTATACTCTTGAATCTGCACCAAATTCTGTCCTTTAGATCTGCACTTTTCAACTGCTATATAACCTTAGATGGATCTGCATTTTCTGCTCCTTCTTCAACACTGTCCAACCTCAGACTAATCCACAAATTCTGCTGCCTTTTCGACGTTGTTCAATCTCAGACTAATCCGCAAATTCTGCTCCTTTTTCAACGCTGTTCAATCTCAGACTAATCCGCAATTCTTATCACTTAGATCTTGACCGAAAATCTCAGACATGTCTCAATTCTGTTCACTGTAATTTATGCAAAGTTTTCTGGCCTATTTATAGTTATTCGACCCTATAATTAGCCGACCTATTTAGTGAACTGTTGGGACATAATTTGAGCTGACCTTTCCAGCATTTTTCAAGCCGACTTTACAAGGTTTTGGAGCATATCCATCTGAACTGGATCCTTCATGATTTTGACACTTAATCCTATTTATACCTAGAAGACAAGAACATAATAGACATCAAGAAAAAGTCTATCTACATAATAAAATCTTGCTCATGAAACCCATGAAGCAAGTACAACAAAATACATTTTATTATCTTTGTCTCCTTCTTTTCATAATTACATAGTCAACATGAAGACCGACCTAGTTACATTTTACAACATGTGTTGCTAGGGTTCATCTGGATAGTGATTATCTTGAAGATGTCCTCTGTAACACCCTGATTTGATCCTATGTTGACACAGTTGTTTTGCTTGGGTGTTAGCCATATAGGCCAAGTAAATAAGCAACGTGGATAGTATTATTCATGCGATGTAACAGCTGCTAATGGGAGCCAAAGGCCAAGGCCTCACTTATTAAAGGGTCCATAAAATTTGATACTACAAATGGGTGAACAAGTACTCAAAAGGATTCGTTTTAGTGGTGGTCTCTCACTGGCTACTACTGTGGTAGATACGCCGAAAAACCTGCAAACCGATAATTCATCCCACAGGAACCTCAGATCTATCCACGTTATGAATGGTGAACATGACAGAACAAGAGGATATGAGAATAAGAGAGGTGGATATGCTTCTGCATCACTGTGCCATTGCCAGATTCATGTCCAAGTACACATGGGGTTTCGATGTTCTTGCATAAATGCTTATTGTTGGCTTTGAATCTTGTAGTTTCAAATTTTATCACATCTCATATGTGATTTCTTTGAAGGATTGTTATGATTATGAAAACATTTCTCCAAGAAATATCCCAGTGCATGAAAATATTGTTGATATATTCATGCAATATATCTTATGCATTCTGACAAATTCTATATTTGTTTATGACTTCAATGAATTTAGCAATGTCAATTTGTTTATGAGCACTCCAAACAAGAAGGTTCTGTGGGAAATTTCATTTGCATTATCCTTTTCTGCCTCTTTTAGATGGAAACATTGTTACCGATATTTTATCTGAAAAAAGCCATTTTACCCCAATTTATATTTATTAAAATGTTGATAAGGTTTTCAAGGAGACTAAAGATTTTATGCTTTGTTTTGAAAAGGAGGGGAATTGGTTGGCATCTCTTGAAGGCGAGTGAGGAACTAGTGCCACAGATGGGGTCAAGTGAAATGTATTTGCATTGCAGGATTATTGACAAAGCACCTTTCAATATGTACACAAAAGCTGGTTATAATGTTGTTCAGACAGACAACATATTTGCATTGCTTTCTTTGCAGCGGCGCAGACACTTGATGTATAAAAAATTGCTCTAGCCAAGGCAGCATAGGTGTTTTAACTTTTCAGTTGTAATATAGCTCAAGCGAAGGTAGCATATGACATTCTACCTTTCAGCTGTAACATAGCTGTATTTTCTTATTTTTTGTAAGGATTTGAGACATTCTTAACTAATGAAGCAACGATTGAGGCATTGCTTGAAAGAGATGGATAGGCAATGACATGTTATAATCAATAATATCAGATATTCAGTAAAAGTTCTACAACACATTTTGGAGTAAAGCAGCTTGATCATGCAACTGTGAATATCTGTATTTAAGTTCATTTGTTTGCTCAGAAAAAGAAATTTGTAATGCAGTTACGAAAAAATATTTACAAGCTGCCCTAGCGAAACCTGGAGGTATAAGTTTCTGAGAAAATTTACTGTCATTGTAAATATTCCTACTTCAGTGGATTGATTTGCAACATTAAAAGACAAAACTGCTAATAAACTGTTACACCATGAAGGATAATCTCTATGTTAAACTAGATGTAGAGATCAGTGTCTCCAGGAGTTGAGCCTTTCTCTTGGTTCATTTGAATCTTCACCTTTGTTTTCTGTTGTCACATATTTCATGGTTAGAAGAATTTTAACTTTTATTTTCTTTACTGTTTCTGCTAAAGTCAATTCTCATTTCCCTGAATTCGTTTCTTCAAAGGGAGCTATTAGATAGAGTGAACTATTAAGTGGTTAAACTAAGCCTTTTAGCTGAGGAATAGTCCACCCAGATCCCTTGTTTTTTTCCATTTTCTTGTGATCTTGGTCATCTTGAAATGTAACAAAACCCCCTTAAGCCAAGTTCCATGATCAAAGTTACCATCAATCAGATGGAACAATGACTTTTAGCATTTCTACCAAAAAGGGATAGTTCCACTCAGATCAATTCTTATTTTGCTGAATTTGTTTCTTGACAGGGAGCTATTTTTTAGGTGGAGTAGGTGGACAAACTCAAGCTTTTAGACTAGGTAAAGTTCTTTGTTGATTCCCTAGTTTTTTCCAATTTCTAGTGATCCGGGCATCTTAAAATGTGGCAAAACCTTGGGGGAAAAAGTTTCATAGTCAAAGTTTCCAATCAATCCAGCAAAATTACAACTTCCAGCAAAACCTTTGCTAGATTTATGATAAATTTTCTACTGAAAAGGGTTCATTTATTAGATTAAAATAGGATCTATATTAACATCATAATTTTTCTACTGAAAAGGGGTCATTTATTAGATTAACAGAGGATCTATATTAACATCAACTGTATTAAGAATTGAAAGGGATACAAAATATAGATATAAACTTCATGTGTAATATCCTCTACTAATAATAAAAATAATATTAAAATATAAGTAAATAAATAATAAACAATAAAGAAAAGATAATAATAGTAAATATATAATAAATAATGAAGAGAATATAATAATAATGAATAAATAAAATAGTAAATAATAAGCTGAAGTTTTAAATAAATATATATAAAAGTAAACTATAAAAATAGTAAAAATAAATAAAGTTAACAAAAAGTAAAAAGAAATAAAATAAGAAAGAATTAAATTAAGAGAAATTTTAAATTAAGTAAAACTTAAAATAAAGAAATAAAAGTTGCATGTTGACACATGCAATGTGTGCATGCAAACCCCTTTCCATTTTTTGGTATATTTAATGGATGATGAGGAGGATTAATGGACGATGAGGATAATGAGATTCATCCATTCCTTTGGGACAAAAGTGTTACGAGACAAAAGATTCTCTGATAGTAGTACGTTGATTGAGGATTCGAGGGTGGTCAGTTGTAGAAAGATTATGTGTCGCTGAGCTTACGGTTGGGTGGAGAGTTGATGCTCGGGCTAACCTTCTTAAACCACAATCACACTTTCTATGTGTATATAAAAATGCATTCCCAATTTTTTCCCAAATTAATTTTAAATTTGGCAATCTCTAACACTATGAGCTTCTCATAAATTATTGGTTATAAACCCAAACAACCCCGAAATTCTATTCTTAGTGCGGAAGCTTATAATGGTTATCAACTCATTGGAATACCCTGCCTTATGATGTTTAAATCAACTCTCCGAATTTCAAATAAACTTAAAAATAAGCTCCCCTTATTAACCCAACATCTGAGCTTTATAAAAACCTCAATATAAAATGTGCCATGGCTTACCATTCACCTATCTCCCCATGGCTTTATCACCTCGACATAATATATTGACACACATTACGCCTTCTATTCAAACATTATAATAAAATGCGAAGCCCCAGCCTTTATCCGAATTAACTAATTCGAATTACCTTTTATGGCCCACCTCAGAGGCTCGGATCAACATTTGAAGATTATAAGAACTCAATGTATTAACCAAAGGTTTCGGCCCACAGCATATAGTCTTACGTTAACCTTTATACATCGCGCACCCTTTGTGATAATATATCAACATATATTACAACCTCCGTAGGAACATTATAACAAAAACCATGCCTTTGGATTTAAAACCAAGCGATAACATATATAACATCTTCAGGGCCCACAGCAACTGACCTCATTAACCTTCATGCACTTTCCCACGCGAATCTGTTGATCTCCAGCGCCATTCCATCAGATGATTAATATGAATATCACGTTTTTTTTACCTCCGAGCGTTAACGCTCAGAAAAAACGCGAAATTCGTGGTTTTTGAATACCACCACGACCTTACGTGTCACGCAGAGACGCTTATCGCGTTTTTTTTCAACAAACCATTTACCATTTGTAAATTATGCGAAAACCACCGACTTGGGTCTCGAAACCACTTTCACTATTGATTCAAGGTTCCGTTCCACTTCAATACTGTGAATCGATTTCGTTGTATAACTCCGCCTTGCTCTTACAGTTCGGCCTCTTTGTACCATAACTCTTCATCACGGTCTCTGTACACTAATGCTGTGGATCGATCTCTCGGTATCGATTCAACAATGTTGTGACTTAATTCAACCGACATTGAATTAACAAACAGTGTATCCGGTGCATAATTAAACATGCCAAAAATCATATACTGTGGCATCGCTTGCGCCCTTCATCAACAGATTAAAACTCATCGATTCTATGTATTGAGGCTTTGACACAAATTCGATGTCAATTTAAGCAAGTCGAATCACTACTTTTCCGTGTGCAACTTAATAACAGGAATCACATATTAAATCGATCTTCATCATTGGAACGCAGAGAGAATTAATTTAGTTTCCTCCATAATATATAACTCAGGAAATAAAAGGAATCGAACCCTCTCTCAAATAGTGATTACACTATTTTAATTCATTTCAGAATGCATCCAATGTGTCATATATATAACTTGAGACAGGAAATTAAATGCTCTACATGAATCGATCCTTTCAGTGATCGATTCATCCAATTTGCAAGTCAAATTGAATATATACACAACATCATACACAGATCAATCTGACTCTGAATTCCTCCATATAAATAAAACTAAGTTAATTACAAACTTACTTCCTCTGTGGCCTGATCTTCAATTCGATGGCTTTCTATCCATACTGCTATGCCTCTGAACTGCGCTCATACTCTACAGATGCTTACATTTATACAAGAGATGAATGAATCGATTCAGCGTCTTTAACAGCTCAACAAAGACTCTTGGAATTCTCCAAAGTCCTTAAGTTAGACTCATTCCTAAAATAATTGAAGCTGACTCTTCACCTTCCTAACTTAATCGACTTCCCTCATGTTCTCTAGTGGTCAGAGAATATTTACAATTTCTCACCATATTTATTCAAACTACTAATAATTACATGGGAATTTAAAAACACAAGACCCCCCTATGTCTACTTAGATACAAAGTATTTTATTGTGCCCAATGCCCTTGCATCAAGAGTTGTCCCCAAAATTTTGTTTTGGTTAGCGGGATTCAATAACGTTCAACTCTTAAATTACAAGTAAGCAATATCGCCACTACAGGTAAGAGGTTTATGCTCGTGTTTTTCCAAAAAATCTATTCTAATTAGTTGAATAGTTTGTGTTGATTATTAATTGCATATTTGATATAATTAGTTGCATATTTAATTTTGGGGTGGTTACATCGTGACACTTAAAAGATTTAGAAATAAGATGGATCTATGTTAGTGGAAATATTTATGTAATATTCCATATAGGAAATAGACAGTAATATAAAGCAACATAAACAAGTAACTACAACAAATAGAGAGACATCATAAAAATACTGCAAATATGGTGAAACACTGAGCCATTTTATTATATAAACTGAAAGATAACAATGGGTACAAAGGTGACTAGAATGATGGCACCTTGGCTTGCTCAAGGCACGCTGAAAATACTCTCAGAAATGCTCAATGAATGGCTGCTCTGTCAAGGACCCAGATGTTGCTGCTGCTACTGCTGGAATGAAATGGCTCTTTGGGGTTGTTCCCCTACTTAGAAAATTGTAAAACTTTGGAAATGAGCTCTCCTCCAATAACTCGGAAAAACCCAGGAATGAATCTCGGAATGGCTGACCATGAAATTTGACCTCCCTTGGAAAATAACGCACTCCCAGTGAGTACGCTGGCCCTGAATGATAAACCGGCAAGTGATGGCCTCCTCTTGCTACAAAATGATGATTTGTGAAGGACTGGTCCCTTCACACTATCCTCGAGCTTAAATCCTTTATTTCCCCTCACTCCCGGAACTGCCTCCACAACAAACTGCGTAATCCCTTAGAGAGACTGCGCTGTCCAAGCAACTGCGTGATCCCAGCTGAAGGTGCTATGTGTTCTCCCCTAAAAAACAATAGATGGATCTCCTCACTTGAGTGGGCACTCGAAGTCCCTCGAGGCTAAGGTTGGGATCTCCGCTCGGAGACACCCGGTGTGCTAAACAACAATTGTAGACTTCGCTCAACAGTAAAAGCATGCTCAATGTCAAAAGACAGAAATCAAAGGTGCATAATAGAATGGGAGAATGAGGAGCTTCCTCTCCCTTTTATGCTTGAGAGCTTTGCTCTCACCCGGACCCCACTAAACTACGCTGTCCCTCCTTAGCCACGCTGTCCCCACCCAACTGCACTGTCATGGACCCACGCTGTCTGCGCTGCCTCTTCCCTCACGCTATCACTAGGCTCCCTTGGGCCCCACACTGTTATCTGACATTTGTCTATGTAAATTTAGGGAGACTTTATTTCCTAAGTGTGGGTTATGGGTCCCATCACTTCTTTTTATTAACTGATTAACATTAGAAAAGCAAAACTGGGAAAAATTAATATTTCCAATTAGCTGCTGCTAATTGGAAATATTACAGTCCTCCCTGCCAAAACGTTGGTTGTCCTCAAGCAACTGCAAGGATGGATGCTACAAAATTTTCTCACTCTCCCAAGTGGCATCCTCATCCGACAAGTTCTTCCACCTCACTAAGTACTCTCTAACTGTCCTACTCCGTAGCTGTCTCTCCTTGCTGTCTATGATGGCTTCTGGCTGCAATGCCAATTTCCCCTCATCATATGTAGGTGGAATCTCCTCTACTGCAGTTACCTGCTGCTCCAATGCCTTTTTCAGGCAGGATAAATGGAAGATTTTGTGGATCCGACTACCTGTGGGCAACTCCAACTCATATGCAACCTCCCCAATCCTGGGAACCACCTTGCAAGGTCCATAGAAGCGGGGCTTGAGCTTCTTGGCCCCCTCTACTTCAGCGTGGACTGCCGGTATCGCTGAAGTCGTAGGTAGACCAAGTCCCCTACCTCAAACTGTCTCTCAACCCGTCCCCTGTCGGCATACAACTTCTGCTAGTTTTGAGCTGTAGCTAAGTTATCCTTAAGTGCCCGGAGTATATCCTGACTCTCTTGGATCCAGTCCTTGGCCCTGGGGGCCTTGCTAGCACCAAACATCATGTCAGCAAAAGTCAAAGCATGGTATCCATACAAAGCATAAAACAGAGACATACCGATGGACATGTGAAACGTGGTGTTGTAGCAATAGTCTCCCAAGTGCAACCAACATAGCCATGCCTTCTGTTGCCCTGTGACATAGCTTCGCAAGTAGCCTTCCAACCACTTGTTCACTATCTCTGTCTGCCCATCCGTCTGAGGGTGATAACTGGTGCTCGGAGTCAACTCTGTACCCACCAAACGAAAGAGCTCCTGCCAAAAGCTGCCCATGAAATCACTGTCCCGGTCACTGAGAATGGTCTTCGGAAGACATGCAATCTGAAAATATCCCTGAAGAACAGCTTCGCTACCTGTGCTGCTATGTACCGTGCTCATATAGCGAAGAAGTGCACATGCTTTGTCAGTCGATCAACGACCACAGAGATGCAGTCCTTACCCTGCATTGTGGGCAACCCAGTGATGAAGTCCATCGAAATTCTTTCCCATTTCCCCTCCGGGATGGGAAGAGGATGTAGTAGTCCTGTTGGGTGGCTCATCTCCCCTTTGTTCCGCTGACACACTTCGCACTACCTGACATGGCGAAGTACGTCCTCCTTGAGGCCTCTCCAAGAGAACTTCTCCTTGATGGCCCTATAGGTCTCGGTGAACCCCTGGTGGCCTGATAATGGTGAGTCATGGGAGGCATGCAGTATCTTCTCCTTGCGTTGAGAGGTCCCAGTCAAGAAGATTCCATCCCTGAAGTATATCACCTCATCCATCACCTTGTACCTATTATCTGTGATCTGACCATCCAGTACCTCACAGGCAAAATGGTCCTTGGAGTACTCCACCTGTAACTGAGCCCTCCAATCCATGACTATGCTCATTAGAGACAACACTGCCGGTTTGTGGTATAGAGCATCGACCACCACGTTGTTCTTCCCTTTGACATACTCAATGTCAAAGTCATACGCCTGGATCTTGTTGACCCATTTCCGCTGCCTCTCCTGCCACTGCTTCTGCTCTAGAAAAACGAGAGGCTGTTGTGGTCAGTCCTCACCCGAAACTTGTTGCCCACCAAGTACTGCGAGAACTTGGTTAGTGCATGCATGATAACCAACATCTCCTTGTCGTATAGAGGATACAACCTCTCATGCGACAATAGCTTCCTGCTCTCGAAAGCTATGGGATGGCTCCCCTGCATCAAAACCACACCCACTCCCTCTCCTGAGGCATCACACTCCAAAACAAAGGGCTGCGTAAAATCTGGAAAAACCAAGATTGGACAACTACTCATCACCTCTTTGAGCCTGTTAAAGGCCCTCTGCGCTGTGTCCATCCAACTGAATGCCCCCTTTTTGGTAAGATCTATGAGGGGTGCAAAAAGTTGGGAAAACCCCTTAGCGAACTTCCGGTAGTAGGTGTAGATGCCTACAAACCCTCCATCACGTTCTTCGGTTCTGCGGATCTTCTCCTCGTGGACTCTCACTCCGTCCACACCAATGATATGCCCCAAATAGAGCATCTCTATCAACCCAAACTCACATTTGGAGAGCATAACATAAAAATGTTGCTCCTCCAAAATACACAATACAACCTTAATGTGCTGTAGGTGCTCCTACCATGTCCGGCTGTATATGAGATTATCATCGAAGAACACCAACACGAACTTCCTCAATTTTACCACGGAAGATGTGGTTCATACAGGACTAGAAGGTGGCTGGTGCATTGGTTAGCCCGAAGGGCATCACCAAAAACTCAAAATGGCCGTAGTGACATCTGAAGGCCGTCTTAGGGACATCCTAGTCCTTCACTCGGATATGATGGTAGCTCGACCTCAGATTAATATTCGAGAAGAACTTAGATCCCATTAGCTCGTCCATCAGCTCATCAATCCACAGAATGGGGTATCGGTTCTTCATGGTTTTCTTGTTGAGAGCCTGATAATCGATGCACATCCTCAGTGTGCTATCCTTCTTCTTCATCAGTGCAACAGAAGAAACAAATGGGTTAGTGCTGGACTGGATGTGTCCCAGCACTAAGAGCTCATGAATGGTTCTCTCAATCTCTTCCCTGTAGGCTTTGGGGTTCCTATAGGGTGTAGTAATCACATCCTGAATACCTTGCTCAAGCTCGATGGTGTGCTCAAACCATCAATCTGGTGGCTGTCCTAGAGGTATATCCCCAAAAATCGTAGCATATCTATCCAAAATCGACTGCACATCTGGGTGAACTGCCTGTCCTCTAGCTCCTGCCTCTGAAATATGTATCTCCACTGCCCACTCTATATCTCCCTTCCGGAAGTCTACCTCCATTCGATGCGCTGATATTGTCTGCGGGGGATAAGTGTGCATGCCTCAGATCATCACATGCTTACCACTCTTCTTGTCCGTCCGCTCCATCTCCAGAGTCTCCCAGTATGTGGTGACCTTCCCCAACGTGATCAACCACTGCACTCCCAACACCACATTGATGTCTAGAATGTCCACCACAAAGGAATGATCTGTCATAGTGTAAGTCCCCATGGTCATTGCCAATGTCGGCACATATCTAGCAACTCTCGCCCATAGGACTGATACTTTGCAAAATAATCCCCCATATGAACAGTCTCCAGCTCCTGAGGTCCTCCCGTCTCGGTGCCTGTAGTCAGAAATGTGGGCATTGTGGAACATGGGGGAGTAAGTGACACAACCTGCTACACTGTGAGCTGCTCCTGTAAATGGTGGGAAGTGCCAGGCCCTTCTCCGATGTGAAAACCCCTTGGGGTTTCACACTGTCTCTGGTCTGCGGTAAACTTCTGCCTCATCTCTTCGATCCTTCTCGATAGCTCCTGCATAGACTTTAGGAGGAGTTGTCTGAACTCCCTCCCTTCATCTTTCTCCTCTGCCATTGGTTCTTTCTCCTTTGCGTCCACCACTGGAACACAATCCCCTTCTCCAAAAGTGGTCTCAAGCCTCCGCTCTTGGTCCTTGTACTTTTTTCCTCGGTAAGTGATATATGGTTTTCCTGTTGGCGTCATAGACTAATCTGCTCCACAGGCTGAGCTAAGTCTATGAGCTTTGATACCACTGTAATATTCCGAATAAGAAATAGACAGTGATATAAAGCAACATAAACAAGTAACTACAACAAATAGAGAGACATCATAAAAATACTGCAAATATGGAGAAACGCTGAGCCATTTTATTATATAAACTGAAAGATAACAATGGGTACAAAGGTGATCATAATGATGGAACCTTGGCTTTCTCAAGGCAAGCTAGAAATACTCTCATAAATGCTCAATGAATGGCTGCTCTGTCAAGGACTGCATAATCTCCAGATGTTGTTGCTGCTGCTGCTGGACTGTTGCTAATGCTGGAATGGAATGGATCTTTGGCGCTGTTCCCCTGCTCAGAAAATTGTGAAACTTTGGGAATGAGCTCTCCTCCAATAACCCGAAAAAACCCAAGAAGGAATCTCGGAATGGCTGACCTCGAAATTTGACCTCCCTTGGAAAATAACACACTCCCAGTGAGTATGCCGGCCTTGAATGATAAACCTGCAAGTGATGGCCTCCTCCTGCTACAAAATGATGATTTGTGAAGGGTTGGTCCCTTCACGCTATCCTCAGGCTGAAATCCCTGATTTCCCCTCACTCTCGAAACTGCCTCCACAACAAACTACGTAATCCCCCAGAGAGACCGCGCTGTCCAAGCAACTGTGTGATCCTAGCTGAAGGTGCTATGTGCTCTCCCCTGAAAAATGATGGATGGATCTCCTCACCTGAGCGGGCACTCGAAGTCCTTTGAGGCTGAGGTTGGGATCTCCGCTCGGAGATACCTGATGTGCTAAACAACACTTGCAGACTTCGCTCAACAACAAAAGCGTGCTCAATGTAAAAAGACATAAATCAAAGGTGCATAATAGAATGAGAGAATGAGGAGCCTCCTCTCCCTTTTATGCTTGAGAGCCTTGCTCTCACTCGACCACACTAAACTGCGCTATCCCTCCTTGGCCACGCTGTCCCCACTCAACTACGCTGTCATGGGCCCACACTGTCCACATTGCCTCTTCCCTCATGCTGTCACTAGGCTCCCATGGGCCCCACGCTGTCATCTGATATTTTCCTATGTAACTTTAGAGAGACTTTATTTCCTAAGTGTGGGTTACGGGTCCCATCGCTTCTTTTTATTAACTGATTAACATTAGAAAAGAAAAACTGGGCAAATTTAATATTTCCAATTAGCTACTGCTAATTGGGAATATTACAATTTATTTTTTTAAACTCGTCTCATCTATTTTCTTTTATTTATTTATTTTACATTAGATGTGAGATATCATTTTTTTCCCAGTTTGATGGACATATTGCACATTTCTTTCATTGAACATGTCTCTATATATCTTCTTTCTATAATAAAATATTTTTATTTATTTATTTTAATCTTGTCTCTTTCATTTTTTATTTTTTATTTTTTATTATTTAATAATAATAATAATAATATTTATATAGAGGATCTCATTTTTTCCATTTTCACAAATACGTATTGGACCTTTCTTTAGTGTACATTGACATGAAATTACTTTTAATATTCCAAGTGTACCTTGGCATGGAATTACTTTTACTAATGTGGAATATTAGTAAAAAGTCAATTCCTTATATGTAATAAAAAGAACATCAATAATGTCCAAAACTACCTTTCTTTAGTGCACCTTCATGAAATTACTTTTAGTGATTTGGAATATTAGTAAAAAGTCAATTCCTTATATGTAATAAAAAGAACATCAATAATGTCCAAACGTTACATAGGTAGTTTTGGATAGCTATTCTCCCATTATTTTATATTGTTTATTCATTTTTGTTTAAATATTAAGAACATCAATAATATCCAAACGTTACATAGGTAGTTTTAGAATGCTATTTTCCCATTATTTTATATTGTTTATTCATCTTTGTTTAAATATTAAATATATTTTTCTTTTGTTTCATTGCAATCATCATATTGAGGTTATTTTTACAATTTTCTTATGTTATCATAGTGGCGAGAAATTCTAAGACCATGAAGCAACGATTGAGGCAATACTTGTGAAGTAGGACCTCATGTGGCCTTTGAAGCGAGTTAAAGTTTAATTTAGATGTTAATATTTTTAAAAAGTTGAATTTAATATTTTGAAGATTGAAGTTGGGTAGAATTTTGTTATATTTATTGAATTTAAATAGATATGTTATCACAAAATCTAGTAGGTCGAGTGTAAAGGTTCAGACAAGCTAGGTCTTATGGCAATAAGAGTTAGCCACTATTGTCATTTGGTTCACTAGACAAGCCAAGTCTTATGGCATTAAGAGTTAGCCACTATTGTCATTTCAATGACTTTTTTCTAGCTATTTAGTGGTTGATATTATCCCCACAAGAGAGATTTCCTTACAAAGATCACAAACAAGATATTCAACTAAGGAAGACTCTAGGGTGATGCAAGGTCTACGAATTGAAGGAAAATGCACTAATTAAGGTTTGCAAGGCTGAGATACGAGTACACTTTCCTAAGACCTTTATAATTTAGAAGAAAATTATTCTAAATTAAGGTTTTTATGGTATGCATATTTAATGCACACAATGACGTATAACAACTTGAGAAAATGACCAATGAGTGATAGGAACAACAAAGGAACAAAGGATTTGGAGGAGCCAAATTAGAGTTAAATAAATAATGGTTTTAAATGGCTGAAAATGCATACAACAAAAATAAAAATAAAGTCACCAACGTTAATTTTGGGGTGAAAACATGTAATTAATGCTACATTTACATTCTTATATTTATTAAATGCAATTCCTTTCAATTTATTTATTAAATGCAATTCCTTTCAATTTATTTATTAAATGCAATTTGATAATTTTAGTTAACAATGGTATGTTCTATGCTAAACACAATTTACTTCAATGTTCCTTAAGCAGGCCAATGACAATTATCAATTATTTCCAGTAGCAATCAGATTAACCATTAATCATATTGACAATAAATTCAGATAGAACATAAAATAATATGTAGAAGACAAGCCAAGACAAGAGAACACCAGATATGGTGGATGCCAGGGAAAAACCCCAATGTGGGGAGAACCCTTTGATCAATTCTTCTTATTATTATTCAAAAGTTCAACAGAGAGAGTACAAAAGTCAAATTGACTAGCCCAAAACAAAGTCAAATCAACCCTATCAAAATTTGCAGTCAACTGCAGTCAACCTTCAGACCTAACCAGAAAGTCAATGCAGGTCAAAACAACAGTGAATCACCTCCTTTGAATCTCGATCAAAGGAAGTTAAACTCAGCCTCTAGTAGCAACCAAAGTCAACCCAAAACAGTCATAAAAATCTGTGATCAAAATTGGCCAACCTGCGGTCAAATAGGCCTGCGGTCAATGCAGGTCAAACAATACACAAAAACATTGATTTATGTGCCAGTCAATGCGGCCTAGAGAAATTAGAATTCTGCCCCAAAAATCGCAGTAAAATCTAGTCAAAATCAACTCTGTCAATGCTGGTCAAATTGTCTAAAATTTTGCAATTTCGGTTCTGCAATTTAACCCAGAAAAACTCGTCCTTCTTTGCCACACGTGGGAGAGAGAGGTTGCCCAATAGCTGTACAAACCAATCTGATGAAGAGAGAGAAGAATTTGTGAGTGATGATGATGCCAGATGAGGTGTGAGGTCACTTTTATTTATACAGTTCGTTGTGGGTGAAGAGACACGTCCATTGGGCTTCATGAGCCTACATTTAGCTGAGGTAGACCTGAACAATTTGCACATGTGTTAGCATAAATTCAAACTCAAACTTCTGCCTGTTCGAATGAGATGATCTTTAGATCAAGTTTGGTCCTCTCGAAAAGAGGAATTTAATGCAATCACCATCTCCATCAAATGAGCTGTCCCAAGGTGGAACTTGGCCAAAATTTTAACACTCCCTGTCAACTAGGGAGAATTCCACCTACCAATCCATCTGTCAACATGTACCATCTCTATCATCTTTGCTTTGCTGAACCATGAAGTAATAATGAAGAAGAATTGACTGAGAGTGAGTCGCAAGACCTTCCCACTCTTCACTGACAAAAATCAGTCCAGAGGTAGAACCTCAGTTGATCCCATATCAAGTTGTTGAACACCATGCATCCTAGACATAGGGAGTATGATAGTACACGATACGTCCATCGATAGTGCTATGGTCCCCATCCACGTTTCCTAACTCATTGGCTAGATGAGAGGTACTTCACGTGAGTCTCAAATTACATGGGTAGGATTTACGCTAAGGCATCAACAGGAGAAGGTGAACCACTCATCTTGCACATATGCCATAGGAGAAGATGAACCACTCATCCTATGCATATGTCAATTTTAGGGGAAGGTGAACCACTCACCCTACATACATGTGTTGGCAATCGTAAGGGAAGGTGAACCACTCACCCTACACACATGTCAACCATCATGGGGTATCATAGGGGAAGGTGAACCACTCACCCTATTGTCGCTCATGTCTTCAAGAAGTACCCCAAGCCCCCAGGAGAAACCAGAGCTTAGTGTCCAGCTCATGCGAGACCCTCATAGGAGGTTCTTTCCATGACTCCAAGTCTCTCATGGAAGGCTAATAATTTTGCCTTCTCTAAGGGCTTCGTGAGAATGTTTATGACCTACTCATCAGTCCTTATGTGATGGATCCTTATTGCTTCTCGTTGTACCATATCCCGGAGTGGTACCTAATATCAATATGCTTGGAGCGATCATGGAACACATGATTCTTTGAAAGGCGAATCCCACTTTGGTTGTCACAAAAGATCAAGGTGGTATCCAACACATGCTTAAATATCTCATTAAAGAGCTTCCTGAACCAAACAACTTTACAACGGGCCATACTAGCAACAATGTATTCGGCCTCGACGGTGCTTAAAGCAACCAATTTTTGCTTCCTGCTCATCCAAGATATTGAAGCAGACCCCAATGAGAAGAAACATCCAGATGTGCTCTTATGATCCACCACCCTGCAAGCCCATTCAACATTAGTATATCCATGTAGCCTCAAATTCTCGATAATGTATCTCAAACCATAGTTGATTGTGCCACAGAGATATCTTAAGAGATTCTTGGAAGAAATCTAATGTATGTGATGAGGCTTGACCATGAATTGATTAAATGTATTCACAATGAAGCATATGTTCGGATGAGAGTTTACTAAGAACATCAAGCCCCCCACAAGTCGTCGATACTCGGAAGGATTTTCCAAATCGGGCCCAACAACACTTCCACATAGCTTCTTGAAGTTGAGTTCCATCAGAGTAGACACGAACTTGCATTCCACCATCCCACATCTCACGAGAAACTTCACAATGTATTTCCCTTGAGAAAGGAAAATATTACTTGGCCTTTTCCAGACCTCCAAGCCTAGGAAGTAGTGCATCATGCCTAGGTCCTTCATCTCGAATTTGGAAGCCAACTCCCTCTTCAATTGATAAATGAGAGGGTCTGCACCTGTCAGAAAGGGATCATCTGTGAAAATTCGGGAATTAGAAATCCTACTGCAACAACTGATAATATTTCTTCTATTTGTTAAATTAATTAAACAAATTATTTGCTGTGTGCTACGAAAAATATCGAAACATATACATTTCAACCTTCACAAAACAAATACTACAGAAGAAAAATAAACGTTGGGAAAATAGATGCACACACACAATTTGACACTGTTATTTTTGGACTAAGTCCCCGGAAAAACCCAACTCAAGAAAACCGGGGTAACAACTGAGGGTTTTAATATTATGCAGTAGTGAAATCTGAGTACAATCTATGGATACTTAATCTAGCAATCCAAATTAGAGAAATGACTGGAAATAAAACTAGTGAGAATTTTTCTCACTCCATAGGTGATCCGACACTAACCTTAGCTCGATTTGAGTTGCTCCTTGTTCCCTCTGTGCAATCACTGTGTCATCCTACACAGTTACTGTGTCACACAAGCTTGGAACTGCGTCTCCTCTTGTTGTCTCTGTAGTTGCGATCTGGAAGACTGATCTCCTCTACCTCTAGATCCTTTGCCCAGCTTCCAGCTCAGAATATATCCTGCTCCCCAGCAAAGATGGAATCTCCTCACAAAGCTCTGTGATGCCTCTCTGTGGAAATCAGTGCCTTTCTACAATGTACTCACAGAAACTGGAAAATATTCCTCTGACCTCACTATCTCTATTCCTCTCTCACTGCTTCGACTTACTGAATCACCTCCGACAATTGAATGTTGTTACTCTGGAGATCAATTTCCCAGCAAAATCAAATACTCAACTGATTTGGTGTATCTTCTCCAAGCCCCATCGATTTCTTCTTATAATCCTCCGTTGAGACTTCAATGACCATGATTAAATCTTAATTGATGGCTAGGATTAGCTAGAACTTAATCCAGGAAATTTTCTAGAACGTTCTCACCATGAATTAATTAATTCCTTTTAATTAATCATATTTTCTAAGTTTAGACTTAGGAAATATTAAAAACTGACTATATAATTTAATTAAGTTGTCTCTAGGTGGAATTTTCGAGTATGATTTCTAGGTATTGGAGAATACATGTATTCTAGCCTCTCTACCAAATCTCATGGCTAGAACACATATGATGCTGCAAAAACTAACAATCCCTCTAAGCGAGGAAAGTGCTCTAGTGCTGCAACCCACTGAAACAATACTCTGTCTCTGCTTCATCTCCTGTCACGCTGCTGATGACTGGCCACTGCTGCCCACCAACCACTACACAACTTTGATATGCACTGCATCTATGCTGCTATTGACCTTGCTGAATTGCTGCCAACAATGCATTTGCACTGCAACTATGTTGTTGCTGTTACTGCAACATCTGCAACTCCCTCTCATCTACTGCTGCTGCAACTGCAACATCTGCAGCTGAGAACTATCCAAAATTACTAAACCATCTGTGTTCAGTCTGATGCATCCGTCACCCAAGTCCTAACTTCTACTAGTATCTGCGCTGTCACTGAAGCCTCTGCGCTCATGTTGACTCTGCAAACCTGCTAACTACACTACTGCCAACTTTGCACTGCGCTACCCAGTTTCTGATTTCTACTAGCTACTGGATCTGTCACTTTGACATATGACTGCACCAACTACCACTAGTCCATCCTGCTACTGCATACTGTGGGCTCCCGTAGCAAGGTAATGATTCAAGAAGTGGACCTCTTCAACAATCCTACCCATCTTATTGGGGCTACAAAACCAACTCTCCCCACCTCACTCCTGGAGGGATGTCTGCTATCATGGCGAAATATTCCTCCAGCGTGGAGGAAAACCTATCGATCTTAGCAGATCAGCCTGCTGGTTCTACTTCTCCTTCTTGTACTTCTTTCTAAGAGGACACTAAGTGTTATAGTGGTCTAACTCGCCACGCCTGAAGCACTTGACCTTATAAAGGTCCTTCTTCTTCCCGCACTGCTCCTTTGATGCAAGGGCCACATTCTCCTCCTCCTTCACCTGCTTTGTTCCATTGCTACCACTGATGATGCTCTTCACCAAATCTTGCCTCATCTCCTACTACTGCAAATCAACCCACATCCTGTCCCACTCTGGAAACTTTTCTCTACCCAAAATACTCTCGACAAAGACTTGCTAGCCCTCAGAAACACTGTTGAGAGCTAACCACACCAATTCTGTAGGTTGCGGCGCTGAACCTACAAATGACAGCTGATCTTGGACCTCCTGAAGCCTAGTAAGGAAGGGGTATATGCGCTGCCCCTTCTACATACAAATACATCTCAACTTCTCTTCCAAATACATTTTCTGCTACTCATAAGATCCATGGTATAGCGTGGCGAGAGCGTCCCACATCTACTTGGCCGTGTCCTTGCTAGCCATATGTGATACTACATGATATCAAATCCCATCGAGAATCAATCTCTTTGCCTTCGCCATCTCCTTATTTTATGCCTTCAGCCGATCTTGATTTGTGGGGACAATCACCACGTTATCAATGTATGCCTTGAGATCGTATTCATCACGAAGGAAGGAAGCCCTTGCCTTCCATATCACGTAGTTGGATGCTCCATCCAACCTTTTGTGATCTCTTAGCCCTGTTGATGCCATCTCAGAAAAAGTAAGTTGAAATCCTCTTCTTCTCCTATGTGCAACTGCTGCTAGGCTCTACACACTCATTGTTGGAGTGAATAAATCTGCTCACAATGACTACTACTCTGCAATGAGAAATCAAACTTCTAAAGCTAGAAGTCCCTTGAGGAAACATTTCCCTCACTGTGTGCTCTTTCTTCCTCTTGATGCTATTCTGCACTAGCAACTGCTAGAATGTTTAGATTTTATGTAGTGGGGGTAGCATCGGATGTGTTCTAGCTCCCAAAATTTGTGGAGGGTCTAGAGTATACATGATATACAAAACCCAAAAAGAGATTTGAAAAATTTCATCTGGTTTGGGAGATATTTAATTAATTAATTATTTTAATGTATTTTCTAAGTCTAAACTTAGGAAAATTAAATAATTAAATTTAATTAAATTAAACATGTGATGAAATTGTCTTAACACAGAGATCAAGATTTCTTTTAATATTAGCCATTGATTCAAGATCTGATCATGGCTGTTGGTTTCCCAACAAGAATAGTATAAAGGAAAGCCTTGGGGTCATTTGTAAAGACACATAGAGGCAGAGCACTAAAGCTAAGCTGAGATTCTAGGGCAAGGTTTGCTAAGAATTCTCTGAAGTGTTTCAGCTGCAAAGAGGGGAGTTTAGACAAAGGGGATGGTCTGCTCCCAGTTTCTAGAATCAACAAGAGGCAGAGAGCAGCAACGTAGAGAAGTAGGAGCAACAACAGCAGAGAGGGCAGCAACTACGCAATGCAGAGGTAGCTTCAGCTACGCAGGTGTTGCGCAGGCACTCCGAGGGTACTGTTAGGTAGCTGGAGACCCTAAGGGGTTACATAGAGACCCTCAGGGGTAGCGTAGGGACTACATCACCTAGTCTGGGGTTACACAGCTGTTTACAGGTGAGTGCAGAGGGAAGCAGAGGCTGAAATAAGGGCTTCAGGGGCAGCGTGTTAATCAAGGTTGTCATTGATGTCAATAGTTGAGATGGAAAATATTCTTGTGATGTCAATGAACCTCATGCAATCCATAAGTGCGAAGGACGCCATCAATGAAAAGGTCAACCCATGAAGATGTCAAACCACTAATGAAGAAGTCCTAAGAAGTCCTTGAACTAGCTATAATGTTGCATATGCCTTGATGATCTAGACCTTAACCTTTGATGACATATGGAGTCATACACTTGATGATGTCATATACTAAATGAATGACCAAAATTGATGATGGCACTTGATGAAGGTTGAAAGAATAAATGATAACGTGGAAGATATCATTTGAAGGTTGGAAGACTATTTTGAAGTTCTCCTAATGATGCTGCACTATAACATATCACTGCACAATTATGTGATGACATGGATGATACACATTTCTGGACACTATCATGATGACAAGGATGTCTTACATGTTCCTATGATGATGAAGAAGCCAAATAATGGAGAAGACAAACAATGGAGAAGCCAAAAAAAGAAGCCATACTGTCCTGATCATTTTCTACACTAAATAATTTAAGGACAATCACAAAGAAAAATATTTTTTCCAACCTTAGAGGCAATCTTTCAACATGGGACCTACACCATCTTGAAGAGCATACTTTTTCTTTTCCAACGAGCTATTACACATCTCGAAACTCCAAGCGGTTTGAAAGATATTGATTTTTTTAAGTTAAGGAAATTATATTTAGCAGTGAGCTGACCTACACTTTCTCTCTCAAGTCAGCCTCCCTCCAAAAAGTCACGTCCCCTCATTCCAATCGAAAATCTGTATATATAGGTTCGTATTCCCTCCTTTGGGTCAAGAATTTTGGTGAAAAAAACACAGAAAATCAGGAAAACGTAGAAGTGTGAAGGGGGCTGAGGAAGATAAAAGACATAGACTGTTTTGGGCAATTGTTGTATTTAGACCTGTTGCTACTACAATGTGAAACTCAGAAACTTGTATCTATGGTATAGAAAAAGGGTGTTAAGGATTGCTTTAGTAGACCGCAGAAATCTAGAGGAGTTCTGGGCAGTTTGGAAAAGGCTGACATGCCTAATCTAAGCCTAAATTCATCCTAGAAGGTGGCCCTAAACACAAGAAGCAAGGGACAACAAGACCGCAGCCTTGGAGGAGGTCTGGAAGGTAGGATAAGGGGTTGCATCAGTTAGTTACAAGCCCTAACCAGGACTAGACTTATATTGTAGCAAGAACAGTCCTAAAACAAAGTAAAGATTTTGGACTAGTCACATAAGAGACACAACCCTGTGACTACGTGGAGAAGCTTGGACAGTCATCGTTATAGCTCGAATTTGTGGAGCAGTCTAAGGAAAGTATGAAGTTTATGGTGTGGCTTGTTCCAGCATTAATACTAGTCATTGGTCAAGGCTTGAACGGTGGTTTTGGGCATCATATCTGGAGTAGTCCCGAGGTAGAATTGTGACAGATTTTGGAGTCACCTTTAGAAGAATTATGGAGACCTATTGAAGACATCTTGAAGTAGCTATTGAAGGAGCATTGATTCTTGGAGAATCTATAGTATTGTTTGAGGTCTCTTGAAGTCCAGTGTGTATATTTGACTTGTTGATAAGTGAAAACTTGGGCATCATATTGAAGAAATTTTGTGAAGACAACCTTAAGGAGCAAGCCATTTGGAGCACCGTGTGAAGACACTCTTGGAGCACCTTGTGAAGACTCCCTTGGAGAGTTCTTGAAGAATCCCTTGAAGAGGCTTAAAGTAGGTGCAGAACTTGGGCTGCCTATTGAAGACACCTTGAAGGTGTTAGAGATATTATTGATGCATTGATGTCATCATGAGGTAACTTGGAGAAATTGTTTGGGTAAGATGAAGAGCAGTGGTGACACCTTCTAAGAAGAAATGGTAGTCATTGATGACGTAATGTGGAGACTACAATGAAGACTAAGTGAATATTAACAGGGCTCGTTGAAGAAGACATTGGGAGCCATGAAGTATAACCAAATATATCTTGACGAATTGAAGTAGGAGGTTGGAGCCTCATAGAGACAAGGTTGGTGCCTTGGAAGATAGGGTTGGAGCCCTAGAGGATATGAGTCCTTAAGAGACCATGTTGGAGCTTATACCAGATATAGGGTTGGAGCCCTTGAGGTTGGTGCCATGTAAGATAAGGTTGGATCCCTAGAGGATAGGAGTCCTCAAGAGACCAGGTTGGAGCCTGTACTAGATATAGGGTTGGAGCCCTTGAGGTTGGTGCCTCAGAATTGACAAGTTTGGAGCCTTGGAAGTCCAATTCGGTGCTTGGAAAATACAAATTGGAGCCTGGGAGATTGAA
This sequence comes from Pinus albicaulis, assembly GCA_034641835.2. Lineage (NCBI taxonomy): Eukaryota > Viridiplantae > Streptophyta > Pinopsida > Pinales > Pinaceae > Pinus > Pinus albicaulis. The sequence continues at coordinate 853,083,962 of CM076580.1, read as the reverse complement.
GATTGGTGTCTTCATCTAGGGTTGGAGCCCTACATATATTGTACTTGATTTATTGTAAAGAAGAAATTAATAAAAGCATTTATTCTTATTGTTCATTTTGTGTTCTAGATATAGGTGATCTAACTGGTAAAATTAACAATTGAAAAGAAATACTGATTCACCCCCCTCTCAGTATTTCCAACAATTGGTCTCAGAGCCAGTACCTTCACTCAAAGCCTAACATCTTGAAGGTTGATCATTAGAACACAAATGGCAAAGCTAAGGAATAAAGTCTCCAATCCTCCTAAAGATGTGTCTTCCTCAAACATTGAAATTGAAGTAAATCAATTTGCGAAGGCTCCATTGTTCAATGGAAATTTTGATATATGGGTGGAAAGAATGAGGAATTTATTGAAGATTCAAGGAATTGAAGTTTGGAAATCAGTGATTACTAATGACACGATGAACGAAGAATCCAAGGAGCACAATACAAGAGTAATGAAGGAAATTTTGAATGGTTTACCAAATTCTGTGAAGGCCAATTTTGAAAAATGTTTGTCAGCAAAATTCATATGGGACAAACTTCATGATCTTCACTCAAAAGGAGCGTTGACAATGATCTCTAGTCAAGAATATGATCGAAAACAAGAAAGAAGTCTAGAATCCGTCAAGGAAGCTGAAGATAAGAGAGATGAAAACAAGGCTAAAGAAAACCTAGAAGATGAAGAGAACAAAGAAGACTTTGAAGAAGATCTCTTGAATAAACTTATGGCTTCCATGGAAGAGATTAACAGTTTGAAAAATGAAAATGAGGAACTTAAGAAGAAAGCGCAAGATGGTAACCAAGGCAAGACAAGGAAGGAAGTTGACTTTATCAAGCTTCAGGTACAAGAAAGAGATGAGGAGCTCGCCAAAATTAAAGAGGAATTTCATCAAAATAAAAGAAAGCATCATGAAGAAGTCATATCTATGACAAATCAATTGGATAAGGCAAAGAAAAGGGAAGAAACTTTGTCAAGCCACCTTGAAAAAAGACTTAAGAGCTTGAACAATCTTGAAGCAGAGATTGGTCAATAGAAGGAAGAGGTCTCCTCTCTTAGATATCAACTAGAAGAAGCAAGGAAACAAGCGCACAGAGCTGAGAAGGTGATGGAAACTTTGGCATTCATAGAAGGACAAGTTAATGAAGAAGAAAAGGAGAGAAACACCATGATAGGCCAACTGGACAAAAAGGATGAAGAAATCTTGAAACTAAAATCAGACATCAATATTCTCAAGGCTGAAACATGTGAAGCTACAAGAACAAAAGAAGAAATGGAGAGAAATCTAGCAAAGGAGAATGAATAAATCTTCAAAATGAAATGAAATATCATCTCCCTTAAAATTGAAGCACATGAAGCAACAAGGATGATGGAAGAAATGAAGATTTAGAATTTAAAATTTTATGGATCATTTTAAAATTTTCTTTAAAATGTGAGAGATTTTAGCACAAGGGGATGATGTGACTTCAGAAGTGCAGAGGAGTCTGCTTACGCAGTGCAGAGTTGTGGCTGTGCATCATCCTTCAAATGTCAGCATAGATCAGTAGTCGATGGAGCTTCAGTGATGAGGTTGCAGCCCAACTGACTTGTCTGTCAAAGATTGGTCAGGAGATTCAGTTGTTTCTCTCAACAACTGAAGTTGCAGTGTAGAAGTTAGCAGTGGTAGTGCTATGGGCAACACAGATGCAACAAATTGAGAGGGAGTTGCAGTACATATGTGGCAGTGGCGGTGAAAACGTCATGGGAAACAGTACATAATGGCAACAACAGTGCATAGTTGAGTGGCAACAGGCCAAGCATCAACAACACAGAAACCAGTGCCCAAAATCTTATGATACATGGTGTGATGTATTGCTAGAGCACACTCCATGCTAAGAGGGAGTGTTGAGATTTTGTGTAGTGGGGGTAGCATCAGATGTGCTCTAGCTCCCAAAATTTGTGGAGGGACTATAGTACACATGATCTACAAGACCAGAAAGGGATTTGGGAAATTTCATGTGGTTTGGGAGATATTTAATTAATTAATTATTTTAATGTATTTCCTAAGTCTAAACTTAAGAAAATTAAATAATTAAAGTTAATTAAATTAAACATGTGATGAAATTGTCTTAAGTCACACGAATCAAGCTTTCTTTTAACCTTAGCCATTAATTCAAGATCTGATCATGGCCATTGGTTTCCCAATGGGAAAAGTATAACAAAAAGGCTTGGGGTCATTTATAAAGACACACATAGAGGCAAAGCACTAAAGCTAAGCTGAGGTTCTAGGGCAGTGTTTGCTAAGAATTCTCAGAAGTGTTTAAACTACAGAGAGGGGAGTTTAGACAAAGGGGATGATCTGATCCTAGTGTCTAGAATAAGCAAGAGGCAGAGAACAACTTCCTTAGGTAGTGTAAAGAAGCAAGAACAGTAGCAACAGAGAGGTAGTAGCTGCGCAGTGCATAGGGAGCTTTAGTGACGCAGGTGCTGCGTAGTCACTCCCAGGTCAGCGTTAGGCAGCTGGAGACCCTTAGGAGTTATGCAGAGACCCTTAGGTGTAGCGTAAGGACTTCTTCACCCAGTTTGGGGTTACAAATCCCCTTCTAGGCCAACGTAGAGGGACGCAGAGGCTGCAGAGGCTGACGCAGGGGCTTTAGGGGCAATGCTGGGGTTTCTAGGGCCTAGATTTGACTGAATCCTGTAAATCCCGTTTGAGGGTGTGCATCAGGCAATATTTTGGCTTCAGAACAGCCAGTGAGTTGCAGATCCTTATTTTCTCTGTCTGGTTTTTCAGATTTGGAACCCAGATTTGCTATATTTAGAAATACTCTTAATAATAAAACCCTCCAGGAGCCAACATACCAATTTTATTCTATTTGTTAAATTAAATTAAACAAATTATTTGTTGTGTGCTATGACAAATATCAAAGCATATACATTGCAACCTTCACAAAAAAATACTACGGAAGAAAAATAAACGCTGGAAGAATAAGTGCACACACACAATTTGACATCGTTATTTTTGGACTAAGTCCTCGAAAAAACCAAACTCGGGAAATCCGATGAAACGACTGTGGGTTTTAATATTATGTAGTAGTGAAATCTGATAACAATCTATGGATGCTTAATCTAGAAATCCAAATCAGAGAAATTCATAGCAATAAAATTATTGAGAAATTTTCTCACTCCATGGGTGATTTGACACAGACCTCAATTCGATTTGAGCTGCTCCTTGGTCCCTCTGCGCAATCATTGCATCAACCTACGTAGTTACCATGTCACACAAGTTTGGAACTGCATCTCCTCTTGTTGTCTCTGCAGCTGCTGCCTAGAAGAGTGATCTCCTTTGCCTCTGGACCCTCTGTCCAACTTCCGGCTCATAATATCTCCTTCTCCCTAGAAAATACAGAATCTCCTCACAAAACTTTGTGCTACCTCTCTGTGGAATCATTGGATATCTTCAATATACTCACCAGAACTGTAAAATTTTCCTCTAGCCTCACTATTTCTGCCCCTCTCTCACTTCTTTGACTTACTGAATCACCTCTAGCAACTGAATGTTGGTACTCTAGAGATCGATTTCCGAGAAAAATAGAATACTCAATTGATTTGGTGTATCTTCTCCAAGCCCCATTGAGTTCTTATAATCCTCCATTGAGACTTCAACGACCACGATTAAATCTTAATCGATGGCTAAGATTAACTCAAACTTGATCCATGCACTTTTCTTGAACATTCTCACCATGAATTAATTAATTCCTTTTAATTAATCATATTTCCTAAGTTTAGACTTAGGAAATATTAAAAGCTGACTAATTAATTTAATTAAGTCGTCGCTAAGTGGAATTTCCATAAACGATTTCTGGGTATTTGAGAATACATGTATTCTAGCCTCTTTGCCAAATCTTGTGGCTAGAACACATCTGATGCTACAAAACCTAACATCATCTACATAAAGTACTAGAATGAGGGGCCTGTCCTTTTCAACCTTAAAGTATAAGTTCGAGTCAGCTTCGCTTCTTGTAAATCCTAGCTTCATAAGATAGCTATCAATCCTCTCATACCAAGCCCTAGGTGATTGCTTCAACCCATAAAGGGTTTTCTTCAACCTACATACATGAGTCTTTCGATCTTGAACTTCGAACCCCTCATGTTGCTCTACATAGACTTCCTCCTTAAGAGAACCATGCAAGAAAGCAATTTTGACATCCATTTGGTGTAAGATCCATCCTTGAGAGGCAACGAGAGCAATGATATATCAGATAGTGGTGTATCAGGAAACTGGTGCAAATATCTTGTCACTTCCTTTATTGAGAAGCTGCAAGCAATAAACCTGGCCTGGAATTTTTCAACACTCCCATCAAATCCATGTTTGATTTTGTAACGCCATTTTGAAGTGACTACAATATTGTCCTTGGGTCTAGGAACTGCATCCCATACATCATTCTTCATGATCGATTCATATTCCTCATCCATTGCATCCTTCCATACTTGGTGATTCACCACTTATTCGAACGTACATGGTTCACATTGAACAATGGTAGTGATAACAGCTAAGTACCCTTGCTACCTGTTCGACTTCTTGCCTTCACGAAATTTCCCCCTTGGTGCAACATGTCTTTCAACATCTTCGAGAGTATATTTGACCCACAAAGGTCTTTTCCTTGAGGTAGAGGGCTCACCAGGAGATGTATCATTGAGATCCATCAGGCATTCAACATTGGGCATCAGTTCATATGTGAAGATTCATCCTGCTTTCCTGCATTATCATCATTGTCCTTCCTTGGGATATGAGGATCTCTGAATTTCACAAGGGCATAATCTTAATCAAAGGTGACATCATGAATTATTTCAACTTCTCTTTGACCAGGCACATAGATTCTATATGCCTTTGAAGTTTCACTGTAGCCCACAAATGTTCCTTTCTTCCTAGATGCATCTGGCTTGTTTCTTTTCTCTTTCGGAAAATGAAAATACACAGGACAACCAAAAATTCTAAAATGAGAAACATCAATTTTGTTACCGATGAAAACTTCTGTAGGTGTCTTGAAGTCCAATTCTTGATGTGGGCATCTATTTTGAACATATATGACAGTGTTGGTAGCTTCTCCACATAAGAACTTTGCTAGGCCTTGGTCATGAAGCATGACACGTGTAGCTTCTATGATTGTTTGATTCTTCTTTTCGAAAAATCCATTTCGCTCAGGAGTATATACAGTAGTGGTCTCCCTCTTAATTCCATCCTATCTACAATAGTCATGATTCATATTTTGTTCCATTATCTGTCCTCAATATTTTGATCTTCTTCGCTAGTTTATTTTCAACCAAGGATTTGAAAGAGCGGAACCATTTGAACACTTCGTCCTTCTTCTTCAAAAAATAGATCCATGTTTTATGAGAGAAGTCATCTACAAAAAATGCATAGTCCAAGTATCGTCCCAAAGATGTTATGGGCAACATACTAGATAGATCAGAAAGTACCAATTGAAGAATTTCGATAGTTTGGCTTTCACTTGAGGGGAATGGTTCCCTTGTATTTTTTCCAGTTGCACAACCCTAACAAACACCTTCATGATCTATTTAGAATTCGGGTATACCTATGACCATGAAGGTGAGAAAATATTCGGTGCCATAATTCATATTGAAGAGAAGTATTGCAAGCCATAGCTCCCAAAGGACTTCCTCCAACCTAATAGAGACATTCAACCCTAAATCTAAGTGTAAATGCATCTTTCAGGTTCCTTTTCCTAACACGTACCTTCCCATCAACGAATGTTGCCTTGAAGTCTTTATCTTCCATCGCAGAAATAGATACCAGGTTCATTTTCAAATTAGGTACATACAATACTTCTTATATATGAAGGATTTGTCCTTGATTCAATTGAAGAGTGTCAGTCCCTATCCATTTCACGGGGTGGGTGGTATTGTCTCCAAGAATGATATCCAAATTAGTCTTCTTTTTAATCAAATTAGAGAGAGCCTATTTGGACCCAGTTAAGTGCCTTGAGGCACCACTATCAATCAACCAATTATTCAAGGTATTTGGAGGAGAGGCATTAGTGAGGGGAGAAATAAGACAATTTTTTTTTTCTTTTCTACAAAATAGTTTCCTCATACCTGGAGTTTCTCTACCTTTTGGGAGGTCGACCATTTCCGTATCGAGCAATGGGAGCATTTCTCTTTCCTTGTTGTTGAACCCGTTATTCCTTTGATTGCCATTGCCTTTGAAAATTTTACGATTGTTGTTGTTGTAATAATCCCGTGGAGTATCCTTCTTATGAGGACACTCTCTAGCATAGTGGCCAAACTTGTTACAATTGAAGCATATTCCCTTTATTCCTTCTTTGAATCCTTCACCTTGTCTCTTTGGACCAATATTGTTCTTCCTCTTAGCATGAGTGAAGAATGCAGTGGGCTCATTTCCATTTGAAGGATTATCTCTCTCCATCATCCTCATCTCTTCTTGAGTGCATCTAGTCAATAGTTTGTCAAAACCGAGAATCCTGTCATTGTTAAGAATAATGGTATTAAACACATCCCATGCTCGTGGGAGACCTTGAAGGGAAACAATAGTGAGCTCCCTGTCAGAAACAACTTCTCCAATATATAGAAAATCATTCTTGATATTTGTAATCGTCATGAAGTAGGATTGTATAGACAACTCTCTATCCATTTTGATGTCCATGAACATGTTCTTGAGAAAGAAGATTTGTTTTGCATTGTTTGCTTTGAACATCCCAACTAAATTGTCATACATCTCCTTAGATGTTCCTAAATCAGAAATTTAAGCAACCAAATCGTTTTTATGGAGTCTCTGATAATATTCTTAACTTTGACCTAACATTTCTTATAATTTGTATTAGCAGCAGTCCGTGCATTTGAAGGAGGCTCCACCACATTTCCCTGCACATAATCCATAACATCATTTTCTTCCAAATTCAAGTCCAAAGAAATTTTCCTTGCATGATAATCAAATTTATCATTGAGGTTAGCCTCAGTCTTGAATTAAGATGTAGAAGGCATTGAGGTTTGTCCTTGTCCAACAAATCTTTCTTAGTGATTGCTTTTCTCTCTCTTTCTTGGGCTTTGTCTTCACCTGGGATCGGATACCATGTTAATTTTTGTTACACCATTTTTTGGTCATCTAACCTGTTACTATTAGATAGACCAAAGTACACAATATAAGACCAATTTTACGCTAAGTAAAATTGCTTTTATTATGAAAAATAACTTAGTAAACCACATTTATTAAGTTGTTTATGGTCTAAACAGGAAACCCCATGAGGAAATATTGAATAAATCCATATTTATTTGATTTTCCTTAAGGAATAATTAGTTAAACAACAATTTAATTAGTATTCTTGGTCATATTTAATCCAAAACAAGAAAATTAATTAGATAAATCATTATTTATCTTATTATTTTCTAGGAATAATTATTTAAACCTTATTTAAATAATATTCCATGTTAAATTTGACTAAATCATTTATAAATAATTGAATAAATAATTATTTATTTGATTATTACTCAACCACATCCTTAAAATAATAATAAATCATTTATTTATTTATTATTTACAAATAAAGGGATTTGACCAAAGTCAAATTCTTTTTCCCTCCAACAAATATAATAAAATATTCCATAAAAGTTGGATCTTGATTTGGTTAATAATATTTTAATTACGCACCAATATCTAGACTATCTCAATATTTTGTTATAAATAGAAGGGTTTTTCCATTCATTCACTACCTTTTGTTGCCAAAAGATCACTCTGGATCTATACTTTTGGTCTGACTTTGATCCTCCATCATTGTCATATTTTGCTACCATTTTTCTTGTGAGCTCCCTTTGAGTTCCATTTTTTGTCTGGGTTTTCTATGCCATCAAGAGAGAGAGATTTTAGATCTGAAGTGCTGAAGACTTACAAGAATCCATCCCATTGAGGGGGACTGGTAACATCTTTTTATGTTCCCTTCCCAGGTGTCAAAAAATACAAAAATTCTTTAAAAATATTGTTGTCTTGTCTATTGGATGCATGGAGCAACTCTTGCTTTTATTTACTGCTTAATGTCTTTTACTGCATAGATCTAGATTTTGCAGCATTTATCTTAGTCAACTAATTGCAGATCTAAAGAAATTGGCAGCCATATTTGTTGTTAGGGCTGTTTGTTAAGCATGGCTAAAGCGATAATTTTTCGTACGCTTGCAATTAAGATTCATACTAACAACTGGCGACTCCAAAAGGGTTTACGATTACGACCTCTGTCATTTTCCAGATCCCTGCATGACCAGCTGCTTCAAACCCTAGGATTTCTCTTCAGCTTCTTGTTTTGATTTTCTTGATGTTGTTTTTAACCTATAAAACCCTAAAACATTAAAAATTCTAACTTCCATGTGTTTTCGGACCTATTGCACAGGTGATAGGCATCAGCCGCAACTGAGACGAATTTTTTTTCTAAAACCTGCTCCCGAGAGTGCCGGAAGTGTAGGTCACACTTTTTGGGCCAAAACCTGTGACCTCGACCTTCAGGGCACAGAAAACTGGCCAAAACCTGCAACCTCTGCAAAAAACAGGTCAGAAAGTACGATCTGAACTTTTTGCAGGATTTTTTCTTAGATTTTTCTGGGTTTTGTCTGGGCCTCTGTTCAGGGTTGTCTGACATCCGTCTCCGCCCGTTTTGAACTTGTACTTGCTCTATTTTACTCATAAAAGTGGGAACCTAGTCCCCTAGGGCTTCAGTACCCTCCACCTTTCTAGGAGGAGTTTTAGCTGCTGCAAGTTGTCTAAAATTTCAGTGTGTTCAGCCAATTTTTCAGATCTGATCCCTTACCTTCAGATCCACTTCATATTGGTTATTCATCCATCCAAAACACCTCTTTCTTGTTTTATTTGGGTCTTCCTCTAGGGTCCCCTCTGTTTCCCTCCAGGTTGTAGCCTTTCGCCACCTCATTTACATCAATTTTCCCTCTGATTATTTGCTGTTTTTCTACACCTATTTCCAGCAGATCTGACCTTTAGATCATTGTCCCTCCCGAATTTAGATCCATTGGCTATTTTGGTGTGTTTTGACTAGATTTTTGCCCACCTGTAGACTACTTGTTGAGAGGCCCGCCTCCTTGGGTTTAGATTAATGAATAATTAGTTGTTTATTTTCTGTTATTTCAGTTTCATATACTGTTATCTGCAGGTTTATTTGCAGTTATACAACACACTTTTTCTTTTTCTCTACAAACGTATGGGTTTAAAAATTAACATTAACACACTTAACACACACACCCTAAGTGAAGAAGAGCCTGGTTAACACCGCCAGGAAAAGACTTTAACATTGTAATCAATTGATCCTGCACCTCTCTGCCCTTGTTTTGACATTGTAATCAGTTGATCCTGCACCTCCTTTCCCTTGTTGGTCTCTCTTCCCTTTGTGCCGTGTTTGTGCCTTCATCATTGCACCCCCAAGGCGTTTATCTCAGAGACTTCTTGGCATTCATCCTCAGTTTCTGGTAGGAAGACTTACTCCTCCGTGTAGGATTCGAGTTAGTCCTCCACCGAGTCAGCACTCCGACTCCTCTTTTGGTTCATTGGGTTCCACTTTTGGTTCCGCCCCCGGTTCTCCCCCTGTCACCTTCACCATGTCTGGTTCAGGACCTAATGCTGGTGGTAGCCTCAACCCTAATGCTAGGAATACTACTAGTGGGACCGCAATAGGAACTATCCCAACTGCTCCCTTGCTCCTCTATATGGCAAGCCCCAGTATTCCTGATTTTAACCAGTTGATCAATAACCCTATATGCCATGATGCTGGTTGGCCTACTATGCCAACCAAACTCCCTTCCAACATCCCTAAGTTTGAAGGTATTGCTGGAGAAGATCCTACAAACCATGTTCAATCTTTCCACATGTGATGTTCTTCTAACTCCATTACCGATGACTCTGTCTGTTTTCGGTTGTTCCAACATACGCTTACTGGCGAAGCTTCTAAATGGTATGTTGATCAGGCCTCCTCCTCTCATACCACCTTTGCGACTCTTGCCCGGGCTTTTCTGTCTTATTTCTAGCTTCCCCTTCGTTATGACACTGATACCGAACTTTTGACTTCTTTCCGTCAATCGTTTGCGACTCGCCTATTCGATCATGTCCAGGAATGGTGGAGAAGAAAGAGCCTATGTCGAGCCCCTACCTTCGAAGACCGTTTCTACATGGAATGGTTCCTTAGATCCCTTTTGCCTGCTATCGGCAAAGATGTTGAGTCACATTTCCCTCAAACTGAAGAAGCTGCTCTCCAGATTGCGTTAAAATATGACTTGATCTATGCTTAGTCTGGTTATGTTTATACCGTCTTACCTGATCTCCCTAGACCCGGTGGTGCCAACGCACTAGGGGCGTCCCATGCCACCGACGGTATTGTTGGAGCTCTTTCTCATCCATACAATCAACCTCCCATGGGCTATGGTTTCCCTCAGAAAGGGGCCAACACCTCCAACACTTTCCCCCCTCCCAGTAGCATGTATCCAGGATACGACATGCCTCCTCCTTTTGCCCAAAATATTTACCACAATGTTACCCAACCTCCTTATTATCTGTATCCTCAGCCTGGTGCTCCAGCTCCTCAAGCATTAGAACCCTTGCCTCCCTTACCTTCTCAACCCCCGCAACAGCAGACACTGGTCCCCCAGGGGCAGGTATATGTACAGCAAGGCGCGACTAATCCTCCTACTTCCAAAAAGAAGAGGAAAGGCACTCAAAATCAATTTTCCCTTAGTAATCCTGGACCTAATCCCCAAGGATATGCACCTAACACTGCTAACTCAGCAATAGGGCACTCAGCCCAAGCAGGAAAAGATTGTTTGCATGAATAAGCCTTGTTCATGTTGTGGTGTTTATGGTCATTACACCCACGATTGTCCTCTTTTACCATAGATGCGATAGATGTGGGAGAATCAAGCAACATTGCGAGGACAAAAAGCCTCCCCTTCCATTCCTCCCAGTGCTGCGCCTAGTCAACCGGCTGTGTTTACTAATCCTTTCCCTTAGCAAGGATTTGTGGCTACCCAACCACCTGAAGGTCAGGCAACTACTCAACCTCCTCCATCTGGTACGTCCGATTACCAGATTCTCATGATGAACTTTGACCAACCCATTACCATTGACCTCAACCTTAAGACTCGGTCTCGTCAATACAACAAGCCTCCCGCTACGTCTGCCCTCGATCCCCCTTCTTCAGGTTCTATAGAGCCTCTTTCGACAACCAATGGTCCTTTGCAGATCCATTAGCCTAAGGCAGAGGTTCATACCAAGATCCCTAAGGGACCATTACACCGAAATGCTGATTCTAGAAAAGCTGCCAATTCGTATAGTATAGTAGATGATTTGGAGCAATCTCCTGCTGCCATCTCAACGTTGGAACTCCTCCAGTTGTGCCCTTCACAACGAAAATCTCTAGTATTTTCCATGTGCGTTGTAGATCCTTCAGATGATCAATTGATCGTCTTCTATGTTGACCGGTCAGAACATCCTCCCCTTCCTGCTTCTGTCGCCTTCCAAATCCCCGTCAAGATATGGAACGCCAACGTTTCTAGTTGTATCATTGATGAGGGGGCATCCACCTGTGTGATGTTCGCTTCGGTTTGGAAGCAACTCGGATCACCTGAGTTGGACCCTTCCACTATCACTCCTCGAGTGTGGGATGGCCACTCCTCCAAGCCCATTGGCATGTTCCGCAATTGTCCTATTACTCTTGTGGGCAAGACTATTTGCGTTGACGTAGAAGTCATTGACGCCCCCTTATATTACAAAATTCTATTGGGTCATAGCTACACCTATGCGATGTCTGCTGTATAATCTGCGGTTCAACGCAGGATGTCCTTTCCCCATAATGGAAAGATAATCACCATTGACCAATTGACATATTACGAACCGAAGTCTCAGATCTCCCCTGAGTCCATCATATCTTCAGTGACCAATAAGCAAACCGTCGACCCCTTGACCAGTGTCTCACCTGGAGTCTACAAAGACTCTTCTTTTCTTGGTTCATTCCCTGGTCTTCCTCCTCCTGTCTCTGATCCCAACTCATCGAATGTTTGCATAATGCAATTATCTCGAGCTTCCCTCAAGCGGCCCGCTTCGGCTAGTCAGCAACCTCGCCCTCCACAGCTTGCTCCTAGCCCTTCAATTCAGCCTTCTGGACCCCCTCCTCCTGGCCCTTCACCTGCAATTAGTATCCATAAGCTTCTCTACCCTACTGGAATGGTTCTTCCAGGCCTTAACCATCTCGGAGCTGTCTCGCTTGGCCATTACCCCTCCGATCAGATACCATTCTATTGAGGCCTCAGAAATCCGTGGCAACAAAAAGGGGGATAACCACCTGGTCTGGACCTTAAGACAATTCATTTTCTGTTTGGGATAGTGGCTCCGATTGGATATAATGGGAACAGTTTCCCAGATTTGGGTTTTTTGTTTGATTGTTGGGTTTCTCTCAAAGGATTTGCATGAAGAATTACTAAAAACTAAAACAAATTTATTCTAAAATGCAAAACTTTGAATTAAGCCTAATTTAATCTAACACGGGATAATACTAATTTGATGCGATTTAAAATGATATCTATGCAATCTGTGATGATTAAGATCATCACAGATTTAATAGAATTATTACTTTGTAAGATGATTCTCTTGAAAAACAGTTAATCAAAAGAAAATGAGAAACATATCACATATATTTGGTGATCATATATAAAACGAACCAATTTCTATCTTTATATCGTACAATAATGCAACTAATATTTTAAATAAAAACAATCAATTTCATATATAATTCATGAAAGCTAGATTCATCACTAATATTCAAAACAGAACTAGCATACATGATAATAGTACCAGATGTGTACTGTCCTGTTGATCTGATCAATGATAATAGGCCACATTCAACTCTTTTATCAGTAAGTCTTTCAAAGAATATAGAAGTGCATCAACAGTGATAAAAAAAATGATATATAACTGAAAAGGTCATGTTCCATTATTTTATCAAAGCATCCACAAACTTACTTACAATTAAGCATTCTTTGCAAATGTTCTCAATAAAATTCTGGACCCTTCTCTAAATTCATGAGAAGGGTTTCAATACTAAACTAATTACAAACTAAAATTAAATTATTACAAAAAATGTAGAGGAGGTTTCAAACAACCTTTCTCTAAAAGCTTAACTTAAACAATAATCTAGTAATTTTGAACTAACAATCCTGATTATGCAAATCCTGCCCTTCTTTCTGAGTGTAATCACAAAGTTGAAAAATATCTAGCATTGCTTTAAGCTGAGCTAGCTGTGATATCCGTGATCGAATCTGTCCCTTGAAAATAGCATTTTAGATTATTGACTAAGATCTTTTTGTCGATACTGTAAGAGACTGAAGAGTTTGATGTTGATGGTAAGGTTTGATCAGAAAATTCCAGTAATTTTCCTGATCAAACTTATTAACTTTTTTGATCATTTCCTCTTGTGTATCTTCTCTCTGTCTCCACTTTATTTCTACTTCTCTTGTTCTCGAAAACACGTCAAACATGTTTTCTTTAAGAAGTTCTGTTTTAAACAATTGATCACATATAGATTGAACAATCTCATTTGATTTCTTGGATGTATTGGTTGTTTCTTTCTCTGCTTGATTAATTTGTGCTCTCCATTATGCGAATAACAATTCTTTTTGAAGCTTATCTATTTGTGGTAGATTAGCTTGTTTTCCTGTATCTGAAATTTTCCACTGAATTGTTCTTCAATTTTATTTTCAAGTCTTTCACATTCCAGTTTCTGAATTGATATTTGTTGAATCATGATCTTATTGGAATCACAATAAGAATAAATCATGGAAGCTTGGTGACAAAACACTTCTTGTTCTTTCTTTAACATGGTGTTTACATCAAGTTCTTCTTTGATGAATTGTTCTAACTGTAGTTGACTTTGTAACTCATCCATTTCTCTTTCTAGATGTGCTTGATTTTCATTAAGTTCTGTCTGATACTTCGATTTGAGGCCTCCAATATCTTCATGAAATTGAGTTGTGCTTATTTTGATCTGCTCAATGGACTTGGCTTTCTCTTCATTTAACAACTGTTCTAATTCTTGTACTTTGGCTTCCTTTTGTTTCAACAATATTCTAACCTCAGTAGCTTTATCAACAATAGCGGTGGCATATGCCCCTGCATATTGTGATAAATTGGTTAGATGTTCTGTGGGGTCATCTGAGGAATCATTCCAAAGTACATCAACTGATTCATTTGTTGGTTTTGGAGTTGTTTCATCAATCCTTTTTTTTTTTTTTTATATTTTAAATACAACCTTGTAACTAGGACTGTAGAAAATATCTAACGAAGGATTCAATATGAAGAACTATCTGATCTGTAGGGTAGGCCGGTATGATTTATTTGTCAAGCATTGCTGGAACTGTTTGTAGTGGATTGACATTCTCAACTATTTTCTATGAAGGTTCTGGTGTTTGGAAACTTGATGCTTGATCATTATTGGGATTTTCTTTGGGAGTCTTTATTGCTTCGGAAAATTCTTCCCATTCATTCATCAAGTCTTTTACTTGAGATGGCTTGGACTGATCTAATATGCTATGACTATGTTGAACTATTTTTGAATCTGATTTTGTCCCATTGTTCTTTTTTTTTTCTCCAGCACTTCTATCTCTTGAAGGATTTGGTCAATTTCTGAATTTTCTTTCTTAGATTCAGATTCATTTTCAGATTGATCTAAATTATCAGACTGCTGCTGCGATTGACCTGATTCATTTTTAGATATATCTTTCATTTCATCATCCAGACTAACACTTGGAGTGTGTTTTTCATCTTCAATAGTCAACAATTCAAAGGAACGCTTTCTAGCCTCTTGTTTCTATATGCTTGAAAAGCTTCAACATATTCTTTACCTAATTGACTAGAAACATATTTGGTAATATTAGAGAAATTTTCCACGCCTTGGAAGATGTCATCGAATTCATCTTATTCCTTTACAAAAGGCTTCATTTTTAGCTCTGTGATGTGATTTTTAATCACATCATTGGGATCATATAATATTCTTGGCATGAATGCCAATTTCAATAACTGAATCTTGGGAACCCCTTTGAATGTGTGGCCAATATTAGCCAGAGAAAAGGTGCCGCACTGTAGAGGGAAAGTAGGCCAAATAGCCTTTTTACCATCCTTTAGCTGCTTTGTGACACTGTTGACAAGCTGATAGGCTATTTCTTTTGCAAGTAATTTATTTGGAACATAGTAAGGTAAAACATGGGGAGAAGAATAAATCACAAATACTCTAATATATCTGAAATTTTCTTCGGAAAACCATCTAGCTACGAGAAGAATATCTACATTGGCTTCTTCAGAAACCCTAAGAGCCCTTTTGTTGAAAATCATCTGATGCATTGGAAATATGACTCCATAATAGATTTTATAGAAGTGTAAGTGGAACTCAGAATCCCAGAGTTCTCTATGGTAGATATGAATTGGGGTAGGGTCTTTGGTGGTCCATTTCCAACCCATGGTAGGAAAATTAGAAGTAAAACAGATAACATCCATGACATAGGCAGACATATAAAACTAAGGTATTTATCTTAAAGAAACACTTCTTTTATTCCTATCTTCAGTGATATGCTTGGATAAGTAATTGGATAAAATGTCTGCCCAATTTAAGATAGATGAATTGACGATTGCATCAATTAGGGGAACCCAATGTCTTGAAAATCTAGTACTATCAGGCTTGGAAAATATTCTACACAACATACCAGTAGCATAACAATAAGGATTAGGAATTTGTGCAATTGGGTACGTACCAGACTTATCTTGCTTCAATTTCCCTTCATTGTACTTCCATTCATGGATGACTTTGATAAGATTTGGATGTTTTTCTTTGAAAGTCTGTACATATTTATTGTCATATTTCTGCTGCGGGGTTGGTATATGATACATTGCTGCTAAATCTTCTGCTTTGAAAGAACCCATAATTTCTCCTCTCGAATTCTTGAACATTCTATCTTCAATGTTTAAGTGGTCAATTTCCTAGTTAACCATGTCTGTATAAGGAAGAATATTTGGTCTCGCAGCTATCCTGTGAATGTGCGAGCATGCAACGTCAAAAAGGATTGCATCAGAGGTGGAATCAGTGCCTGTTGGAGAAACTTTGTTTATCACCCTTGGTCCTTCATATTCGAAGAGTTTATACATTGCCTCCCATGTCGAACTGCCGCAGTCTTTGTTGTAGATGGTGTGAGAAAATAATGAAGACATATCTGTGTCTTCTGTGGATGATGTTTGAGAAATTTCTATGCCCTTTTTGTTTATTCCGAACTTCTTCAACCCGATAATTGATTTCTTGAGAGCGAAGTGAATTTAACACATAAGGAGTATTATAAGAGTAAATTAATCATTTACTTCAAACACACACGAGAAGATGTCAATCTATCTATCATCTTTCATAATTCCTAATTTAATATTTCACATGGCTTCGCACGTAAGGTCTATCAATCGTTTTAAAGCCGTTAGGATCTTAAATTCCATTTGATATGACATAAGTTTTTTTTTACACGTTGAATTCATTTAATACGCAAATCGCAATCATTCCTTATAATATTTTGTGATGCTTGACCCTTAAAGGTTGCGAAATGCGATCTGGGAAAATCGCAGATTACAAATTTTATAGGATAGCGTTTAAGTATATATTATAAGTTGCATGCAATGCGAATTGCGCAAAACTTAAAGTGACCGCGATAGCAAAATATTTTATAATTCCTAGTTTATTTTATTGTCAGGTCCGCGGGTATCGCAACTTATATCGTTTGTTTCTTAAAGCTTTATTGATTAAATAAAGTGCGATGCGAAAAGGAAAACAAAAATAAAAATGATTTGATGTTTTTACAAGGTTTTTTAATTATTATTTCGGAAAGGCTTAGAGCGCATTTTGAAATTCGCATATTTGACGTTTTATAATTCTTTTTGAAATAAGATATGTAATATGCGATGCACATTTAAGGAAAAAACATAAAATTTTATTTTTTTAAAGTTTTTTATTTTAGGAAATTATAAACATAATTTCCTATTTATTTCTAAAGGGTCCCTATTTATAAAAATAAATAAGGGGTTGTATAGTACAACAATTGGCGATTCACTTGGATGAACCTGACGTCTCTGATAAATTTTTTGAAAATCATAAACCTTTTTGAAAATAAAATAGTTAAAGGAACGAAATTTCAAATAAATAATATCTTTGCCAAACAATGAAAATTTCTTTTTTTCACTATTCATGAGAATTCCTCTATAAAGATATAAGTATGAAAATCTATATTAGTCCTTACTTAGTTTAAAAAGGATAAAATAAATGACCTTTACAGATCAGCTTTATATAAATTTACTCTTTTATTACAGATAGAGCCTTTGTTCCAATAGGCAATTTTAAGATTTTGGTAGGGTTACCTTTTACCCAACTATGATCCATTTTCCCATCTAGTATTTCTTATAATCTTCATAAGTAAATTCTAATTTATGAGAAATTTCTCTTATATATTTTTATCTACTTAAAATACATTGTTTTGGCTTGGCAACCAAATTATGACAATGCCATTCACAAATAGTAATTAAACTAATCAAGCTGGCTCTTGATGAGACCCCTTATCTTTATGATATAATCTCAAGTCATTACACTGTTTTGGTAGACAATATTAGTAATGCTAGTTTAACTATTTCTTTATGAACATGGTAAACAAGCTCGTGATGAGACTTATTATCTTTTAAGTTTTTCTTTAAATCATATATTTTTATTTTCTTTTGAATTCCTTTTGAAATTTTATAAGATTTTCCGGATGGCATGAATCATAGGCCTTTTTAAGATACTGGACGATAATGTCGAGTTTTAAATTTCTTTTCTGCAAGAAGGTTTCTTACTATATTAATTTTTTTTTTCTTGACTGATAAAAGAATATTCATGCTATATAAAAATGAGAGTTCATAAAAAATAACTGTTTTATTGAAATTTCATTTTTTAGAAAGATAAAATCAATCTCTCTCTAAATCTTTTGATTTCCTTCCTTAACATTTTCATTTTTTTATAAGTGAAAAGAAAAATCAAAAGAAAGTCATCTGAGATTTATTTTGAAAGGCCAACTATCAGTACTAAGCAAGCTTTTAGTTTTACAAGAAAAACAAAAGATTTTAATATACAAGGATAGAAGGGGTTACCTTCTATGAGAAATATTTTTTTTAAAATTTGCCCATTAACAGGCAAAGAATCCTTTTTGCCTGATAAATCTTGTAACATAATTTTTGATGGGCCTATTTCTTCAATTATTTGAAATGGACCTAGCCAGAGTTTTTGAAACTTCGTGTGTTTACCCTTTTCCTCATGTGCTTTGTCCCATTTCAATACCAAATCACCGATTTGAAAATTCTTTAGACCGTCAGAACTTAAATCAAATGAGGCTTTTATTATTTTTTGATGTTGAATATGAGTTTGTTTGGCTTTTTCTCTTTCCTCTTCTAACCTAAGAATTCGATCTTGTCTTAGTTGAAGGGAAGACGAAGGATTTTCATAAATAAACTGCGCTAAAACAAATGATGGTATCGTTATGTTTGTGGGTAGAACTGCTTCTTTCCCATAAACTAACACAAATGGAGAAGTACCTATTGAGGCTTTCTGGGTGATTCTATCTGCCCAAAGAGCGAATAATAGTGCTTTGTGCCAATTTTTATGATTTTGTTCTATAGTTCGTTTGATGATTATGATAAGGTTTTTATTTGTAGATTCAACTAATCCATTACCTTGTGGATAATAGTTAGCTGAGTATTTAATTTAAAACTTCTTTTCAAAGAAAATTCTATCATGGCATTTCCAGAAAAGTAAGATGCATTATCAAATATCAAAGCTGACATTAGGGGAATTTTGAAGTCTAAAATGGGCCTCCTAAGGAAATAATAAAATAATAGCTAAACCAATAAAATAATATTTATAAACTTGCAATTCACTTTTTGCACCACAATCCATGTAACCATGGTAAAATTCAATTCAAAAGTTGTACCAAAATAAAATTAATAAAAAAATTGTATTGATGTGACTATAAATAAGAATGAGTTTTTCAAGAAAAAATCATTATCATTGAACAACTAATGCATTTGTCCTTTGTACTTAAATAAACTAAAATAAAATATAAATATAAATTCATGAATTCTTAATTATATAATATGTTATTAATTAAAATTTATATTATTTAAATTGTATAATAACATCTAATTAATGTACTATATAAAAATAATATAATAAATGTAATATATTATTTTATGTATGAGTTTTATTCAAATACTGTGAAATGACATTTATTACAAGTACTTTACTTTGACTTTAAAAGTACTTAGAGCACTACCATGGTTAACCATGAGTTTTTATCCACCATTAAGAATGTGACAAGTAAGTACCTTTAACTCAAGCAATGCCACCTCAACCATTATGGATGATGCCATCCCCTAAAATATGATTGGTTCTCATAAAGTGAATTTTGATTGTACATTTTTCTTAGGAGGCCCATTTTAGACCTCAAAATTCCCCTAATGTGGGAGACCAAACCTGGTGATTATGAACTGATCAATAAAATCTGTAATACTTTGTATATTAACCACCTTAAATGGGATAGATTCTACCCATTTTGTGAAATAACCAGTTGTAGTTAGAATATACTTGTGCTATTTTGAAGAGTTAGGAGCTACTTCACCTATGATATCTAACCCCCATTGTTCCAATAGTTGTTGGATATTTACTGGATGTAGTGGAAACACTGCTTTCATTTCTCTCCTGCTGCAGTTTGACATACTTTATATTTTCTTGCATATTCATGTGCATCTTTAAATAGAGTTGGCCAATAATAACCAGCATGCAATATTTTATGGGCTGTGGTGTTTTCTCTGAAATGACCTCCAGCTGGTCCATCATGTAATTCTTGCATTACTTTTTCAGCTTTAGTTTTTTCTAAACATCTCAATAATACAGAATCATAATTCCTCCTAAATAACGCATCATCGATGAGTTGATATTGATTTTCTTTAAGTCTTAGAGCACGCTTTGCTGTATAATTGAGATATAATGGAGCATATCCATTTTTCAAGAAAAATTTCAGATCAACATATTGTGATTGAGAATCGTTTAGGCTTACCTCGGATAGTTGTATTTCATTTGATTGATCTTCTTCTATTGGTAAATGAGAGGCTCCAGTTAACATCCCGCAAAGACCTTGTCCTTTAACAATTTTAGAAGGATGTATCTCTACATCATATTCTTGAAGTGCAGTAACCCAATTTTCTCTCTTCTCTCCTACTTCTCGTTGGATTAATAATTGCCTTATTGCTGAGTAAGGTACTATTATTTTAGTATGTGTTTTTAGGAGAAAATGCCTGAAATGTTTCAAAGCTTTAAACACAATATAAGCTTGTTTTTCCACAGTTGAATAATTTAACTCAACACCTTGAAGGTTAGAACTAAAAAATTGCAATCGGTGCTTCAATGTATTTATCATTTAACTGTGTCAAAACTGATGCGTATGATGTATCAGAAGAAAATGTATATAATACAAATGATTTAAGAAAATCAGGAGTTGTTAAAGAGGGAGCTTCAATGATGAATTTTTTAATCAACTCAAAATAATTTCTCTCTTCTTTTCCTCATTTAAAAATTGAATTTTTCTTGATCATTGATTGCAGGGGTAAGATGATTTGGGAAAAATCTGGTACAAACCTTTTTACAAAATTAATTTGTCCTAAAAATGATTGCATCATTTTTTTATTGTGTGGTAGAGGAGTATTTTCAATTTCTTGAATCCTATCAGGATCGATATGGATTCCTTATTTAGAAACAACGAATCCCAATAATTTACCTTCTGATAAGGCGAAATAACATTTTTTAGGATTCAAGAAAATGCCATATTGTCTACATCTTTCAAAAATATGTTTTAGGTGATTCACATGATTGCTTCTATGCTTTGAATAAACATTAATTTCATCTAAATATATAACAACCGAGCTATTGATTAGTCCTCTAAAACCTATATCCATAACACGTTGAAATGTAGCATCAACATTAATTAACCCAAAAGGCATTTTTTGGTATGCGTATGTTCCCCACTTTGTTCTGAATGTTGTCTTTAATCTATCATCTGGGTGTACCATGATCTGATTATATCCTGAAAATCCGTCGAGAAACGACATCAATTCAGATCCTGCAACTGACTGTAATATCTATTCCATGGTGGGTAAGGGGAAATTGTCTTTTTGACAAGTTTTATTCAAATTTCTAAAGTCTATGCAAATCTTAATGTCTCCATTCTTTTTTCTAACTGGGACCATGTTTGACACCTATTTTGAATGTCTAACAGGAAAAATGACTTTGGATTTGAGCATTTTATTTAATTAAGAATTAATTTGACTTTCTAAATTCGGATGAATTTTTCTAAGTTTTTGTTGAATGGGCTTATCATCTGAAATCATAGGTATGGTATGCTGAATTATGGAAGTATCATATGTTTGAGATTTGAATAATCCCATGAAAAAATATCTTTATATGTTTTCAACAATTTAATGAATGACATCCTTTCTTCAGGTTTTAAACTAAGACCTAAGTTGATGTTTTGAGGTTTTTCTGGTGTACCAAGATTAATCAATTCTAATTTTAAAGTAGAACTTTGAGTTTTTGAATTGGTCATCTTCTTAAACCTATCTTTCAAATCATAGAGATATTCCATTTTGACTACAGATTTGGGAATTGAATTAGTATTTGGTTTATCTTCAATCTATAAATCATGTTCATGTTCATATATGATCTGACCTTCATAAGCTCTGTCTAATGTAAGAAATTCTACTATATCTGCATCATTATTAAATACTCTCCAATTCGTTACATTATCAAGAATGGAAGGCCTAAAAATTAACTCAATTGAAAATCTATCTGGGCTAAATTCTTTGGATGGTATAGGCCTAGATGCTACATTAGCAAGTAAATCGGCACTTGCATTTTGTAATCTAGGAACTGTGGAGATATTAAATGCAGTAAAATGGGAAGTAAGACTCCGAACTAAAGTTTGATAATGTTTCAAATGTTCAGAAATACAATGAATTGTATTTCTGACTTGTCTAAAAATTATTTCAGAATCTCCATATACTTGCAAATATTTAACATTCAATCCAATGGCTTTATACAGGCCTTGTATCAATGCTTCATATTCAGCAGTATTATTTGTGCATTGAAATTCAAGTCTGCAAGCTAAAATTGTTTTCTCTCCTTGTGGATCGATTAAAACGCAACCTGCACCTGCACCATCTTCTGATTTTGAACCATCAAAGTATAGAGTCCAAAATAAAGATTGTTTTGGAATTTTATTGCTAAGGTTAACACTTCTAGAAGTATCTGTTTGAGAAAAGTTTTCAATTTGAGAAATAGTAGTGTTTATTAAAAAAGGTGAAATCTGGGCATTGAATGATCCAAGAAACGATTCAGCTGAATAATTTCCTATGGTATTATTGGTGAAGGCCACAGGTTCATTTTCTTCTTCTAGTTCAATGACTGTATGTTTCATGATTTTTTCACATTCAATTCTAATTTGATTTGGTTTTCCATTGTATGGTAACCATATGTGTGACCAATCGGTAGCAAAATATCCATGTAACTTTTCAGACCAATCTCTGCTTAAAATAAGACCATAAAATTTAGGGATATCTGTGACTAAAATATCAATTACTTGTAGTACTTTTGGATCGGATGATAACGTAATAGATACTGACAACATTTCTCCAATAACTTCAACTCTTGTTCTATCCAATTGAACTATATGTACAACTAATTTTTGAGGAGTGATATTCAATTTTGTACACACCGTTCTTGGCATAATGTTTGAAGAAGCTCCTGAATCAATAAGACAGTTATGAGCAATTTTGTTGAAAATCTCATTAGTCAAAAGTAAAGGAGAAGTGTGGGAAATAGATTTATCACCAATCAAAACCAAATCATTGGGATTTACTTTGTTTGCAGATGATGGAGGTTTTCCCATATCTTTAGAAGCTTGTGCTATAACTGGTGGTTGTATGGGCTCTACAGGGATTGCCTTGAGTTCTCTAAGAAAAATTTTCTGCTGTTGTTTGAGTTTGGTCATTTCATGTAATGAAATATTTGCTTTAGTCTTTTTCATATCTTCAACTATATTATATTCTACTGTATCTGAAACTATCAAATTTTTAGAAGTTGTATTAGGATATGGTGGAATAGAATCTGTCTGAACAGTTTTAGATTTTCTAATTGCTGTTTTCTCCTTGGTGGGGAGAGATTTTTGTTTCTGATTTGATACAGTTGAATCAGAAGAAGATTTACTTCTTGTAGACGCAGGCATAGCTTCACTTTATTCCTCTGTGGGGAGAATGAAATCCCATAAGCCATTCAATTCAACTTCTTCCTCAGATTTTAGCTCTTGTTCATATGGCGAGGGATCTTCAGTATCTTGATCATATTCAGCATTCGAAATCACATTTGGAGGCTGAGGTGTTGAAGAAAGTTTTTTCTTAAATGGGCGAATGATTTCTTAGGGGCTGAAGTTTCAGCAACCTGTTTCTTTATTTCAATAATGTCATTTGACATAGTCTTTAATACTTTTTGAAGACCTTCAAGATCAAATGGATCTTTCGAGACTTTCTTTTTTATAATCTTCACTAAATGTCACTTTCTTGGATTTTCTGTCTTCTATTTCTGATCGTTTTTCTAATGCTAAGATTATTTTCTCTACAGCGAGAGCTTCTTTCATGTTTTCTAAGAGGGTAGATTTACCAGCTCTATTTACAAAAATAGCTATATTATAAGGCAAAGAAGAAATATACCACTCTATTTGTACATCAACAGAAGGTTTGGAAGCAGTTGGAATTTTGTTTAATAAATTTTTAAATATGGAGTTGAAATCTTTGATCTTTTCCCTTGAATTTGTTTTAAGATTGGAAAGAGCATTGATTAGGGATGCAACAGTTCTATCATCTCCAAATTTTGCAAGGAAAACTTGCTCAAAATTTTCCCAATTGGCAATCGATCTTGCTGGAAGTGAAAAATACCAGGATCCTGCAGATCCTTGTAAAGTATAAGGAAACAATCTAACTACAATATCTTCAAGGGAAACTCCGTTTAGATTCATGGCTAACATAAAATTATTGATATGTTCTTCGGCAGGAAGACCATCATCTGGGTTATATTTAGGTAACCATTTTTTTGGATGATCTGGAAGAGGATTTGGATTTGCTATTAATACAGCACCAAGATTCGTCCACGGTCGATTAGCCATAATTGGATTTGAACTTTGTGAAGATATAGAAGTAGATCCAGAATTAGGGGGAATGAATGAAGAACTTACAACTAGAACAGTACTACTTGAAACAACACTGATTGTTTGAGTAGAGGAAATGGAAGACTGAGAAAATGCAGATTGAGTAAGAGGATATGAAGAAGTAACCGAAGGAAAATTTGATGTAACTTCACTTGTATCTAATTTAGATCTAGATATAGAAACTTTTTTGCGAATTGATTCAATTGGAAATTCAAAAGGCGGAATTCAAAGTTTCTCACTTTTGGATCTAGTTATTATACCAGTTTCTCTAAATAGAGAAGAAACACTTTCTTTAGAAGCTTATAGGTTAACAGGCTTTTCAACAGAAATAGATATTCCTTCTAATTTTTGAATTAAAGACTGAACTTCGAGAGACTCGAGAGTGAATTCTGAAGCAAATGAATGTCGAGATACTTCAGGACATGATGGATAGGTTTCTACTATTTTTGATTTTTGATTTGGTGATCTAGAGTGTGATCGGGAAGTTGTAGAATGCTTTTGGGGAGATCAACTCTTATGAGGGCTTCTAGTTTGAGGTTTAGACATATATGCCATTCATATTCACCCTCCTTCTAGCGCCAAAAATATTGAGGCCTCAGAAATCTGTGGCAACAATAAGGGGGATAACCACCCGGCCTGGACCTTAAGATAATTCCTTTTCCGTTTGGGATAGTGGCTCCGATTGGATACAATGGGACCAGTTTCCCAGATTTGGGTTTTTTTGTTTGATTGTTGGGTTTATCTCAAAGGATTTTCATGAAGAATTACTAAAAATTAAAACAAATTTGTTCTAAAATGCGAAACTTTGAATTAAGCCTAATTTAATCTAACCCGGGATAATACTAATTTGATGCGATCTAAAATGATATCTATTAATTAAAAATAGAATTATTAATTTGTAAGATGATTCTCTTGAAAAACAATTAATCAAAAGAAAATGAGAAACATATCGCATATATTTGATGATCATATATAAAACAAACCAATTTCTATCTTTATATCGTACAATAGTGCAATTGATATTTCAGATAAAAACAATCAATTTCATATATAATTCATGAAAGCTGGATTCATTTCTAATATTCAAAATAGAACTAGCATACATGATAATAGTACTAGATGTGTACTGTCATTTTCATCTGATCAATGATAATAGGCTGCATTCAACTCTTCTATCAGTAAGTCTTTCAAAGAATACAAAAGTGCATCAACAGTGATCAACAGAATGATATATAATTGAAAAGGCCGTGTTCCATTATTTTATCAAGGCATCCACAAACTTACTTACAATTAAGCATTATTTGCAAATGTTCTCAATAAAATTCTGGACCCTTCTCTAAATGCATGAGAAGGGTTTAAATACTAAACTAACTACAAACTAGAATTAAATTATTACAAAAAATGTAGAGGAGGTTTCAAAGAACTTTTCTCTAAAAGCTTAGCTTAAAGAATAATCTAGGAATTTTGAACTAACAATCCCGATTCTGCGAATCCTGCCCTTCTTTCTGAGTTTAATCACGAAGTTGACAAATATCTAGCATTGCTTTAAGCTGAGCTAGCTGTGATATCTGTGATCGAATCTGTCCCTTGAAAATAACATTTGAGATTATTGACTGAGATATTTTTGCCGAATCTGTAAGAGACTGAAGAGTTTGATGTTGATGGTAAGGTTTGATCAGAAAATTCCAGTAATTTTCTTGATCAAACTTATTAACTTTTTCGATCATTTCCTCTTGTGTATCTGCTCTCTGTCTCCACTTTCTTTCTACTTCTCTTGTTCTTGAAAACACATCAGACGTGTTTTCTTTAAGAAGTTCCGTTTTAAACAATCGATCACATATAGACTGAATAATCTCATTTGATTTACTGGACATATTGGTCGCTGCTTTTTCTGCTTGATTAATTTTTTCTCTCCATTATGTGAATAACAATTCTTTGTGAAGCTTATCTATTTGTTGTAGATTAGCTTGTTTTCCTGTATTTGAAATTTTCCACTGAATGTGTTCTTCGATTTTATTTTCAATTCTTTCACATTCCAGTTTCTGAATTGCTATTTGTTGAATCATTATCTTATTGGAATCACAATAAGAATCAATCATGGAAGCTTGGTGACAAAACACTTCTTGTTCTTTCTTTAACATGGTGTTTACATCAAGTAATTCTTTGATGAATTGTTTTAACTGTAGTTGACTCTGTAACTCAGCCATTGCTCTTTCCAGATGTGCTTTCTTTTCATTAAGTTCTGTCTGATACTTCGATTTGAGGCTTTCAATATCTTCATGAAATTGAGTTGTGCTTATTTTGATCTGCTCAATGGACTTGGCTTTCTCTTCATTTAACAACTGTTCTAATTCTTGTACTCTGGCTTCCTTTTATTTCAACAATATTCTAACCTCAGTAGATTTATCAACAGTAGCGATGGCATATTCCCCTGCATATTGTGATAACTTGGTTAGATGTTCAATGGGGTCATATGAGGAATCCTTCCAAAGTACATCAACTGATTCATCTGTTGGTTTTGGAGTTGTTTAATCAATCCTTCTTCTTTTATTTCTTTTAAATAAAACCTTGTAAGTAGGACTGTAGAAAATAACTAATGAGGGAATATCTTCAATCTGAAGAACTATCTGATCTGTAGGGTAGGCCGATATGATTTCTTTATCATGCATTGCTGGAACTATTTGTAGTAGATTGACAGTCTCAACTATTTTCTGTGAAGGTTCTGGTGTTTGGAAACTTGATCCTTGATCAGTATTGGGATTTTATTTGGGAGCCTTTATTGCTTTGGAAAATTCTTCCCATTCATTCACCAGATCTTTTACTTGAGATAGCTTGGACTGATCTAATATGCTATGACTATGTTGAACTATTTCTGAATCTGATTTTGTCCCATTGTTCTTTGTTTTCTCCAACACTTCTATATCTTGAAGGATTTGGTCAATTTCTGAATTTTCTTTCTTAGATTCAGATTCATTTTCAAATTGATCCGAATTATCAGACTGTTGCTGTGATTGACCTGATTCATTTTTAGATATATCTTTCATTTCATCATCCAGACTAACACTTGGAGTTTGTTTTTCATCTTCAATTTTCAGCAAATTGAAAGGAACGCTTTCTAGCCTCTTGTTTCTATATGCTTGAAAAGCTTCAACATATTCTTGACTTAATTGACTAGAAACATATTTGGTAATATCAGAGAAATTTTCCATGCCTTGGAAGAAGTCATCGAATTCATCTTCTTCATTTACAAAAGGCTTCATTTTGAACTCTGTGATGTCATTTTTAATCACATCATTGGGATCATATAATATTCTTAGCATGAATGCCAATTTCAATAACTGAATCTTGGGAACCTCTTTGAATGTGTGGCCAATATTAGCCAGAGCAAAGGTGCCGCACTGTAGAGGGAAAGTAGGCCAAATAGCCTTTTTACCATCCTTTAGCTGCTTTGTGACACCATTGACAAGCTAATAGGCTAAGTTCTTTTGCATGTAATTTATTTGGAACATAGTAAGGTAAAACATGGGGAGAAGCATAACTCCCAAATACTCTAATATATTTGAACTTTTCTTCGGAAAACCATCTAGCTATGGGATGAATATCTACATTGGCTTCTTCAGAAACCCTAGGAGCCCTTTTGTTGAAAATCATCTAATGCATGGGCAATATGATTCCATAGCAGATTTTATAGAAGTGTAAGTGGAACTCAAAATTCTAGAGTTCTCTATGGTAGATATGAATCGAGGTAGGGTCTTTGGTGGTCCATTTCCAACCCATGGTAGGAAAATTAGAAGTAAAATAGATATCGTCCATGACATAGGCAGACATATAAAATGGAGGTATTTCTCTTAGCGAAACACTTCTTTTATTCCTACATTCAGTGATATGCTTGGCTAAGTAATTGGATAAAATGTCTGCCCAATTTAAGATAGATGAATTAACGATTGCGTCAATTAGGGGAACCCAATCTCTTGAAAATATAGTACTATCAGGCTTGGAAAATATTCTACACAACATACCAGCATCATAACAATAAGGATTAGGATTTTGTGCAATTGGGTACGCACCAGACTTATCTTGCTTCAATTTCCCTTCATTTTCCTTCCATTCATGGATGACTTTGATAAGATCTGGATGTTTTGCTTTGAAAGTCTGCACATATTTATTGTCGTATTTCTGCTGCGGGGTTGGTAGATGATACATTGCTACTAAATCCTCTGCTTTGAAAGAACCCATAATTTCTTGAACATTCTATCTTCAATGTTTAAGTGGTCAATTTCCTAGTTAACCATGTCTATATAAGGAAGAATCTTTGGTATTGTAGCTATCCTGGGAATGTGCGAGCATGTAACGTCAAAAATGGTTGCATCAGAGGTAGAATCAGTGCCCATTGCAGAAACTTTGTTTATCCCCCTTGGTCCTTCATCTTCGAAGAGTTTATACATTGCCTCCCATGTTGAACTGCCGCAGTCTTTGTTGCAGACGGTGTATGAAAATGATGAAGACATATCTATGTCTTCTGTGGACGACGTTTGAGAAATTTCTATGCCCTTTTTGGTCATTCTGAACTTATTCAACTCGGTAATTGATTTCCTGAGAGCGAAGTGAATTTAACACATAAGGAGTATTATAAGAGTAAATCAATCATTTAATTCAAACAAACACGAGAAGATGTCAATCTATTTATCATCTTTCATAATTCCTCATTTAATATTTCACCTGGCTTCACACGTAAAAAAAAATCAATCGTTTTAAATCCGTTAGGATCTTAAGTTCCATTTGATATGACATAAGCTGTTTTTACACGCTGAATTCATTTAATATGCAAATTGAAATCATTCCTTATAATATTTCGTGATGCTTGACCCTCAAAGGCTGCGAAATGTGATCTGTGCAAATCGCAGATCGCAACTTTTATAGGATAGCATTTAAGTATATATTATAAGTTGCGCGCAATGTGAATTGCACAAAACTTAAAGTGACCACGATAGTGAAAGATTTTATATTTCCTAGTTTATTTACTTGTTGTGTCAGTGTGTATCGCAACTTATATCGTTTGTTTCTTAAAGCTTTATTGATTAAATAAAGTGCGATGTGAAAATGAAAACAAAAATAAAAACGATGATTTGATGTTTTTACAGGGTTTTTTAATTATTATTTCGGTAAGGCTTAGAGTGCATTTCACAATTCGCATATTCACATTTTATAATTATTTTTGAAATAAGATATGTAATATGCGATGCGCTTTTAAGGAAAAACACAAAATTTTATTTTTTTTAAAGTTTTTTTATTTTAGGAAATTATAAACATAATTTCCTATTTATTTCTAAAGGGCCCCTATTTATAAAAATAAATGGGGGGTTGTTGTATAGTACAACATGTTCCTAGCTCCCCCTCCTAGACTGTTCTCGGTACCTGTGATGGCTACCTTATCCCTTCCTAACCTGACCCTGAGCATTCCCGTCTAGTACATCAATCCCCCAGCCGCTACCCCGCCTGGTCAACCCAAACCTTATCTTTCTTTGACCCCAGTTCAACCGTTCCCCATGACTCCTCCCTCTGCTATCGTGCCTCAACCACCTCAACAGGATCCTTCTCCTGTCGTGACAACTTCGAGTAAAAAGGGTAAAGCTCGCAAGAAGGCACCAAAAGGCAAGATTGCCCCGATTGACCCTGCTCCTCCTAAGCCTCTAAAGCCTTGTGCTTTGTGTGATGTCGTCGGTCATGCCACCCATCATTGTCCTGAATTTCCTCGTATCAAGCCCATGGTTAATGTTGCATTCCCTGAGTCTATGGTCCCTGAAGCCTCTGTTTCTTCCTCAACTACAGCCAAGAACCCGAAGACTATTCACACCAACCAACCTTGCACTTTGTGTGATCTCCATGGAAATTATTCCCACCATTGTCCCCACCTCACGCATTATTGCTTCTCTTTGGAGGTAGTTCGGGAGTACGATATTGACCAGAATTAGTCTGCCTTTTTCGTCCTTGCGCAGTATGCTTCAGGCCAACTAGAGGATTTACCTGTTCCTATTGACATTCCCCCTCCTGATGTTGAGATGACGGAGCCTGTGGCCACCATCCTCTACCTATCATCATTCATGAGATCCATGGTGGAAGATCCCTCTGAGACTTCCCCTTCTGTTTCCCTTGACCCCCCTTCAGCAATCACCCTGGGCTCAACATTAGTGGATCCCTTATCTGCTTTTTCTTCCATCAACCCCCGTGACGATGCGCATGTGAACCTTTCTTCTCATGATGATGAGTCAGGTAGCTTCCCCACGTCATGTGCTATCCCTTCCTCCAATCAACCCATATTCTACTGTGATGATGACATCATGGAAGCCTCTTCCACCCCTGACTTCATCTTTCTCGCCCATAAGCGGAATGGCACCATTCATGTCTATGGTGACTTTCGCGGCTTGAGCAAAATCTGCCCCCAAGGTAGCTCCCACACACCACCTTCCCATCGGTGTGTGAGTAGTAGACATCCTATCCAGATCACTCCCTCTAGTAGTGTTTGTTGGATTTCTACTTTGCACTCAGGTTGCCAGCATTGTTCATCATCCTCCCATTTGTTGTCTTGTGGCACCTTTCAGATGGACCCCCTGTCCACACCTTATATTGGTTATGCCGATGGTACAAGTTGCTACTCCTAGAATCTAGCCTCGGCAGGTTAGGCAATTTTTACCCCTTACATTCGCTCGTTCTCTTGAACGGTGTATGCATTGGTACTGCCACCAATAATCAGGCCGAATATGATGCAGTGCGAGGTTTATTAGCCGATGCCCTTTCCCATCACATTCTCCACCTTCATGTTCATTTAGATTCCCTGCTTCTTGTCATGCAATTGAATGGTGTCTATCGTGTGCATAATCCTATCCTTTTTATAAGATATTTACGAGTGAAGCTTTTGATGTGTGAATTTGAAATCATTACATTCAGTCATGTACCTAGAGCACAAAATCACTATGTAGATAGCAATGCAAACAATATTCTAGATTGGCATTTAGCACACACATTTAACACAAGGCAATAGTATAAAAACCAAAAAAACGATGCATATCCATTATATGTGTCATATAAAATATTTTAGAGTCCATTAACTCTGATACATATGACATGCCCATAGCATGTTACAAAAACTCAAAACTGGGGGCACCACCTGCCCCTACACCTAATCACTATCTGGAGGATCCTGAGCCAATGGCTCTGCTCCTGCAGTTCATAGATCATGCATCCCCTGTCCGGCCACTGCCATGCTCTGCATGACCCATCACCACTCCGAGGGTAGACCAATACATGGCTCTATGTACTGGTCATCCAAGTCTTGCCAACCACGCTCTGAAACACCGGTCAGAAGCCTGTCACATCTATGACGGATGTCCTCCAGGAGGGCCGCTGCATCCTCATCTTGTGGTGCTCTCGCTCCACTAAGTCCTTTAGCTCCTGATACTGCAGGCTGTCCCATATACCTGGCCAATTTTATCGGGGCTATATCTGCATACCAAAAGTGAAAGAGTCAGTACCATATACAATATTCTGAAGCTTTACAATGCACATAAAAGATTAGCAAATTGTCACATACCAGCGGGCCCCCATACTCGACCAGGCAGCAGTGGAAAGTCCGGGTCCCCACGATAACTCATCCCACTATAGGGATAGTCGTCTATGTACAATGGAATCTGATCCCAATAAGCAAAGAACTCAGGTCAGAACACCCGTCTGATGGCCCCACCTCCTCCTCTGCACATTATTCACCCCCACCGCGAATCGTGGGCTCCCTCGGGCCCCCATCCTGGAGCTATATGCGAGGTCAAAGTGTCGAGATCTTCTCAAAGAAGAGCGAGCACAACACTGTACCATATGCACAGTCATGGTTCACTTGTCGCTTGCATAGAGAAAACTGTCATTTCAACGATGACAACATCATTTGGGCCCACCCATAGTAGGTCCCACTCAACACACTCTCCATGAGAATCATCTTCCCTCCAGTGATGTGGTGGAGTGTCTGGTTTCCCAGGATCTGCAGCACCGCTACGACCACATCACGGGTCTCTAACCTCTCGAGATCCCCGATGGGTATCCGTGTCCCCTTGACATGGAGACCTGGTGGAAAATGGTGCTCTACAAACTCCATGATGTTCCGCCCTCACAGTAACACTGGTTGAGTATTCCCCACCATCCCAAGTGGTGGGAGACCAGTCAGAAAATATATATCCTAGACTGTCAACTCGATCCGGTGCCCTTGCACTATAAATACCTCATTTTATGGATCCCAATAACTGACAATCTGAGACAACAAGGGCTCTCCATCTCTCATCAAAGGGTTCTCCACAAACTTCAGAACCCCAAACCTGGCAAATGCACTACGGACATCATGATCCTCTCGGATCTCCGACCGTAATGTGTCCAGGTCTCTCTCTCTCTCCAGTTGATTCGTAATTCTACCATATCTGCACAAAACCACCATATTTGTCACTGTACATAAAGGAAAGACTACATTCAACCATAAAAACCCAGCTCTCAGCCAAAAAACAACATAGAAAAACCCCTCTTTGACAGATCATACTTTTAAGGAAAAATCCTGGTACAGGTCACACTTTTCTGCCCAGATATTTCCTAGAAAGTGCGACCCAGTCGTAAAGAGGAGCAGGGGTATGTTCCTGAGCTCTTGGCACCTAAATTGAACTTTCAATCCAATGAAATAAAAGAGTAGGATTATGCCTCTTACCTGCAACTGACGGATCTTGATTTTAACGGTCGGTTTGTCCGCTACGATCGCCGCAAGATTTAGGGCCTTGTCTCCTCTCTACATTCACCATAGCTACACTTGCAAATGAGTGAATTTGGAGGAAAAACACCTTATTAAAAGAGAAACCCCAGATTTTTCTTTCGCCTACTGCGGCCAAACTATAGCTTAGTTTGACAAACTATCTGTACTATTGGAAAGCTCTCATCGAGCTCTCAATTGGGTATCTGTTAGTTTTTTGTGCTTTGATACTTCACCAGGACACATTTTGTCCGAGAAGCGTTACTTCACCACTCCTCAAAATCAAATTTCTTCACTTGAAACACTTGTACTTGGGGCACCTCTTGTCCTCCATACTCGTCCATGCTCGTGTTGATTTTCGTCATGAATAACCATCTTGTACTCATGTCTTTATGGTCCCCATTGGACCTTTTCTGTGTGGCAGCATCATCGAGTCACCCTTTTTTAGAGCATTCTAGTTGAGTCATCATCGCATCGATGGAGTCTATCCCGAGTCCCTTTTTATCCCGCTATAGTCCTCCATCCTTCATTTCTTGGTTCCTCTCTTGTGTCGCACATCATGGCCTTCAGTCCTACTGTCTCCTGTCCCCTTTGATATTGTGTCAGTTGTTGCCAGGTAATCCATGCCCTTTATGCTATAACAAGAGAAGTTGTCCGCCCACTACTCAGTACCCCCCATTTCATCATCATCACTGGTATCAGTCTATCAGTCGCTCTACTATTTTCTCTTGTGCCTTAGTTGAGGATTTCTTATTGCCTCACCTATGGCGGACCTCCTTTTGTCGACATCAAATTATTCATTCGAGAAGACAGGTCTAGAGGGCAGTGTACCTTGGTTCCAACTTCCACTCTTGTTCGGTGCCTTGGATTAGGAAAAGAGAATCCTTATTGCCCTTTGACTTGATTGTTTCTCAGCTCCAACTCCTTACAACATGATCGAGATTTGTATACTTGATGGTTCAGTGATGAAGCATTTTGTACCGGTGATTTTCAGGTGTGTGTGTGATGTTTCAGACCTCATGAGGGGGTGGCCCTTCAGGTAGCCCCCCGCATGCCCGGATGACCTCTTCATTACAACCTTTGATGCAACTCCATATATTTGATGATGTCGGCCTCAAGTGCTTGCAGCGCCTTTTAGTTTGCATGTATTAGTCAGATTTTCAGAGCCCTTTCCTATTTACAGGGGCACTTTGGTTGTACTTATATCTCATGTACTCAAATATTATTGTATAAGTCCTGGCTGTTATCCCAGGCACATTATGTATGTGGGATTCATTATCATGTTTTTATTTGGCTCATGTTTATGCCAGCATGTACTATATAGTTCAGTCCCTTATTTACTGGATGCATTATTCTTTGTATTTTGTCTCGGCCGACATAGGTATGCCTCCCCCATCGCCTATAGCACATGTACTCACTCATAAAATAGACTTGTTGCACCTGTAAGTTTCGCCTCCTCCGGGTCTAGTCCTCTAGCACTTTGGTCTACCTTATATTTCTATATCTCTGACTTCCCCTTTGGTGTCTAGTGATTGAGTTCTTACAACGTACTTCGATCATATGATTAGCTCCTAACGCTCGCACGTTGGGGGGCAATCTGTTACACCATTTTTTGGTCATCTAACCTGTTACTATTAGATGGAACCAAAGTACACCATGTAAGACAAATTTTACCCTAAGTAAAATTGCTTTAACTATGAAAAATAACATAGTAAACCACATTTGTTAAGTTGTTTATGGTCTAAACAGGAAACCCCATGAGGAAATATTGAATAAATCCACATTTGTTTGATTTTCCTCAAGGAATAATTAGTTAAACAATAGTTTAATTAGTATTCCTGGTCATATTTAACCCAAAACAGGAAAATTAATTAGAAAAATCATTATTTATCTTATTATTTTCTAGGAATAATTATTTAAACCCTTTTTAAATAATATTCCTTGTTAAATTTGACTAAATCATTTACAAATAATTGAATAAATCATTATTTATTTGATTATTACTCAGCCACATCCTTAAAATAATAAATAAATCATTTATTTATTTATTATTTACAAATAGAGGAATTTGACTGAAGTCAAATTCTTTTTCCCTCCCACAAATATAATAAAATATTCCATAAAAGTTGGATCTTGATTTCGTTAATAATATTTTAACTATGCACCAATATCTAGACTAACTCAATATTTTGTTCTAAATAGAAGGGTTTTTCCATTCATTCACTACCTTTTTTTGCCAAAAGATCACTCTGGATCTATACTTTTGGTTTGACTTTGATCCTCCATCATTGTCATATTTTGCTACCATTTTTCGTGTGAGCTCCCTTTGAGTTCCATTTTTTGTCTGGGCTTTGTACACCATCAAGAGAGAGAGATTTTAGATCTGAAGTGTTGAGGACTTACAAGAACCCATCCCATTGAGGGGGACTGGTAACATATTTCTATGTTCCCTTCCCAGGTGCCAAAAAATACAATTTTTTTTTAAAAATATTCTTGTCTTGTCTATTGGATGCATGGAGCAACTCTTGCTTTTATTTACTGTTTGATGTCTTTTACTGCATAGATCTAGATTTTGTAGTATTTATCTTGGTCAACTAATTGCAGATCTAAAGAAATTGGCAACCATCTTTGCTATTTGGGTTGTTTGTTATGCACGACTAAAGTGAGCCTTTTTTGTACGCTTGTGATTAAGATTCATACTAATAATTTTAGCTAGCAATGATATGCTCTATGCTTAACAAAATTTACTTCAATGTTCCTTAAACAACCCAATGACAATTATCAATTATTTCCAATAGAATCACATTTACCATTAATCACATTGACAATAAATTTAGATAGAACATAAAACAATTTGCAGAAGACAAGGCAAGACAAGAGAACATCGAATATGGAAGATGTCAGGGAAAAACCGCAATGTGGGGAAAACCCTTCGATCAATTCTTCTTATTATTATTCAAAATTTCAGCACAGAGAGAGTACAAAAATCAAATTGACTAGCCCAAAAAAAAGTCAAATCAAGCCTGTCAATTTTTGTAGTCAACTGCAGTCAACCTTCAACCCTAAATAGAAAGTCAACATAGGTCAAAACAATAGTCAATCACCTCCTTTGAATCTAGTCAAAGGCTCGGTCAAAGGCAATCAAACTCGACCTCTAGCGTCGATCAAAGTCAACCCAAAACAGTCCTAAAAGCAAATTTTGAGTTCAATAGGGTAATAAAAAATGGATAATAAATTAATATTAAATGTAGATTTAAGCTACCCCTAACCTTAGTTACCATTAATTTAAGAGAAAAAGGAGAAATTAAAATGACGACCACAAGCAAGTCTAGTGCTTTATCTCAATTAGGCAATGGAGTCAATGATGACAAGGTCAATGATAGAACTTAGACAAGGTGGGTGGAGGACTAAAATGCCTCTTTGAGAAACCTTAGCAACTTTCTATAAATGAAAATTAAAGCAGGAAAACAAAAATTTCCTTTGATGGATCCTTGAAAGACTAATTTTTTTAAAGCATAAAGAAACAAGATCTCATAAAATGTATTGCAATTTTTAATATGACACAAAGAAACTCTAAATTTAGAAATTTGCATGTAAATTGGAAGAAATTTTGGCAATAAAATTACACTATTCAATCAAGAATCACCTCATCAATCGAGAACAAGTCTTTTCATGCAAAAATAACCCTCCCAACACAATTCAATCCACCAAGATCACATTGCGTCCAAGAAAAAAAAAAGAGAGCTAGTGCACACTTCCTAAGAGAGAGAGAGAGAGAAGTATTATGAAGTGTGATGATTCAAAATGAAAATGACTCCCCTCTATTTGTATGAGGGTAAACAAGTCACTTTTATTAATTTACAACAATCGTAAAAGTTTAGTTTAGCATTCAATTAGGCCTAAGGTCACAATCCAACCTTAAGATGGCTTCAAAACATGATAAATACATCAAAATAGCCGAGACATAGTGGAATAAAGGCTCTCCATGATGACACCATCTTCTCAAAATGGACAATCTCCATCAAGCAAGTGACAAAGAGGCTCATGAGTGCTGCTCGCTCTAAGAAATCATAAAGTGCATGGGGTTAACTTGAAGTAAATCCTCCACCATGATGTCATCTCCAAGAAACCTTATGTCATCCTTCTAATGCATGTGGAAAATACATGGCATGATCTAAGTGATCGTTGGCACTAGGGTATGATGTACTAGTACTCCCAAGTCATTAAAGTATTAACCATCCTCATTTGGGATCTAGAACAAGGAAACATCCATCAAACATGGTCAATGACAACATGGGGGTGTCTTGGGTCCATCTGGGCACATCATCAAACAAGTCAATGTTTTTACTTCTCAGTACAACGTTCCAACATCTAGAAGTGTAGCAAGGGGGATACAACCATCTGGAATGTTATCAAGGCATAACATCCATTTCACGAGGGAAACACTAGGTTACAAACTCATGCTTTTTCTCAACAAATGGGCAAAATTCCTCTGAAAACTACTAGGTAAATGTCAAGTCTTTTTTTAAATGATCCCAATTGCATGAGTGATGAACCACCTAAGACATACACTCAATATCAAGTGAGATCAAGATCATCAGGGAAAAAAACCATTAGAGAATCATTGTAGACCATATTCAACGTTAGGGACATAAAAATAGTTCACACAAACCTTACCTTCCAATGTCTTTCTAGCTACAATATTTGTAGACAAGTCAACACACTTTTGTTAGGGATGGTTATAGATATATCCCTAGTGAGTGATTCCATCCCCCAAGGGGAAGGACATGTCACACGTAGACCCATCAATCCATATGTGCATGTGATAATGATGGTGATGGAGTGGGTAATACTTCAAGGAAGATGGTCATAACCATGATACCAAATAGAGAGGGGGTTCCAACATCCCTAAGTACTATAATGAGAAGAGGGAGAAATCATCGAGGCATGAGTTATCCCTTTTATTGCCATGTTTTTTCCACCCCTCTGGTGTGCCTTTTACTTTAATGATTTATCTTTATTTCTTTCATATCTTAGGAGACCAATCTTGTTGTATGATTTTGCAATATACCCCTTGAAGATGTAGAAGTTTATTATTCATCAAGGTTGGGATATCCAATAATTCCTTTTAGATGTAGTATGGAATGTCAAGGAACTAGGTGATGGCTAATGAAGGCGTAGAGCTCATGCTAGGATTTTGATGACATGTTTACTAGGTCCCACCCATATTTTTCCTTTTTTTTTTTCTTTAATTGTGGCTTCATATCCTTTTATCATTCTTTCAGTTGTATCAACCTCTTAGGGAAAACTTTCAGGCCTAGACTCAGAAATGAGGATAAGAGGTTCCAGTTACAATTTCAAATGAAAACCAACCCAAAGAGTGTAGTTAGTATGAAGTACCTTGGACACATTACTTCCATAGTGCCTCCTATTAATATCCCTCCTAAAGGAAGGGACTCAAAGGAGGTCACAATGGACTAGGGACAAGGGATAACCTCTTAGGTGAAGCATGTGAACATGGTTACAATAAAGAGAGTTAAATATTCTAGTATGGACTATGATCCATATTAATATGCTCCAAAACATTAAATGAATTCACATGAATACAAAAATGGTCAATGTACCTTTTGGTAGATAACCCACCTTTGTTCAAGAAGCATGCCAAATGGGAGAAAGAATTGATTGAAGAATAGGTGGAGAGTTCTTCTGTAAAGTTATTTATGGGCCATAATAGTGTTGTTGGTTGGCTAACTATTAAATGAGGTGAATTTTTTCTCCTATGGGTTACCCACTTTTGGTGGGTAACAAGACCTATAAACAATCTTGAACAAACACATTGGTGCTAGATACTATATTAATGGATGAGGTAAAATTTGGGCTTATTTATTCTTCGAATCATCTGGAAGGCTTGGGAAGCTATGAAACCCTTCCTATCGTTGAAGGATTTCTCCCTTCATATTATCTTATCTTTCGATAACAATTATAATTTGTGTCAAGTTTGAATGCAAGTCTTTGGTCAAATCATCCTAGTTCTCAGTTCTTAAGATTTAAAAAAAGGGGATACAAATGATCAATACCATGTTTAACAACATCGCCTAGTTTTGGATACCCTTCACTCAGCTTATGATGTGTTCATTATAGGGTATATGAAAAGCCTCATCTTTGATGAGCGTAGTCTTAAGCTTGGTCTCATAGGATGCTATGTTTAGTGGCACAATTGGTAGTGGGGAAAGTGTGACAACTTTCACTAGAAAAATTCATCCATGGACTATAAATGCCTTTGTTTCAAGGCATTATTGGAAGGTCACGTTAAAATACTATGCATGTGAAATCTCAAAAAAAGGTTGGAATCTACCATCTCCTCAACATATGGAAGTTAGTGTAAAAAAAAATTAAAAAAATTCAAATTTTGTATTGTTAGATTTCCTCAAAACCCAATAAAATGATTTGCACTTTTTCTAAGTATAAAAACCTATAAAAAAAATAATTTATACTTTAGAAACTTACATTAAGAATTCACTAATTTTTCTAACTTAATATGCACCACGGAAAATAAATCATAAGACAAACACATCAACACGTAGAACACAAGATACACCTAGGAAACCCTAACTCTAAGGAAAACCTGCAACGTTGTGTGTCTTTATAATTTTCTTTAGCAAAGGATTTTATTTTGAGAATTACAACAAGGGTGACCCTTTTATCACAAGAAAATACTCAATCAATCTGCAACTAAACTAATCTCCCTTCCTGCACACTGAATCCGCCAAACTCCTACACAAATGAGAAATTCAACCCACATGTGCGAACACACTTCCTCTCTCCCGCACACACGTGAAAATGGAATATTGCATTGGGCTATAAGAGCTAGGACCTCACATGATTTCTTCTACTCGGATGCTGAGCTCTATGATCTACCCAAAACCCTTGATCTTCCTTCACTAATCTCTCACACATGATTTTTCTCAACTAACTTTCCACTTGCTCCATCTCCTCTTATAATTTTTATCTCAACCATGATCTCCTCAACAATTGAGATTAAATCATAAGTTAACATGGGTATTTTGAATTTTCTAAGTTTACTTTAGGAAATAGTTAAATAATTAATATTTAGCTAAAGTGGCAGTCTTCTAGGTTCCCCTACTTGTCTTAGCACTTAGACAAGCCAAACCCTTACTCCTTTGATCCAATCAACACTCCATCTTAGAGAGGAAGGTGTTTTGCACTACACCCAACTTCTCTCTGAGGTAAACATATTTTGTCCCTGGAAAAGCCTTATTCATAATGTATGATGTTTTATACTTTGTAGGTACTTACTCGAGTGACACTATACCTATATGAACAATATCTCTGATGGGGTGATAATGTATGCCAATGTGCTTAGAGCAATCATGAAAAACTATATTTTCAGAGAGCTTGATGCAAATTGATTTCCACAATGTTTTACTGTAGGCTCCAACTCTATCCTAAACAAACCCACAAGAAGATTTCTCAACCAAATAGATTCGCACCTTGCGAAACTAGCACAATGTACTGGGCCTCGACTTGACTCAATGTGACTAATCTCTATTTCCTACTAAACCAAGAAACAACTATTGATCCAAAACTGAACATACATCCCAATGTACTCTTCCTATTTGTGGATCTCCCTACCAAATATTCTTCAGTGAAGCCCTCGAGCCACATCTAATCAACATGTCTATACCGCAATCCATACTATATCATCCCCTTGAGATATATCAACACATGTTTGGTAGAAACCCAATTCTCTTTGGTAGGTGTTAGCACTCGTTTTGAATCCTTTCAAAGCTGCCCTCTCTGTCATTCTATTTTGCCTCTAGCTCCTTATGCTTCAATTTTTCTCGCTACTTTTTGCTACATCCTTGCAATTCTCCTCAATCCTTTCCTTATTTTCCAAAAATGTTGAACCCTTAGTTAAACTGAGAGGGGGGGGGGGGTGAATTAGTTTAACACATTCATGGACTTTTAAACTGACCTTTAAACTTATTTACAACTTAATTTCATGATCAACTTTATATGTGAGAAGCAAGTATTAAGATAATGTGACAAAAGACTTAATATGAGAGAAACAAGTATTAAGTAGATTGGATAAACCATATCAACACATAAACATCACAAAAAAAGACAACAAATATACGTGGAAACCCATAAAGGGAGAAAACCACAACTTGTTATTGTTGTGATGCAAAGGCAAGCTCCAACTCCCTCTCACCACTGATTTTCTGTAGGTACCAACCTACAGGAGGCTCCTACCTCAATTCTACAAGCTACAACTTGCAAGGAAGCTCCAACTCCCATCAATTTTCTGCAGGCACCAACCTACAGGAGGATCCAACCTCAGCCAGCTACAACTGACATGTATCAAGCTACAACTTGATAGGGAAGCTCCCTCACTCTTTCATAAGAAAAACACTTGCTGATTTACCTTGGATAACATATCTGTTCTGTACCTTCTTCACTGCTGTCCTCCCGATTTCTTATCTGTCTTATATCATCTCTGACTCTTCACAACTTCTCTTTCAACTCTTCCTTCTTCTTATCTTCTCTGCCTCAATTTTGCATTCTCTAACCTCTATATGCATATAAATGTGATATCATTTATAGAGTTCATCACATGACTGTTTGTATTCCACAGGGAATTCAAAGTGAACAACCATGACTCTTTGACTTCTGCCTTCTCATATCCTTATCCAACTCATTCAAAGGAATATAACCATATGTATACATTTCAGTTTTACAGTGGAGTTTAGTTTTCCTACCGGAGACTTGCCAATGCATCACAAACAATATAAAATCAATTAAAACATTTACATTCACAATTCAGTTACATACAAAAATTTCACTCAGCCCCTTTTGTGGCCTTTGGCTTTGCTGGTTTTGTCTTTTCTGCTGCTATTAAGCAACTGTTCTGCATACCTCTATTTACTGCAACTCTGTGCACTTGCGCATGTACACCTGTCAAACCCACATTTTCATTCCTGTGCATATTCACCTGTTCACTGCAATTCTGAATCCCTTCGTTGCACACTTCTTCAAATCTGCAATCTCTGATTACCTCTGTCAGACCCATATTCTCCAAGCTCACTGTAGTTGTGTATCTGCTGCATATATACCTGTTTTACATGTTTAGCTCCCTAATAACTCTCAAAATCTCATTGTATATAAAAAATGCAGCTTCTTCTTATTATCTGTTAACAAATTAAATAAATGCAGAGGCTTCTTATAATCAAGGTTATAAATTCCATAAAGCATATAATATGCTCTTCTCTTTTTATACACCAACCAACCTTTATATCCAAAGTCACATTTATAATCGGCGCCTTTCCTTCTATCGGACTTTTGGTTAAATCCATAATCAATACATTGTTTTATATCACTAACTTTGGAATAAAACTCAACGTATTCGGGCCCACATCCTCATTCAATGCATATCAAAATTCTTTATATTATATGTTGGTCTATATTACATATAACAAACCAACAAT
This sequence comes from Pinus albicaulis, assembly GCA_034641835.2. Lineage (NCBI taxonomy): Eukaryota > Viridiplantae > Streptophyta > Pinopsida > Pinales > Pinaceae > Pinus > Pinus albicaulis. Next base: position 853,041,312 of record CM076580.1, on the reverse strand, counting down.
AAACTCTCGATTTTCACATATGTTAACATATACAATGCCTTCAAACATTATAATGAAACATTCGTGTATCATAATTCCTCAACATATATCAGACCACGAGTCTGCAAACATATTTGGGTCCCACAACTTTATTCAACGAACATTAACATATTGAAGTTCTGTTTACTCTTTCTTTCGGGCCCACAGTACTTCGGCTTTTATTTGAACTAAAAGCCCAATGCACCTTTATGCATAACCTTATGAACACTTTCAGCTGGGCCCCAACGCCTTCACCTTTTAAAACTTAACCAATGCAGCATCTGAGCTTGCCTTTCTTCATATAACCCAGACTTTATAGATTAACACTTAACAAGCCTTGAACCTTCACGCATTATTTAACGCCACCTTAATATAACAATTGGGGCCCACATATATATAGTTTATCTTTGATATCAACATGTAGCGCCTTTATATAATGAACCACAACTTTATATCCCTTCTTTGAAATAAATTGAATTAATATTCACATTTCTATTAAATCAGATGTAAACTCCCGAACTTCCATTTATACATGGGCCCACAATGCATTATAACATACCTTCATAAACTATTGCGCCATCCAATGGCTGTAATGCTGTCATGCTACCATACAATAATCCAACGGTAGTCGCACACTCCCCTTGCATGGAGTCTATCTCTCCAAATCCACGCAATGAACTGGGCCCCAATGTTTAACCTACTGATCACATATGACTGCGCATAACTTATCGCGCCCCAAACCTCAATCCGACGGATCTCGCGCAATATCGCGCAATTTAGGTGCATGAGAGTTAATCCTCTAAAATCGCGCGATATAAATGGTTTTTCCAAACCACTTATGGACACACGTAAAACCCTTTTTGGAATCACGTTTTTTTCATAAAAATTATTTACCACTTTTCAAAAGCGCGAACCCACTGGTTTTACTCCTCAACACCACTTTCACTGTTCATCCTTTTCACAGTTCCATCTATTGGGGTCTTATGTTTTGATAGTTTGGCAAATCAAAAGACAAGGCAACATCAGAACCAATCTTTAGAGTTCCAGGATCTAGTCCTCCTGTTCTAAGAGAGGGATCTCTCAAATGTTTGTTTGCAAAGGTTTATCTTGTGTGCTTTGAGTATTGGTTTTAGACTAGTTATTAAGTGTAGGTGTTTGTTTGTTTGTTTGGTTGAATTGATACAACATAACATAAAAGATCTAGGAAAGATATATAGAATGGAGAAACATCTGGTTCATTGGGCAATGGAGTCAAAAAGAGGTCATAACATACTCATCAATGGATATGGGATATCAGAGGGCAAATCTAACTTGGCCACAAGATCCTTTGGTTTTTGGAATGAGATGGACATCAATGATTTGAAAAGAGAAGTTTAATTCTCAAACAAAGGGAATTTGAAAGCACAATTTGAACAATAAAGAGATTTTTGATAGACAGGGCTAACCATGAATCCTACAAATCACACCTTTAAGCAAACAAATGATTTCAAACCAACTTTAAAAATGAAATCTAAGACTCGGGGAACACCCTATTTCCTCAAAGATTTTATTTCAAATGACTTAGAAAACATAAAATATTCACTGATAACTGCAGTCATAGAAGAGGGAACACCTAACACATCTATGATTACAACTACAAAGACCTTTGAGACAATTTTTTAAGTAAGGAAAAAGGGAAAGATCAGAACATACCTCCTTGACTCACTGTAAACAGAAAACTACAAAGGGAGACTTCAATAACAGTTTTAAAGTGGCAACAGACAAGCAGAGAGAACCATAAATCATGATGAAACCAACTATTCGAACTATTAAGGAAATACACAAGCATGAAGACTAAAGAGAGAGGTTAAAGACTCTAAAATATTTCATCAGAAGAAAACATGAAACAGTGAAGGATGAACAGGTCTAAGGTGCTTCCAGGAGTCATTTCTTATCCTAAAACTTTCAACCTACTGTAGTAAGAAATTATGGAATAGAATGAAAACAGGAGAAAACATTAAACAATTTAGAATACTTCACCAACAGCGAAGCTCATGGATCCAATGATAGAGCCTTCTCAGGAACAAGCATGCAACAATATCATCAAGGCTTCCAAGACTTCAATTTGTTCTTCAACTTCAACAGACTATGTATTATTTCAAAAAGTTTCAATATTACAACTAGTGATCAACCAACCCCTCACTCATCTTCTTCAGAAGTATATATAGAAGAATGAGCAGGTGAGATCTAATAAAAGATCTCAAAAACTAATTAATACAGACTTAAATGGCTACTTGGCATTTGGGGGCTCAATGAAGCAACTTACATAGGTGTCCTCTGTATAAAATCATTTAAATTAACTATTAGGTTTTTTGGAAAGAATTTGTTGACTTTAAGGCTTCTCATCATCCTTGAAATAACTTCTGCTGACAACTACAATAAGTTCCTTTGGTTGAAATAACTATTCAGTTGTGTTGATGCTAAATATCTCCTGGTCTGGTAATAACTTTGACCTTCTTTGATTTCTTTGAGGCTGTAGGTGGCTTTGCGGCGGCTGGAAGTTTTAATTAGCCCCTGAGGTGACAGTGGAGGTCTCTTTTCCAATAAAACAGTCATGATTTTCTTTTTAACTGTGGTTTAGTCTTCTAATAATCCATTTTTAGCCGTAATCCCCATAAATCTGTCTTCAATTTTCTGTCCTGATAAATTTTATCTTCGGCGTTGATACTTCTCTGACTGTGGTCGATTCATGGTGTTTTTCGCTGGTGTCCAGGGTCGCGCAGGGATGATATGGAATCAATGCCTGAGGAAACATCGATGAAACGTGAATTTTAGATCCTGCGAAGTATTTTCTTTGCTGAATCGGAGGCGGGAGGATCATCACCCCCTGCCTCTGAATTTTCTTCGGGCATAGCGGAAAATCACTTGGAACCCTGCACAATACAAAAATATTAAAAAACCCTGCATATATAGGTTTTTTGCTGCGTGAGGACATGTGGGGAGAGCACGGCCGTTGGATGGCATCATCCAACGGTCGAGATTGATCGCAAGGGGTTAAAGTAAATGGAGGGAGGAATTAAATTGGAGCCGTCGATCGCGCAGAGATAGATGGTCGAGATCGGAAGCGAAAGTCAAAGCGAAACAAAGAAATGGTTAACAACCTTTGTTTTGGACAAAAATGGTCGAAAATCATGTTCGGGGTTCGGGACGATCCTGGGCCGTCGGATGAGATCGGCCGAAAACGATCAACGACGGAGAACATGCCTTAAAAAACCTTATAAAATGCGCCCAGACATCAAATCTTTAATTAAACCATGATGAATAAAACCCCCGGGTCCGGAAATGCTGACTGGACAAGGAATTAGGGCGATGAATTTTGGGCCATTGATTTGCAGATCAGATCGACGACGGAAATGCTTTTAACACTGCGTCGTACCCTGAGTTATCGCACGGGCATCTTTGGAGAGCGATCACTGTTCGATGAGCAGCCTCAGATCGGACGGTGGACGTCAATATCGCGCCGGGTCCACATCCGATTTTTAACGCGTGATGAACGGCGATTTTGTGAACAGTGCCCAGGCCACGCGTCAACCGGTGAATGGAATCGCTGCCGATCGGGAAAAAACTGCCCTCGCCCAAAGGCGGTGTGATAGATACCGCCGGTTTATGCACAGTGTTTTTGGCGCGGGGACCACCGAGGCTTGTGAACTTCTGACCGTTGATTCAGTGGGTTAAATGCACAGTTGCGATACGATCGAGCGGTGTAAAGGGGTGGGGACCATGGGCGCGATGGGATTGTGAAGACCATCGGATCTGTGTAGATTGAGGGCGGACCTTGCCCCCAATACACATTTGCGATGAGCGCTCTTCGAGCTAGCGCCAGGTCTTGGCACTAGGTCATGTGGGAGAAAAGGTTGAGGGGGCTAGGGCCGAAAGGTGCTAAGCCCACATATATGGAGAATATGGTTTTTTGGCCCATTTTTAGTGCATTTTAAGGCCAATAAAGGGTAACGATAGGGGAAAAAAGGGGAAATCAATCCAAACCAGGGGTGTGTGTAGGATTTAGAGGGGATTTTGGGATGATTTTAGAAGGGCTAAGGGAAGGATTTTGGGGTGAAAAGGAGGCTTTGAAAAAGGGGAAAAAGAGACGAAATGGAGAATAGTTTCTGAGTGAAGGAAGGGGAGAAAAGGGGATTTCGCAATAGTCTTTCTCATGGAATTTTTAGCAGAATTTCTGAGTTCAAAAGTGGAAAAGCAGTGACTATTATCCAAAGGATAGGATATTATCAAAATACTTTAAGAATTAGAAATTTTAGCAATGAAATTGTTTCTTGAAGGCTATCCAACATTATTTAGCCACCACCTGATATGAAAAAAATTATGGTTGGCTAACAGTGGCTCCACTTGGGGATGGTGCCTTTTTGAAGGCATCAAGAATTTCAGACTTGCATTCTCTGGGAGGCTGATCAGTTGCCTCATCGATTGGGTTGCCTTCCTTTCTATGGATGATCTTATTTTTCTCTGAAACATATTAGCATTCATGGATTTGACAATGTAAATTCATCAATACAACCTGTCTACCTACCCAATCCTATTGATCTAACATTTTTTCTTCTTTAGAGTGCACTTGGATTGGCAAACTCTTTCTCAACATTTTATTCTTTTGAAAGCAGGAAAACTAATATGCTTCTACTCCTTATTTCTCCATGGACTCAGATTAAACAATTGAGTCCATATGATTCTCTACCTAATCTACTGTCTGTTGGGATTAAACTGTCCAACGGACTTTATTCTCTAAATTCTACAATTTTTTTTTTTTTTTTAAAACATTCAAGTCAAGATTAAGCTGTTTGACTTGATGCTGATCTATGGCATAAGAACAACTGCACATAGACATTATTTTGCACAAAATTAAAACAAAAATGAAGGCTTAAGATCCAATTTTTCAAAGCATTTCCTTCCTCTTTTTACAACTCTGTTTTTGAATTTGTTTGAGCTGTTTTTTGCTTATCCCCTGGTTCATATTTTGAGCTAATTAGAACCAGATTTACCTTTTGTTTGACTCAGGATTTGAAACAGATTTGAGTCACTCTCTTTACTTGGAATATTTAGGTTCATATTTTGAGCATATTTGAACCTTTGATTTCTATCCTAAACTATCTACTGATAAGCCAAGATTAAACAGTTTGACTAACTAGAAGTTTGTTTTTAGGAGTGGCATTTGAGCTTGCACACTTTCAGATTTGTTTCTCTTTTTTGGTATGGGGCTATACCTTTCTTGTTTTCACAATCTGCCTACTTTTCTTTATTTTCTTTGTTTTTGTATTTTTGATTTTCATAACTTTGAATGCAATGTTAAGGCTATGCTATTTACAATGGTAAAATAAACTGCTTTAAAATGCATTGTGACCCCTCTCAGCATGAATAATATATGGACCTTTCCACAAGTTCTCGAACTTACCATGTTTTCCCTTCTCTTCTCTCCTTGAATCCCATTTAAGAACAACATTTCCAACTTGGAAATTGTCTGCCTTAGTCTTCTTATCAAATAGCTTCTTCATATTTTCTTGGACCAACTGTGTTCTCTCATAAAATTCTTCTCTGGTTTGCTGTAAATGGATTGTTTGGTTGATTATTCTCTGCATATTATTCTCTTCAATCTGCACTTCTTGAAGGAGTTTCATGACTGGAACTCCCAATGAGGTAGGAAAAACTGCATCAATGCCATAGACTAACTGCTAGGGGGACATATTTATTGATTTCTTTGTAGTTAACCTATCAGCCCACAAGGCATGAACCAGCTTACTGTGCCATGATTTTTGATTCTGTTCCAACAATTTCTTAATGATATTGATGAGGCTCTTGTTGGAAGACTCAGCTAATCCATTTCCTTGGGGGTAGTAAGCAGTGGAATGGCCCAAGGTTATGTGGTATTTGTAACAGAAATCAACCATCTTTTTAGATTTAAAAGCAGCAGCATTGTCTGTTATGAATTTTCTGGGACAACCAAATTTGGATAGGATATTTGTTTCAAGGAACTTGATAATGACAGAGTCATTAGAATTTCTGGAGGGCTTCTATCCACTTGGTAAAGAAGTCAGTGGCTGTGAGGATCCAGTTATGTTGAGCTGAGGAGGATGGGTGAATTTCCTCAATGAAGTCTAAACCCCATTGTTGAAAAGGTGCCTCAACTCTGATGGGATGTAAGGGTAAGGGAAGGAGTTTTCTTTTTCCATCAAAGATTTGACACTTATGGCAAGACATGACCAAATTTTGAGTGTCTGGGAAAAGGATAGGCCAATAGTAACCAGATCTAAGAATTTTGTTTGCTGTGGCCTTCCAGTAGAGGTGTCCTCCACATTCTCCGTTATGCAATTCATGCATGATTTTTCCTGCATCATCTTCAAGTAAACATTTAAGAAAAATTCCAACAGAATTTTTCCAATATAATACCCCATCTAAAATTCAAAAACTCAAAGCTTTTTGTTTCAAAAATCTAGCTTTGGTTTTGGACAAAGGAGGGGCATTTAAATATAAAAGTACATAAATAATGTCAGCATACCAAGGATAATTCAGAAATGTTTCTTCAATAAAAGGAGAAGTAGATTCTTCTATTTCTTCCAACACATCTACCATATTTATTTCTAGTTCTTGAAAGTTAGACTCAGCCATAATTTTTGCTAATCCCTGCCCTTTAACTAGTTTGGTAGGCCTGATTTCTAAGTCATATTCAAGAATAGTTGCAATCCATTTTCTCCTTTTACCATCAGGGTCTTGACTTAGAATGTCCTTGACAATAGTATGTGGAACAAAAGCAATTATGTGAGAGTGTAAAATATAGACCCTAAAGTCTTTTAATGCTTTCATTAATGCTAAGGCTTGCTTCTCCATGATGTTATATTTGAGAGGAGCATCTCTTAAGGCCCTACTAAAAAAGGATATTGGTTGTTCTTGCCCTCAATCATTCTTTTGAAGTAAAACCGCAGCTATTGTATGCTCAGATGCAAAAGAAAAGATATAAAATTCTTTGGTGAAATCTGGACCAATCCAGACTGGTGTTTGAGTAAGAGCTTGTTTGACCAGTTCGAATGATTGTTTGGCTGGTAAAGTCCATTTTACACCTACATCTTTCTTAAGCATGTTTGTAATTTTTTTTAATAGCTCAGCAAGATTAGGAATAAACCTCCTTAGAAAATTAATCTTTTCGATGAAATATTGCAATTCTTTGAGGCTCCTTGGATGGCTGATCTGCAATATGCCATCTATCCTTGTAGGGTCTATTTTGATTCCCTCTTCTGAAATTATATGGCCAATAATTTTACCTTCTTGGAGACCAAAGAGTGTCTTCTTGGGATTCAATGATAAGCCAAATTTCCTACACTTCTCAAAAACTTTTCTCAGGTGAATCAAATGTTCTTCATCAGTTTTTGAGAAAACAGTTATGTCATCAAGGTAAATGATTATGAAATAGCCAATGTCTTTAGAAAAGGCTATTTCCATGGCCCTTTGGAAGGTGGCCCCTGCATTCATTAATCCGAAAGGCATTTTGACATACATAAAGGTGCCCCAAGGTGTGGTAAAAGCAGTTTTGATTTGGTCACTTGGGAGCACTAACACCTGGTTGTAACCCGAGAACCCATCGAAGAGGGATATCTTTCTTGACCCAACTACCCTTTGAAGTATATGGTCCATCTTGGGCAAGGGGTAGTTGTCCTTTAAAGAGGCTCTATTTAAATTTCTGAAGTCAATACAGAGCCTGATTTCCCTTGTTTTCTTTCTAACAGAAACTAAGTTTGATACCCACTCTGAAAATCTAATGGGTACTATGATTCCAGCATCATGCATTTCTTCAATTTCTGCCTTAACTAGAGGTAGTAAGAGAGGATCTATTCTCCTTAGTTTTTGTTTGAAAGGATTTTTATTTTCTTTCAAAGGAATTTTATGCTGGATGATGCTGGTATCATATGATTTTAGGTCTTTGTATCCCCAAGCAAAAACATCTTTAAACTCTTTGAATAGCTCTATGTACTGCAGTTTTATGTGAGCTGGGAGAGTGCTGGACAACTTGATCATCTTGGGTTCTGCTAGACTGCCTATGTTATTCTCTTCTGTATTTGTTTACACAGGCTCTATTCTCGGTTCTTTGGCTACATCGTTAAAATAAAAAATGTGTTCTAAAGGTGCTAGACCTCTTGGAAATTTATCATTTTTGCATTGTAAAACTTCCAAGTCTTCTTGGTCTGTGTTGTCAGTTATCTCTGCTTCAAAAGGATTTTCATAATGATTTATATCGGCAGTATATGTCATTTCAACTTCTGGGATTTGTTCAATATACAAGCAATTTTCTTTATGGCTAGTTTCTGATATTGGTATGCTGAAATCATTTTCTGATTTTAAGAAATCATCTGTGTTTGTCAGAATCAAACACTTGCCAGTGATCTTCGTTATCAGGCACAACAGGCCTATGTTTTACCTTCACACTGAGTTGTTCATTTATTTCAGGTATCTGGAAATTGCTAGCATTGAAAGCGAGTTCTTTTGCTAGATGATTCAGTTCTCTTGGAATGAAAATAAGTTCATACTTTTCGAAGGTTTTCAATAGATCAAGGGTAGCGTTTCGATATTCCCTAAGCCTTGGATTTTTAGTTGAGTATACTCCTTTGATTTGTTTTATGATAAGTTCAGAATCTCCTAAGATTGATATCCTCTGGGCTTCTAACTGTTTAAGCAGTTGTAAGCCTAGAAGAAGTGCTTCATACTCAGCAACATTGTTAGTGCATGGGAAATCCAATTTGTATGAAAAACTCTGTTTTGTATTTTGAATCCACACACCTGCTCCTGCACTTTTTTTATTACAAGATCCATCAAATTTTATTTTCCAAAGTATGTCATCCTTGTTTTCATTCTCTCGTTGCTGTTGATTTTCAATGTTTTGAATTTGATTGAAGGGGAGATTTGATTGTTCTGGTGAACTGATTGGGTCCATGTTTTCCTTATCTTGTTGAGTGATTTCATCTTCATTACATAATATAAAGGAATCTAAACTTGATTGAATAGAATAGATTGGAGATTTGCTTGGTTTGTCTATATTGCACACCATGTATTTCATGTGAGAATCCCTGTATAGTCTTCTATTTTGATTAAAAACGGGAATGGTGGCATAAGACATGTCCATTTGAAGGCTTCCCTGAAGTTTGGATCCCCAAAATCTTGATAAGAGCATGCCATACTTAGGGGGAATGTCAGCTACAACTATGTCCATGACTAAACTCTTAGCAGGGATTTGGGATAAGTTTACACACAAATCTTTGATTAAACCCAAACATTTGACTTTTCTCGAGTAAAAGAAATACAAGTCTTTGTATGGTTTAATAATTTCTAAGCCTAAGATTTCCATCACTACCTTGGGCATTAAATTGTGTGAAGATCCTGAGTCTAACATAACATTGTGTAAAATTTTCTCATGTATGTTCAAGCTAACATAGAAGGGAGGGACAACCCCTTCTTGGTATTTTCCTTCAACTTCTGGGCCAAAAAACAACTCAAGTTTGTCATCTGTCAAGTTTAAGGTGTCAATATCACCTCATATGTTCAAAGCTTTCAAACTTGGTTTTTGTAGACCTCTTGGGTTACCAGTTCAGCTAGGGGGATGGTAATTTTTATCTTAGCAATCTCTCCCTTAAGGCTGAAAGGAACAATTGACTTGTTCGTATTTACATATGTTTTTTCAATTGAATTCTTTTCAACGATTTTGATTTGTTGAACCTTGTTTGGACTGGTAATTGGGACAGTTTTATTTGGACCACAAGTTGACGTGCTAGGGGTACTCTATTCAACATTTGGCTGGACACTTTTGTCTTTGTTTAAGTCTAGTTTCTTGGCCAAAATTTTGGTTTTCTCTGATATCCTTTTGGGCTGAGTTTCTGTGTTTTTCTTGACATCAGTGTTAGTGTTTTTTTCCTTGGAATTATCTATGTTCCCCTTGCTCCTAAGATCATATTGTTTGTGTACCTCCATGATTGCATTTTCAAACCCCAATCTATAGTTATCAAAATCTTCATAGGTGTTTATACTTTGGTCAGAAAATAAACCTTGTTCTTCCTCAGTGAGGAAAACATCATCCCCACTGTCTAATCCAATCAAGTTTACATGAGACTCTTCCAACCTTTCCAACTCCCTATCTTCCTCATATTGATCTACATAGTTCTGTTGAAAGGGAGGTCCAATATGTTGGTCACTTTCTTTTTGCTTATCTTGATTGTTGTCTCTTCTATAATTCTGATTCCTATTTATGTTTTGGTTATTTTGAGGTTCTCTTGGTGGCACTCTATCATTTAAGTTCATCTTTTCAAGGATCCTCTCCATCACCTTCACTAGGTTATCAATTTTTGTGTCAGAAGTTGAGGGTGCGATATCATCTTTATAAGTTACCCTCTTCTCTGCTCTTAACTATTTCTCTTCTCAATAATGTTTGCTTCAACACTAAAATATCCTTTCTGCATGTCTTCTAAGGTTAATTAATCTCTCTCCCTTAACTGATACATCATGTTAGCATCAAGGCCTTCGGGATATCTTACTAGGGCCATGCCTTGAGAAGGTTTAATGTGAGGTGGAAGAGCATTGTAAATGCTATTAAACGTAGTGGAGTAGTCAGGAACACTCTCTCCTTGATTTCTCTTGAGGCTGCTATATTCTGCTAGTATTTGGAGAGGATTCTTTTTGAGTTCCCATTTGTTGACGAATGTTTGATGCAAGGCAGGGAGATCATTTATGCTGTTAGGAGGTAAGTTTTTAAACCATTTCTTTACATCTCCTCCTAAACTTTGAGCGAAGATCCTCATATTCATACTTTCTTCTTGTATCTCCATGTAATCAAATGCATCTTCCATCCTATCTACATGATGTTGAAATGTTGTAGATTATTTTCCAGTGAAGTGAGGAATTTTGGACTGGTAATCATTTGGTAGGAGAAGCAGAGGTTGTGGTAACACTAATGGGGCATACCATGTTGCCATAGTTGGAAATAAGAGTGGATTTACAAGAGGTGGATTTGCAACAGGGAGAGTGGGCTGTGATGAAGTGATTTGAATAGGGGATGTTGGATGAATAGATTGTTCAGTTGATCTTGGATGAGAGACACCTAAATTTAGAAGGAAATGTAAATCAGGTGGTGTGGTTTCTCTACTACCAGGATGTTCACTTTGTTGTGGGGATGAAAGTGAAGACTCAGAGTCTATCTGAATTATATCATCAAGCGACCTAGTTCTAAAAGGATTTCTTAAGTCGACTTGTGATTGGTGTAGAGCTGCAAGATTTTTAGGAAGTGAATTAGCTCTCAAGGGTGATCTGAAAACAATTGAAAATTTAATTTTAGGAAACTCCCTAAGTACACTTTCAGGGTTATCAACTATTTCCGGTGGGTTTGGGTCAGAAAAGGCTCTAGTATGAATCTTTCTAGGAGCCACTATGCTGTGTTTTTCGAACCTAGCTAAAAGAAAGTGTTGACCAAGTATGACAATCTTTTTAAGAGGCTAACTGATCTTTTTAAAGGAAGAAAAATTTAATCATAAAGCCTTCTAACTAAGTTTGTATGATGTTATAAAGATTATGGATCTTCCCAGTGGAGTCTGAAGGTCTGTTTTGTGGAGTCACCAGGTGGAAATTTTTAGCTCTTTTGGAGGTAAAAGGTTTTATGGTCCACCACCAAGTTTATTATGAATCCAAATTGAAATATTTTTGGGTTTTTCTGAGTTTCTCGATCTTATAGATTATGAGAGTGGCCTAAATCTGATTTAACACTTATCTAGGGTGTCAAGCATACAAAGTTCACTCTTATGGCTTGGTAATTGAGAACTTCAAGGTTTGATAAGGTTCGATGAGAATCCTAAGGGTTACTTAGTTTGTCACTAATTCAAAAATTCCTATCGTGATTACCGTCATGCTTGGTAGTGCTTGAAGAAGGTTACTTATGTTATACTAGACAGTGAGTGTTTAACTTTAAAGATTTTACTCAGTGTCCCATCGTGATCGCCATTATGTTGGGGTCCCATCTTTTGATAGTTTGGAAAATAAAAAAACAAGGCAACATCAGAACCAATCTTTAGAGTTCCAGGATCTAGTCCTCCTGTTCTCAGAGAGGGATCTCTCAAATGTTTGTTTGCAAAGGTTTATCTTGTGTGCTTTGAGTATTGGTTTTAGACTAGTTATTAAGTGCATGTGTTTGTTTGGTTGAATTGATACAACAGAACATAAAATATCTAGGAAATATATATAGAAAGGAGAAACATCTGGTTCATTGGGCAATGGAGTCAAAAAGAGGTCATAACATACTCATCAATGGATATGGGATATTAGAGGGCAAATCTAACTTGGCAATAGGATCCTTTGGTTTTTAGAATGAGATGGACATCAATGATTTGAAAAGAGAAGTTTAATTCTCAAACAAAGGGAATTTGAAAGCACAATTTGAACAATAAAGAGATTTTTGATAGACAGGGCTAATCATGAATCCTACAAATCACACCTTTAAGCAAACAAATGATTTCAAAACAACTTTAAAAATGAAATCTAAGATTCGGGGAACACCCTATTTCCTCAAAGATTTTATTTCAAATGACTTAGAAAACATAAAAGATTCACTGATAACTGCAGTCATAGAAGAGGGAACACCTAACACATCTATGATTACAACTACAAAGACCTTTGAGACAACTGTTTAAGTAAGGAAAAAGGGCAAGATCAAAACAGACCTCCTTGAGTCACTGTAAACAGAAAACTACAAAGGGAGACTTCAATAATAGTTTTAAAGTGGCAGCAGACAAGCAGGGAGAACCATAAATCATGCTGAAATCAACTATTCGAACTATTAAGGAAATACACAAGCATGAAGAATAAAGAGAGAGGTTAAAGACTCTAAAATACTTCAGCAGAAGAAAACATGAAACAATGATGGATGAACAAGTCTAAGGTGCTTCCAGGAGTCATTTCTTAGCCTAAAACTTTCAACCTACTGTAGTAAGAAATTATGGAACAGAATGAAAACAGGAGAAAACATTAAACAATTCAAAATACTTCACCAACATCCAAGCTCATGGATCCAATGATAGAGCCTTCTCAGGAACAAGCATGCAACAATATCATCAAGGCTTCCAAGACTTCAATTTGTTCTTCAACTTCAACATACTATGTATTATTTCAAAAAGTTTCAATATTACAACTAGTGATCAACCAACCCCTCACTCATCTTCTTCAGAAGTATATATAGAAGAATGAGGAGGTGAGATCTCATAAAAGATCTCAAAAACTAATTAATACACACTTAAATGGCTACTTGGCCTTTGGGGGCTCAATGAAGCAACTTACATAGGTGTCCTCTGTATAAAATCATTTACATTAACTATTAGGTTTGCTGGAAAGAATTTGTTGACCTTAAGGCTTCTCATCATCCTTGAAATAACTTCTGCTGATAGCTACAATAAGTTCCTTTGGTTGAAATAACTGTTCAGCTGTGTTGATGCTAAATATCTCCTAGTCTGGTAATAACTTCGACCTTCTTTGATTGCTTTGAGGCTGTAGGTGGCTTTGCGACAGCTGGAAGTTTTAATTAGCCCCTGAGGTGACAGTGGAGGTCTCTTTTCCAATAAAACAGTCATGATTTTCTTTTTAACTGTGGTTTAGGCTTCTAATAATCCATTTTTAGCCGTAATCCCCATAAATCTGTCTTCAATTTTCTGTCCTGATAAATTTTATCTTCGATGCTGATACTTCTCTGACTGTGGTCGATTCATGGTGTTTTTCGCTGGTGTGTAGGGTCGCGCAGGGATGAAATGGCATCAATGCCTGAGGAAACACCGATGAAACGTAAATTTTAGATCCTGCAAAGGATTTTCTTTGCTAAATCGGAGGCAGGAGGATCGTCACCCCTTGCCTCTGAATTTTCTTCGGGCATAGCGGAAATATCACTTGGAACCATGAACAATACAAAAAATATTAAAAAACCCTGCATATATAGGTTTGTTGCTGCGGGAGGACATGTGGGGAGAGCATGGCCATTGGATGGCATCATCCAATGGTCGAGATTGATCAGAAGGGGTTAAAGGAAACGAAGGGAGAAATTAAATTGGAGCCGTCGATCGCGCAGAGATCGACGGTCGGGATCGGAGGCGAAAGTCAAAGTGAAATAGAGAAATGGTTAAAAACCTTTGTTTTGGAAAAAAATGGTCGAAAATCAAGTTCGGGGTTCGGGACAATCGTGGGCCGTCGAATGAGATCGGCTGAAAACGATCAACGACAGAGAACAAGCCTTAAAAAACCTTATAAAATGCGCTCAGACATAAAATTTTTAATTAAACCATGATGAATAAAACCCCTCGGTTCGGAAATGCTGACTGGACGAGGAATCAGGGCGATGAATTTTGGGCCGTCGATCTGCAGATCAGATTGACGGCGAAAATGCTTTTAACACAGCGCCGTACCCTGAGTTATCGCAAGGGCATCTTCGGAGAGCGATCACTGTCCGATGAGTGGCCTCAGATCGGACGGTGGACGTCAATATCGCGCCGGGTCCACGTCCGATTTTTAACACGCGATGAACGTCGGTTTTGTGAACAGTGCCCAGGCCATGCGGCAATTGGTGAATGGAATCGCTGCCGATCGGGAAAAAACCGCCCTCGCCCAAAGGCGGTACGATAGATACCGCCAGTTTATGCACAATGTTTTTGGCGCGGGGACCACCGAGGCGAGTGAAATTCTGACCGTTGATTCAGTGGGTTAAATGGATGGTTGCGATACGATCGGGCGGTGAAAAGGGGTGGGGACCATGGGCGCGATGGGATTGCGAAGACCGTCAGATCTGTGTAGATCAAGGGCGGACCTTGCCCCCGATACACATTTGCGATGAGCGCTCTTCGGGCTAGCGCCAGGTCTTGGCACTGGGTCATGTGGGAGAAAAGGTTGAGGGGCCTAGGGCCGAAAGGTGCTAAGCCCACATATATAGAGAATATGGTTTTTTGGCCCATTTTTAGTGCATTTTAAGGCCAATAAAGGGTAACGATAGGGGAAAAAAGGGGAAATCAATCCAAACCAGGGGTGTGTGTAAGATTTAGAGGGGATTTTGGGATTATTTTAGAAGGGCTAAGGGAAGGATTTTGGGGTGAAAAGGAGGCTTTTAAAAATGGGAAAAAGAGATGAAATGGAGAATATTTTTTGAGTGAAGGAAGGGGAGAAAAGGGGATTTCGCAGCAGTATTTCTCATGGAATTTTTAGCAGAATTTCTGAGTTCAAAAGGGGAAAAGCAGTGACGATTATCCAAAGGATAGGATATTATCAAAATACTTTAAGCATCAGCAATTTTAGCAATGAAATTGTTTCTTGAAGGCTATCCAACATTATTTAGCCACCACCTGATATAACAAAATTTATGGTTGGCTAACACCATCTAACCGCTTGATCAAGGTTCTGATTTCTTTTATTTCGTATATGTAAAAGGTCTGCTCATATATGATATCAATATTTATTTTAATTTCAACCTACGAAATATAAAACCATCCAATCTCTGTGGTTCCAAATACCTTATGGTTCAGCCTCATATAATTCCACCTTCCTTTCCTTCATTAATACTGTGGTTTCACTGATATCAACAAACAGAGTTTTAATGCAATTAACCATTATTAACCATTCTCTGTCCACGATTTTGCTGGTTGCATTGAAATGTGAACAATCTACATTTCTTCACGACTATTCCCAGTGTAGTTAAACTTAGGTTCCATCCCACAAAAGGCAGTTCCTTTGTTTTACAATTCTCTTCCTGTGACTTGACTACCACACTATCATTCGAACCCTATTCGGCATGAACATTTCTCTGCATTCAGTAACTATGCATGATAGTGCACAGGTAGTGCATGTCAGTGCATGTCAGTGCAGGACTGTTTCTCTGTATTCACAGTATATTCTGCTGCCTGGGCTGCTTCTTTTTGCTACCCTGCTTCTTCAAATGGCCCTGTCTCTGCTGAGCTGCTTCTTCAAATGACCCTTTTCACAGCTGCTTCTTCAAATGACCCTTTTCACAGCTGCTTGACCCTCTGCAGCTCTTCAAATCTCTCTAGCTCTATGCAGGTCTCTGCTGCCTCTCTACTACCTCTCTACATCTTTGCTGCCTCTTTTTCTATCTCTCTTTGCCTTTCTTCATGTCTAATGTTCTCCTTGTCAGTTTCCTTTAGCTATCTCTCTACTTCTATGTTGTCTCCTTTGCCATCAATGACAATATTTCCAACAGTATCCCCCTTTGGCATTGATGGAAATACACTTCCTCTGCTTTCCTTTCAGAATACCCTTTCTTCTGATTCTTGCTTTACCTCCCCCTTTGACATCAATGGCAAAGGGTTGCCCATTTCCTGGTGTGGTTTTCAACTGTTGTCCATAAAACTTTGATCTTGAGGACCTGTTCCATGCACTGCTCGCTAGCTCTAGCTCTTTTGTGGCACTCCTTTTTGACTGATCTCCCCCTGGAATGATGTTTTCTTTTCTGTTCTCCCCCTGGAATGATGCTTTCTTTTCATGTCAGAGGGTAGCCTCTGTAGACACTACCCCTAGTTTGTCTCTTAGATATTCGAATGGTTATTTAGCAAGAGGTTTTGTGAATATGTCTACTGTTTGTTCCTTTGTTGGTACATATTCCAGCTTCACTACTTTCTGTGCTACTTGTTCTCTGAGGAAATGGTACTTGATTGGGATGTGCTTTGTTTTTGAGTGAAGTACAAGATTTTTTTGATATACTTATTGCACTTGTATTGTCACATTTGATAGAAATAGGTTCATAAATTATTACCTTCATGTCTTGGAGAGTTTGTTTCATCCACATTACTTGTGTGCAACAAGATGCTGCAACTATGTATTTTGCTTCTGCTGTAGATAGAGAGATGAAAGTTTGCTTCTTGCTTAGCCATGCCACCAGAATTTTTCCCAAATAGAATTCTCCTCCACTTGTGCTTTTCCTGTCATCCACACAACTGGCCCAATCTGCATCTATATATGCTGTCAAAGTGAAGTTTTTGCCTTTTGGATACCATAGCCCATGATGTTCAGTTCCTTGTAGGTATCTGAATTTTCTCTTGATTGCTAGTAAGTGATTTTGTTTTGGCGCTGCTTGATATCTTGCCACAAGTCCTACAACCAGCACAATGTCTGGTCTAGAAGCTATTAGGTATAGTAGAATTCCAATCATGGATCTGTAAATTTTTTGATCTACATCTATTGATCCATCATCTGCACAAAGTTTGCATCCAGTGATCATGGGAGTTGACATAGGTTTGCAGTCTTCCATTTTGAACCTTTTCAGCATCTCTCTTAAGTATTTTTCTTGTGAGATGAATGTGCCTGTGTTCTTTTGTTGAATTTGAAGTCCTAAATAGAAGGTGAGCTCTCCAATCATAGACATCTCAAATTTTGATTTCATTTCTTCAGCAAACGCTTTTGCTAACTCATCTTTGCTGCTTCCAAACATGATGTCATCTACATACACTACTACAATTAAGAGTTCATTTTCATTAGCCTTTATGTACAAATTGTTGTCTACTCCTCCTTTCTTGAACCCTTGTTTTTGAAAGTATTTGTCCAGCCTTGAATACCATGCTCGAGGAGCTTGTTTAAGCCCATATAATGCTTTCTTTAATCTGCACACATAGTCTGGTTTATCTATTAAGTAGAATCCTTTTGGCTATTCCATGTAGACTTCTTCCTCTAAATCTCCATTCAGGAATGCAGACTTCACATCCATTTGATATACCTTGAAGTCATGGTAGCATGCAAAGGCCAAAAACATTCTGATAGCTTCCATTTTGGCTACAGGGGAAAATGTTTCATCATAATCAAGACCTTCAATTTGTGAATATCCCTTGCATACAAGACTGGATTTATTTCTGATTACCTATCCTTGTTCATTCACCTTATTCTTGAATACCCATTTTGAGCCTATGACATTTTTTTCAGTGGGTCTTGGAACTAATTCCCAGGTATTGTTCTTCTCAATTTGGTCCAATTCTTCATAAATAGCATTCACCCAATATTTGTCTTTGCTGGTGTTGACGGGAAAATTTGTCCAGCCAACAGTAGGGGATCTCTCCGGTAGAAAGTCCCAATTAGACCTTGAACCGTTTGGAGTAGGGATCCCGTCCGGGGTGTGGTTCCGGCTACCGCTTAAGACGCCTTCCCTTCGGTCTCAAAAGAACCTGATTGAACCTGTGGATGCACGCTTATTCACATGATACAGAATACATGACTGATGCATTAAACACGAATAAAACACTATGCGTAGCGAGGCAATAAATAAAGCATGTACACCTAAGGAGATGTTGTTAGCAACACGTCTTTGGGGTACTGCTTGTAAGGTAGTCTGACCAAAACAGAAATAGTTCTTTATGGCGAGATGTCCCTTTACTTTCTAAAAGATAAAATGAAATGCTAACAAAATAGTTCGTTAACATTCATTAATAGAGCAAATGGTAAACTGAACATCATCAACACAAACATAGATAACCATGATGCATAAATGATGCTCTAAAGAGAGGCAACTTCATTAATCAAAAGATGCTCTGAAACTGTATAAGAAAATACACTTAGTGTTCACGCAGTAAAACACATCATCCAAACAAAGGGGTTGTAACAAGTATCTGTATTCACATGGACAAGAATATAATATTTCAATACAATACAATGTATCTCTTGAGTCTCCAAAAGAAAAGCCCCTTTACACTTTCCCCGCAGGGAGTTTTATAGCACAAAACTTGCCCTTTGGGCTTCCCAACTTTTCGTCTGCCTGCCTGTTGAGTTGCCTCGCGACCTTGAAGAGGTTGCGACCTGCGACCTGTTTGGTATGTGCGACTTGCGACCTGGATAGACAGTGCGACCTGCGACTTGCCCGGGCGGTGCGACCTGCGACCTGCCTCTAACTGCTGCTCATGACTTGCTGCTACCGGGCTGCGGAGATGGACACGCAATGTTGAGGTCGGGGGCGTCAACCTGCTGTTCCTTGAGAAAATTTTTCCATGTCTGGTACTCTGCCGCTATGGGGGAAACAAGAGGGACCTCCTCTTTCAACCGATGCATGCATTCCAAAGCGTTTGGCACTAGGGTTTCCCTTTTCAGTGAGATCTAGTTGGAAAGAGAGGCAAGCTTGGTATAAGTCCGAACCAGAGTGGTAATAAACTGACCCAGATGTTCTTGAGATGCTGCGGGCTCGAGAGCAGCAGAGGCTTGCTTGATAGGCTGCAGAAATGACTGGATCTCCTGATTCACTTGTTCCCAGGCTTTCTCTTCTTCCAATGCCCCAAGCGACGGAATGTGGTGCAAAGTGTGCATCGAGTCGATGCCGTTGATCAGGTGGTTGTATGAAGACATTACTTTGTCCAGGTCCTTAGATAGTTTGTCCTTAGACTGTATTGCCATACGGAGCTGAACCTTAGCGTCCTGTGTATGCATCCAATCCCTCCTGGGCAAATTTTCAGGTGCCTGAGGGTATTGTACTGTCCAGCCCATTATTCTATCTAAGGCCTGTGAGGCCTCCCTGAGTTGCTCGTGCTTTTGCTTGGTTTCTGCTCGTGCTCTTACAAGTGGGGCGACTGTTTGGTTGATGGTGAACATTTCTCCATACACCTGCCTCATGGTTGCTTCTAACACTTCACATTCTTTAGAAATGGCCAGTGGGACTTCATTTACCGGTGGAGTCTGGTTTCGGAGTTGTTGAACTTCTGCTCTCAACTATGATTTCTCCTGTTCTGCTCTTTTCTCGCACTGCTCAGCTGCTTGCAGTCTATTTTGCAAAGAGACTATTTCTCTGCTCATTCTGGTTATGTTCTCTTCCGTGGCTGTGGCGAAAGCAGTGCCCGCCGATGCTATCATTACCGGATTAGTCCTGGTATCAAGGACTATGTCTTTACCTGTTGCCACTGTGGATTTGGAGGATGGGCTTTGTGCCAGAGCTCTTCTTTTCTCTTGCCTGATCTTGAAAGAGAATTGATCGAATGTAAGTCTAGTGAGGTCAAATACTTCCTCTTCTTGCCCCTGGGGGGAACTAACATCAAAGAGCTTGGTACTGCCCAGAGGTATTTCGAAGGGAATCATCTCGATGTCTTCTATCATTTCATCCTCTTTTTCTTCTCTGTTATTTTCTTCTTCTTCCTTCCGCCGGCGTTCAACTTCTGCTGCTGCTTCTATTTCGACCTTCCTCTCGCGTTCAGTTGCAGCAGCCTGTTCGGCCTTCTGCTGGTGCTCAGCTTCTGCTTTGTCCAGTTCTGCCTTGAGTGCCCATTTTTCTGCGGCCTGTGCCTCCTTCTCCTCTTTTTCTTTCCTGGCCTCCTTGGCCTGCTTCTTCTTCTGTGTTGCCGTCGCACTCTTCTGGCGTTTTTCCTCATCCTCCTTTATCTTCTTTTCCCTTTCTTGCTGGGCTTTTGCTTCTGATTCTTTCTATTGGATAGATGTAGTAAGCCCCGTGTTGGTCAGAGAATTCTTGGGTAAAGAGGAAGAGGCACCTCCCAACTGACGGCTTCTGTCTTTCAGGCTCTGGTCATCCGGATCCTCTTGGCCCAAGTCTATTTCCGGAGCAAATTGTCTCTCAGCGTTATACCAGTTCCTTCTTTCGTCTTCTGCCGGGCGCTCAATATGCTGATAAGTCCACTTGAATTTAGCTTTCTTGCAGTGTTCAGGAACTATTCTCTTCGGGTCATATGTTCGGTGTTCTAGCGCCCCAAGCCCATAGCTCTTCATCGCTTCTCCCTCCGCTGCTACTTCTTTGAAGTCTTTAACTGTGCACGCGCCGATGGTGAGGGGTAGCGTGGGCCACGGCTTCTTTTTGCCTTTAGATAGGATGCTGGAGAAGCCTTGAGACATTTGGAAGCATACCTCCTGAATGAGCATTTTGTCTGTAACAAAGTGAGGCATAGCATGTGGTGCCTTGTAAGATCCAAAGACTTGTATGAAAGTATATCCGGCGAAGGGGAACCAATGTGCCACTTGGACTAGAGTCTCTTTGGCTCGCCAAGACATGCAGGGGGCGTCTTGGCCAAATAGTTTTTTGTATAAAGTGGGGATAAATACTTGGGAGATCTACTCTATATCCTATTTTTACCTGGACTCCCAAAACACCTTGATCTGCAGATGAATTGCACGAGACTGCTCGGAATTCCGGCGGAGTCACTGCCTAGGAATCGTGAACGTTGCTCCGCTGCTAGCGAGCCTGGTCAGTACCCCGGCGGAGTCGTTACATCACCTCTCTGCGTAGGAAGCCTTTCTCAATCCTTTACCCTTTATTAGTGTGCTATTGCACTTATTTTGAATGTGCCTGAGGCACTTATTTAGATGTGCTCGTGGCACTTATTTAAGATGGCAATTTTGCCTGGGCGGATGAGGGATCCTGACTTATTTTGCTTGTAGAGAGGTTGTTCCTGGTCTGGTATGAGGACTTTGGTTCTTCCCAGATTCCCTGTCGTAGCATAGAGTATCTCTTTTCCCTTCTGGTCTGGTTACCACTACATCGTATTTTCTTTGCAGACACCCTCTCAGACTAGCGAGGTAGGCTTCCCGCTAAATGACTTGAACTAGGTCATGTGCTACCTTCAGGTGCAGAGAGCAAGCAAGCTTTTACCACCTTCAAGTTTATTAGCAAAGGCCTTCCATCAGTATAGAACCTGTTGAAGTGTGCCAAATGCGTGGCTCTAACAAATCCTTCCTTAAACTTTTATTTTGTTTTATTTTATTTTATTTATTTATTTATTTTTAAACAAAGGGTGAGACAAGAAACTATGGTACAAGAATAAGATAGCCCTCTAAGGGCTGCTAAGTGAAATAGTATTTTAGGTCATGCCCGTTTACTGGGAGGACCTCGACTCGTCCCTCAAGGGTTTGCAATCTAAAAGTGTGGGATCCTAACTTTTCCTTAATTTGGAAAGGGCCTGTCCATAGTGCTTGGAACTTGGAATGCTTCCCTTTTTCCTCATGAGCTTTGTCCCACTTTAGGACCAGGTCTCCTACCTCAAAATTTTTATTCCCTGCGGATTTTCCATCAAACCATCTCTTGATTTGGCTCTGGTGGATGGCGAACTTTTCCCGGATTTTTTGCCTTACCTCCTCCAACTTCAGCAGGGTGTCGATTAGAGCATGCAGGGTAGGGCATGGGGTACCATGACATTCTTGGGACAGCTGAAGGGCAGGGAGAGATAGATGGGGAGGAAGAACAGTTTCTTTTCCATACACGAGAAAATATGGGGAGGTGCCTAGGGAGGACTTGGGAGTAATACGGTCAGCCCAAAGTGCGTTATGAAGGGCATTGTGCCAGTTGTGCTGGTGGGACAGCAGGGTCTTTTTAATGATACGAATGAGATTCTTATTAGTTGACTCAGCTAATCCATTTCCCTGGGGATAATAATTTGCAGAATGTTTCAGAACAATACCATTTTCCAGCGCAAAATCATATAATTTAAAAGATGAGAAGTAGGTCGCATTATCGAAAACCAAAGAAGTTGGAACGCCAAACCTGGTGATGATGGAATGCGTGAGGAATTCTATTACCTCCTGATTATTGATTCGGCGTAAAGGTGTTGCTTCGACCCACCTGGTGAAATAATCAGTAGCTGTAAGGATATACCGGTGTTGTTTAGAAGAGTGAGGTGTGATTTCACCAATTACATCCAAACCCCACTGTTGGAAAGGCTCATCCACTGCTACTGAGAGTAAGGGGGCGGCTGGTCGTGCTTCTTGGTTTGCGAACTTCTGGCACTGGATGCATTTCCGAACATATGCGTGCGCATCTCTAAAAAGAGTAGGCCAATAGTATCCTGCGCGCATTATCTTATGGGCTGTAGTATCTCCGGAAAAATGACCTCCAGCTAGTCCGTCATGCAACTCGGTCAAGATTTTCTGCGCTTCGTCATTTTCCAAGTAGCGTAACAGGACCCCATCGTGATGTTTCTTGAACAACTTACCTCAGATCAGTTGGTGAGATGCAGCTTTGAGTCTTATTGCACGTTTCTGCCGGGCACTAAGAGCAGGGTCCATGGTGCCTTGGGCCAAATATCTTGAAATGTCGGAATACGAAGAAGAACTACTTTGCTGAGGCACATGGTCGCTCTGATACATGTGAATTTCTTGTTCCCAACATTCTTCTTCAATTCCATGGGAACTTGCAGCTTCCGCAGCCATTTGACATAAGCCCTGTCCTTTAACGGTGTGTGCCAGTTTAAATTCTAAATCGTATTCTTGCAAGCACGCCACCCAGTTGCCTCGCCTTTCGCCCAGCTCCTGCTGCACGAAAAGTGAGCGGACAGCTGGGTGTGGAAAAAAAATCGTGACATGATTTTTCAAGATGTAGGGCCTAAAATGCTTGACCGCTTTGTAGACCGCATAGGCTTGCTTTTCGATTTCTGGGTAGTTCAACTCAGCTCCTTGCAAACCGGTGCTCATGAAAGAAATGGGCCGTTCATCGTTGTTGTCATCTTTCTGTGTAAGGACAGCTGCAAGTGAGGAATCTGAAGCAAAAGTGTATAGGATAAAGCCTTTGCCAAAATCTGGACTTTGGAGGGAAGGGGCTTCAGCTATAGCCTGTTTGATTTTGTCGAAGGACTCCTTTTCCGGCAGGTTCCACTGAAACATCGCATTCTTTTTTATCATTCCCTGCAGTGGCCTAAGTATCTGGGCGAAATCCGAGATGAATTTGCGGACGAAATTTATTTTCCCCAAGAAAGATTGCATTGCTTTTTTGCTGTTCGGGGGAGGAATCTGAGCAATGGCTTTTGCCCGTTCTGGATCCACTACAATGCCTTGCTTGGTTATAATGTAGCCTAGCAAGTTTCCCTCTGCCACAGCGAAAACACTCTTTTTAGGGTTGAGCGAAATACCGTACCTTCTGCACCTCTCGAATATTTGCTTGAGGTGGCGTAAATGATCGCCCCTGAGTTTTGAAAATACAGTGACGTCGTCTAAATAGACCACCACGCTCTGCCCTATCAAACCACAGAAAGCTA
The DNA here is from genome assembly GCA_034641835.2 of Pinus albicaulis. Lineage (NCBI taxonomy): Eukaryota > Viridiplantae > Streptophyta > Pinopsida > Pinales > Pinaceae > Pinus > Pinus albicaulis. The sequence continues at coordinate 853,017,307 of CM076580.1, read as the reverse complement.
TATCCATGGCTCGTTGGAAGGTTTCCCCCGCATTGATCAACCCAAAAGACATGCGTCTGAAAGCAAAGGTTCCCCATTTGGTTCGGAAGGTAGTTTTCAATTTGTCCGGCTCAGCTACCAGCACCTGGTTATAACCAGAGAAGCCATCCAATAGGGAGAACATTTCAGATCCAGACACAGCTTGCAATATCTGTTCCATGGGTGGTACCGGGTAGTTTTCTTTGTTTGAGGCCCGATTCAGATTACGAAAATCTACACACAAGCGGATCTCGCCAGACTTCTTTCGTACCGGTACCAAGTTTGACACCCACGTGGAGTGACGAACTTTAAAAATAATGCGCGCATCCAAGAGTTTCTTAAGTTCTTTCAGAATCATTGGTTCCAAAGCCGGATGCACTTTTCTAAGTTTTTGTTGGAAGGGCTTAACGCCTTCCTTCACGGGGATCATGTGCTGAATGATCCGGGTATCGTATGTACGTAGATCTTCATACGTCCAAGCAAATACATCTCGATACTTCCGGAATAATTGGGTGAAGGCCCGTGTCTCCTCGTCACTACAGTCTCTGCCGAGGTTAACGAACTTTGGATTCTCATCTGACCCCAAGTTCACTTGCCGATGTGCCAATATGGAACTTTGCACTTTGGTGTTAGGGGGCCCGCGGAACCGGCTTTGCAGATCGAAGAGCTTTTCTAATGACACCACCCTCTTGGGCATGGATTTCTCTTTGCGTTCATCACGTTCTTTCTGCAAAGCATGATCATGCTCCGCCTCATATATCGCTGCGTCCTTGAATACTTCAGCATTGAGTATAAAGTCCAAGATCTGCTGATCATCGTCAAAAACGCGTAGATTAGTAATGTTATCTGGCACAGAGGGTCTATATAAAACTTCAATAGAAAAACCGTCCCTCAGAGGGGTAAATCTAGAAGCAGCATTAGCCAGAGTATCAGCTGCCGCATTGTGCATTCTAAGAACAGATTTAATTCCAAATGCATCAAAAGCAGAAATCAATCGCCATACCTCTTGTTGATACGTCTTTAAATGTGGAGACAAATAGTGAATAGTGTTGCATACCTACCGAGTGATAATCTCGGAGTCTCCAATGACTTGTAAGCATTTTACCTTTAGATCCAGTGCCTTCTTAAGTCCGAGGATTAAAGCCTCGTATTCAGCAGTGTTGTTGGTGCACTGGAACTCTAGCCGACATGAGATTAAATTTTTTTTCTTCCGAGGGTCAAGCAGGATACAGCCTGCACCAGCTCCGTCATGGGTCTTGGAACCGTCATAGTACAAGGTCCACATGTCATTTTGCGGTTCCTTCGGGGTAATAGGCTGTGAAGGGATTTCGGCTTGGTGTGGGATAGGGGTGGCTTGCTCCTCTGCAACAAACGCCAATTCAGATTGGACCTCGGGGCCTACCAAAGACTAAGGGGATTGGTAACATCTGAACATGGCCTCCAGAAAACACATGCCAAGCTCCTCCTGAGCAAAGATGATGGGTTCATTAGCGGCATCCAAATCAATCACGGTGTGTTTCATATATGGTTCACTTTCGACCTTGATTTGGTTGTTCCGCCCCTTGTAAGGGAGCCATAAGTGAGACCAGTCGGTGGCGAAATAGCCTTGTAACTTGCTGGACCAATCTCTGCTAAGCAATAGACCATATGCTTCAGGAATGTCCACAACCACAATATCAATGCATTGATGGACCCTAGAATCTGACGACAGGCGGATGATGACATTATTCAGCTCTCCTACAGCTGGCACCTGTGATCTATCGAGTTGTATGATTTTTGCGTCAGTTTTCTCCGAGCGAATGTTAAGCTTCTTACAAACAGATAAAGGAATGACGTTTGTAGAGGCACCAGAGTCGACTAGACAGTTGTGGACGTTGAAGTTAAAAATCTCGAAGGACAAAAGGAAAGGAGGCGTGGATCCTCTGGAGTTGGTATTGATGGCGTTTACTATAGACTGTACATCTGGACCGGCTTGCGCAGACGTGTTGCTCATAGTTTTCGTAGCTGAAGTATTTGCGAAAGCCTTTAGAATGAGTTCTCTTTGGTTGGTAATGCGGGAAAGCTCGTAGAGAGAGATATTTGCTCTTGTTTTTTTCATATCCTCAACAATGTTATAGCTAGAATCTGATTGAGGGCTAGGCTCGGTAGAGGTTTTTGAGGATTCTGTCGAGAGCTTGCCCTTTTGACTTGCTCGGGTAATGTTGTTGGTGGGCTTCTCCGGAGCAGATTGTTTTCCGTTTCCTGGAGGCAGAATTTTCCTTAGGAAATCCCTTTTCTTGTCTTCATAAGATTGCTCGGGAACAGGTCCTTTGCTCCTTAGACTATAATTCCGCACGGGCTGGTCTTTGGGAGTGTCTGCCATGTTGATATCAATGGAGGTAAGGCTGTCCCCACCTCAGATTATGTCAAAAGCAAGGACAGAGGATCCTAGTTCTTCGTTCGAGGGCAGATCCTCATCGTGATCTGAAATATCATCCTCCGTCACATCCCCTGGGGTTTGGTCATCTAAAAGATGATTAACTACTGCTGTCATGCTGCCAATCCATTGAGGGCATGTTTTTTCGGAGTGGGCAGCTTGGTGGAAAGAACAGAAGTTATCTTTCCCTATTTCTTCCACGTTGAGAGCAGTATTCGGGTTAGACGAAGGTCTGTTAGTGTTGGGATTGCTTTTTCTAAAAAAGGGTTTGGGTGGTTTAGTGCTAGTTGTGGATTCTGTGCCCTTTCTCCTTAGGTCTGTGACTTCATTCGTTAAGAGCTTGAGGGTTTTTGCCATGCTTTCGAAATCAAACGCATCTTTATCCCTATCGGTGGTCTTAGGATTGGAGGACTGACCCCTTTTTGTGTTAGGTTTGTGATCATCTCTCCCTTTGTGATCGATGACCCCTATCGAAAGCATGTCTTTTTCTACAGCGAGAGCAGCCTCATAATTAGCCGTAAGGGTAGCGCGGGCTTCATGTTTGACGAAAACGGTGATGTCCCTAGGGAGAGCCTTGGTATAGTTGTCGATGGTGATTGAGTCATCCAACGCCAGGTTAGGTGGAAATTTCTGCAGTATGGTAGCGAAGCGCTGGTTGAAGTCATTAACCTTCTCCTTTTTATGACACTTGATGGTGCTCAATTCCGTGAGAAGCATGGAAGGAGTTTTATCTTCTGAAAACTTCTGCAGGAAAACGCGACGAAATTGGTCCCATGAAGTGATAGAGGCACTGGGGAGAGAGCGGTACCATGTGGCCGCTTTGTTTTCGAGAGTATGGGGGAACAGTCGACATGCGACATCATCGGACTAGACTCTCATGATTTGCAGAGACAAATAGAAGCTGCTTATATGACCTTCAGCTAAGGTACCTTTCTCAGGATCAAACTTGGGGAGGTGTTTCTCCGGATGCCTAGGCAGATCGTGGAGTGGGCCCAAAAGATTTAATGGGGATTGAGCCATCCAGGCTAGGGGTTGCACTCTCCTAGCCCGCTGGTGGTGCCTAAACTCAGGCTCAGATTCACCTCCCGAACCTGAGACCGATGATTCTGACTCATGACGAGAGTGTTCATCTTGGTGTCTCCCACGGTAAAGAAAGTCTCTAAGATATCCCAAATTGTGGACAGGAGGCCTAATTGGGTTTAGGTGACGGTTGCGGGCTTGGTTTCCTTGGCCTCGGCCTCTATCTCCTCTACCCCCAACTCCTCGGCCTCTATTTCCTTCTTCTTCATTTTTGCGAGCTCTATTCCTTTCTCCTTCATTTATGCGAGCCCTATTTCCCCCGTCTACATTTCCTCGGCCTCTGTCTTCTTCACCATCCCCAGTTGGAGGATGTGCTTGGTTGTTGTTTTGCCGAGTCTTGTTAGGCTGGGAGTCAGGGAAAGGTTCGGTGTCACCAAATTCTTCGCCCTCTTGGAGAATCGGGTCATTTTCCTCAACAGCAGTGCCGAGGTCTTCCAACATGAGATTCACGAGCTCGGGTATGGTACTTGCAAGGGCACCATTACGCGTGATGTTCTCGGCAGGGGTTCTAGTGTGGGCAAGGAATTCCATGATTGGGGTAAACCGTAAATTTCTGATAAGATCGCGGGCAGCTGGGTGCAAGGCTCTCAACTGCGCTCTGGTGATTTCGTAATATCGAGTCTCCCTCTCTGGGATATCTTCCAGAGGAGGAGGGATAGGTTCATTGTTTATGACCTCCCCGTGGGGAGTTTGTGATGGAAAGTTCGTTGTATGCTGGGAGGCTGCCATCAGGCCCTCCTTCTAGCGCCAATTTTGTTGACGGGAAAATTTGTCCAGCCAACAGTAGGGGATCTCCCCGGTAGAAAGTCCCAATTAGACCTTGAACCGTTTGGAGTAGGGATCCCGTCCGGGGTGTGGGTCCAGCTACCGCTTAAGACGCCTTCCCTTCGGTCTCAAAAGAACCTGATTGAACCTGTGGACGCATGCTTATTCACATGATAAAGAATACATGACTGATGCATTAAACACGAATAAAACACTATGCGTAGCGAGGCAATAAATAAAGCATGTACACCTAAGGATATGTTGTTAGCAACACGTCTTTGGGGTACTTCTTGTAAGGTAGTTTGACCACAACAGAAATAGTTCTTTATGGCGAGATGTCCCTTTACTTTCTGAAAGATAAAACGAAATGCTAACAAAATAGTTCGTTAACATTCATTAATAGAGCAAATGGTAAACTGAACATCATCAACACAAACATAGATAGCCATGATGCATAAATTATGCTCTAAAGAGAGGCAGCTTCATTAATCAAAAGATGTTCTGAAACTGTATAAGAAAATACACTTAGTGTTCACGCAGTAAAACACATCATCCAAACAAAAGGGTTGTAACAAGTATCTGTATTCACATGGACAAGAATATAATCTTTCAATACAATACAATGTAGCTCTTGAGTCTCCAAAAGAAAAGCCCCTTTACACTTTCCCCGCAGGGAGTTTTATAGCACAAAACTTGCCCTTTGGGTTTCCCGACTTTTCGTCTGCCTGCCTGTTGAGTTGCCTCACGACCTTGAAGAGGTTGCAACCTGCGACCTGTCTGGTATGTGCGACTTGCGACCTGGATAGAAAGTGCGACCTGCGACTTGCCCGGGCGGTGCGACCTGCGACCTGCCTCTAACTGCTGCTCATGACTTGCTGCTATCGAGCTGCGGAGATGGACGTGCAATGTTGAGGTCGGGGGCGTCAACCTGCTGTTCCTTGAGAAAATATTGCCATGTCTGGTACTCTGCTGCTATGGGGGAAACAAGAGGGACCTCCTCTTTCAACCGATGCATGCATTCCAAAGCGTTTGGCACTAGGGTTTCCCTTTTCAGTGAGATCTGGTTGGAAAGAGAGGCAAGCTTGGTATAAATCCGAACCGGAGTGGCAATAAACTGACCCAGATGTTCTTGAGATGCTGCGGGCTCGGGAGCAGTAGCGACTTGCTTGATAGGCTGTAGAAATGACTGGATCTCCTGATTCACTTGTTCGTAGGCTTTCTCTTCTTCCAATGCCCCAAGCGACGGAATGTGGTGCAAAGTGTGCATCGAGTCGATGCCGCTGATCAGGTGGTTGTATGAAGACATTACTTTGTCCAGGTCCTTAGATAGTTTGTCCTTAGACTGTATTGCCATACGGAGCTGAACCTTAGCGTCCTGTGTATGCATCCAATCCCTCCTGGGAAAATTTTCAGGTGCCTGAGGGTATTGTACTGTCCAGCCCATTATTCTATCTAAGGCCTGTGAGGCCTCCCTGAGTTGCTCATGCTTTTGCTTGGTTTCTGCTCGTGCTCTTACAAGTGGGGCGACTGTTTGTTTGATGGTGAACATTTCTCCATACACCTGCCTCATGGTTGCTTCTAACACTTCACATTCTTTAGAAATGGCCAGTGGGACTTCATTTACCGGTGGAGTCTGGTTTCGGAGTTGTTGAACTTCTGCTCTCAACTCTGATTTCTCCTGTTCTGCTCTTTTCTGGCGCTTCTCAGTTGCTTGCAGTCTATTTTGCAAAGAGACTATTTCTCTGCTCATTCTGGTTACGTTCTCTTCCGTGGCTGTGGCGAAAGCAGTGCCCGCCGATGCTATCATTACCAGATTAGTCCTGGTATCAAGGACTATGTCTTTACCTATTGCCACTGTGGATTTGGCGGATGGGCTTTGCGCCAGAGCTCTTCTTTTCTCTTGCCTGATCTTGAAAGAGAATTGATCGAATGTAAGTCTATTGAGGTCGAATACTTCCTCTTCTTGCCCCTGGGGGGAACTAACATCAGAGAGCTTGGTACTGCCCAGAGGTATTTCGAAGGGAATCATCTCGATGTCTTCTATCATTTCATCCTCTTTTTATTCTCTGTTCTTTTCTTCTTCTTCCTTCCGCCAGCGTTCAGCTTCTGCTGCTGCTTCTATTTCGGCCTTCCTCTGGCGTTCAGCTGCAGCAGCCTGTTCGGCCTTCTGCTGGCGCTCAGCTTCTGCTTTTTCCAGTTCTGCCTTGAGTGCCCGTTCTGCTGCGGCCTATGCCTTCTTCTCCTCTTTTTCTTTCCTGGCCTCCTTGGCCTGCTTCTTCTTCTGTGTTTCCATCGCACTCTTCTGGCATTTTTCCTCATCCTCCTTTATCTTCTTTTCCCTTTCTTGCTGGGCTTTTGCTTCTGCTTCTTTCTGTTGGATAGATGTAGTAAGCCCCGTGTTGGTTAGAGAATTCTTGGGTAAAGAGGAAGAGGCACCTCCCAACTGATGACTTCTATCTTTCAGGCTCTGGTCATCCAGATCCTCTTGGCCCAAATCTATTTCCGGAGAAAATTGTCTCTCAGCGTTATACCAGTTCCTTCTTTCGTCTTCTTCCGGGCCCTCAATATGCTGATAAGTCCACTTGAATTTAGATTTCTTGCAGTGTTCAGGAACTATTCTCTCCGGGTCATATGTTCGGTGTTCTAGAGCCCCAAGCCCATAGCTCTTCATTGCTTCTCCCTCCGCTGCTACTTCTTTGAAGTCTTTAACTGTGCACGCGCCGATGGTGAGGGGTAGCGTGGGCCACGGCTTCTTTTTGCCTTTAGACAGGACGCTGGAGAAGCCTTGAGACATTTGGAAGCATACCTCCTGAATGAGCATTTTGTCTGTAACAAAGCGAGGCATAGCATGTGGTGCCCTGTAAGATCCAAAGACTCGTATGAAAGTATATCCGACAAAGGGGAACCAATGTGCCACTTGGACTAGAGTCTCTTTGGCTCGCCAAGACATGCAGGGGGCGTCTTGGCCAAATAGTTTTCAGTATAGAGCGAGGATAAATACTTGGGAGATCTGCTCTATATCCTGTTTGTACCTGGACTCCCAAAACACCTTGATCTGCAGATGAATTGCACGAGACTTCTCGGAATCCCAGTTCTGTGCCCATCCCTCAAAGTGTAACCTTGCGCAGACAACATCCAGTAGGTAAGAAGCCATGTAAAACTCAGAAGGCATTCCATCATCTGGGGCCAATGCCGCGAACAAGTTTGTCTGCATCGAAGTCATCAATATGCCGGCCCAATTGAAACGGGTGCCATGTGCCGTTACATGCTCCATAATAGTAGCCCAACTACCGCTGAAAGTGGAGCAATCAGAGCGCCCGTAAAGTCTGCAAAGCATGGCGGCAACTAATTTATAAACCTTTCTCAGGCTAGCCACCGGATATTCTTGGTCTTTCTTGACTTTAAATTTCTCGGGCTCCTCCCACCATTGTCTAATAGTATCAACTACGGGAACTACGTGAGCAATAGCCCATTCTGGTGTGAAGTACTCTTCTGGGCGAGGCAACGAGTAATAAAGGTGGGCATCCGAGCCTACGAGCGTAGCAAATGCCCGTCCTTCGCTGTCCCGGATCACGAACTTCTTGGGATCTGTTTTCTGTATGATCCAGTCTATAACCTCTGGGCATGGAAATATGGCTGGATGCGCCCCTGCAAGATGTAGTTTGGACCTTTTGACTGCCAAGTATATTTCCCAGCCTGGGAGATCTTCTGGGAATTCCTCTTCCGGTATGGCGAACTCATGATACACTTGGTACCATCGCATACTGTCTTCTTTTGCAAACGTACATAGCGTATCCGTGTATATCGGGGGTGGGGATACCATGTCAAACTCCTCAACTTCTTCCACCACTTGCTTGTCCTTCTTCCGGGACAGCGGGGGTGCCATGTCGCTAGAATCTGATAGAACATGTATGCACTCTATGTCTCCTTGAGGTTCACCTGTCAAATTCATAAAGGAATCCCAAGATAAGAACGACATGATGATATAAAACTAATTACAACTTAGTGATGAATTTTAGCTGAGACACATGTAAAACTGGGTTACTGGTTTACTGGGTCGCAGGGTCGCGGATTGCAAGAAGAGACCTAGGTGCGACCTTGCGACTAAGTCGCAGGGTTGCGGGTTGCAAATTACAAAAACCGAGGAAAATGCGACCTTGCGACCTCGCAACCAGGTCGCTGGGTCGCAACTCTCCGGAAAATTGAAAAATGCGACCTTGCGACCTTGCGACTAGGTCGCTGGGTCGCTGGGTCGCAAATTCCAGAAATATGAGGAAAATGCGACTTTGCGACCTCGCGACTAGGTCGCTGGGTCGCAGGTCGCGATAGGGCTTGCCGGGGGGTTTAGCGCGCGCGGCCGTAAGGTTTCTTTTCTCCCTCCTTCTGAGAAATTATAAGCTAGCTGGGTCTAGGTAGAGTTGAGGAGTGGCTTTAAGAGCAAGGGACAAGGCTATGAGAGTTTGAACCAGAAGTGTGGTGAGCTTGGACAGTTGTGGTGAAAGTAGGGTCACAAACACTCCTAAACTGAAACAAAAAAATGTAAAATCTCAGACAAGGGGCAATTTAAAGGCCTAAGGGGACATGGGTTTGGTAAGAAATGCTCATAATGGAAAAAGCAGGAGGAAATGGCAACTTTCCCGGGAAAATCGTGCCAGTCGAGCTGTTAGAGGCGTTTTCTTTCAATTCGCCGAATGTGCAAAATGCGACCGGGCGACCTCCTTTATATAAAAGGTCGCACGTGCGGGCATTTAATGCGGGGTCGCTGGGTCGCAAATTTATTTATTCCAGAATTTTGCGACCTCGCGACCTTGCGACCTTGCGACCTGGGGTCGCGGGGTCGCAAGGTTGCTGGGTCGCACTTTTCATTAAAATTGGATCTTTGCAACCTCGCGACCTTGCGACCTGGCGACCTGGGGTCGCGGGGTCGCAGCTTTCATTAATATTTTAACTTTGCGACTTGGCGACCTTGCGACCTGGCGACGCTTAGGTCACGGGGTCGCAAGGTCGCAGAGTCGCGGTTTTCTAAAAATAAGTTTATTGCGACTTGGCGACTTTTCCTTAAGGATTCTTCCATTGGTTTCTCTTTAGCTTCAAGGGGCTCCAAAAATTTGAAATGGGGGTCTTTTTTGGAGGGTGTTGTAGGGGCTACAACAGCTGGCTTCTTCAAACTTCTTTGGCTCTATTTTTGATAACATAGCTAGGTATACTTCTTCTGTCTGTTCAACAAGCTGTCTTCTTGTCTGGATTCCCAAATTCTTGTCCCCAATGATTTGATCTTCTGGATGATTCTTTTGAGTGTGTCTTGAGGGAAATTTTGAGTTCAATTCAGTATCTTCTGTTGTCTTGCTTATTTCATCATCATCTTGGTTCTCTTCTTCATGATATTCTGGAGGTTTGCTGCAACTTGTACTTCTTGTTTTTTTTGGTAGATCTTCATCAAATCTTACATCAATGCTTTCCACAATTTTATGTAGTGTTTTGTTGTAGCACCTGTAACCATTGATCTTGGATGCATGTCCTAGAAATATTCCTTCATCTGCTCTTGCATCAAACTTTCCCAGATTTTCATCATTATTTTTTATGAAACACTTGCTTCCAAAGACTCTAAAGTGCTTGATTGATGCTGGTTTACCATGCCATAGTTCATAAGGAGTCTTGCCATAGTTTGGTCTTAGATGAGATTTGTCAAGAATCTGAACAACTGTGTGTACTGCTTCTACCTAGAAGGTTTGGGGAATGTTACTTTCTTGCATCATAGCTCTGGCAATCTGCTGTACTAAACTGTTTTGTCTCTCTGCCACTCCATTCTGTTGAGGTGTCCCTGCAATTGTAAACTGTTGTTTTATCCCATGCTCATTGAATACGTCTAAAAAATCATAGTCTATGAATTCACCTCCTTTGTCTGATCTGATGCACTTTAGCTTGCATCCTGTTTGATTTTCTGCCAATGCCTTGAATATCTTGAATTTTTCAAGTGCTTCTGATTTATATTTTAGAAATGCAACCCATGTCATTCTGGAAAAATCATCTATTATCAGCATGAAATAGGATTCTCCACTTGGTGTTTTAGTTCTTGAAGGTCCACACAGGTCCATGTGAACAAGCTGAAGAGGTCTGATTGTAGACAGTTTCTCTTTGGTCTTGAAGGATGTGCGAGTCTGCTTACCTAGTTGACAAGATTTACATATGGTATTTGAAGGCTTCTTTATGACTGGCATATCTCTAACTGCATTCTTCTTGCGTAGACTTATGATATGGTCGAAGTTTAGGTGTCCCAATCTTCTATGCCATAACCATGACTCCTCAAGTTTGCTAAGGTGGCATGCTTCATTCTCTTCTTTCACTATGTAGACATTGCTTTCTGTTCGAACACCTTTGTTCAGGGTCTTTCCTGTGGTGCTTGATCTTACTTCACAGTCTTGTGCTCTAAAGAGAACTTCACAGCCTTTATCACACATTTGATTGAAACTCAGCAGATTTGCTTTCAGCCCATCCACAAATAGTACATCTTGGGCCTTTCCTCTGCCATTATCCATACTGACTGAGCCTTTTCCTTTGATTTTCCCTGCTTTATCATTGCCAAAAGTAACATTTCCAGATTTCTTTTCATCAAAGGTTATAAACTTGCTTCTATCTCCAGTCATATGCTTTGACCATCCATTGTCCAAATACCATTGGCTTTTCAAGTCTTGAGCTATTAGAGCTAGGTCACATTTATTCACCTTCTTTTTCCACTGCATGCATCCTTTTGTTTGGTACCTTTTCTGAGATGATGGACCACATTCTCTGAGAGGACATTTGGAAGACATATGTCCAATTTTATGGCATACACAACATTTGATCATATTTTTAGCAGAATTATGAGTACGAGTAAACTCTCCATGACTCATAAACCTCCTTGAGGTTTTGAACATCAGTCTTTGTCCATATTTTCTGTAGTCTATGATTTTATGGCCAAATTCCTTACAGTAAAAACAGTATCCATAAAGACAATTTGCATACCTGATGAAGGATTGTCTTCTCCATTTGTTTTCTTGAGGTAGTCTTTTCACTGTTTGCATCCTTTACTGGTTTGAATTGATTCTCCTGGTATGACAATATGCAGCAACATGTCCCAGTTTGTGGCATGCATAACAAGTGTCATTTTTCATAGGGGGAAGAATCTCCTTTGATGACTTCCAAATTTGACATATTCAGGAGCATATGAGCCTTTTTCAGTTGACTGTTTATTTGTTTCATTCTTTGTCATTTGAGGTTTCTTCTGGTTTCTGTTTACTTTATTGCAGGTTTCTTCTTCTGCAGGAACCTTCTCAGCTACTTCATTATCCTTATCAGCTTTTACAAAAATGATATTTCTGTTTTCCTTTTCTTTGCCTTTGCTTGATTCTCCTTCGTATCCTATCCCAATTTTTATCAGAGGAGATCTTTGAGCCTCTAAAATTTCATTCAACTTATCAGAGCTTTTCATTTGAGGAGTGTTTATTAACACTTTCCTTTGGGCGTTTTCCAATTTCTTCCTCAAGCATACTACTTCTTCTTCCAATTTCTCTTGTTCCTGAATTTTATCCTTAATTTTCTTAAGTAAAATGTCTTCTACCTTCTTGGCTTCTTCAAGCTCTACTTTCAACTGAATGAGGACTTCTGAATTTTGTTCTTCTCTTACATATTTGAGGAGAATGTCTTTCTGTTTTCTGCACTTCAGTTTGAGTCTGTCAATTTCCTCTAGGGCACTTCTTAGCTCCCCCTCAAGATCAAATTCACCTTCTTCCTCATCTTCTAGAGGGAATCCTTCAAGCTCTTCTATAGCCATCAATATAAATTCAGAGGTTCCTTCTTCACTTTAGGATTCATCTGAGTCTTTAGATGCACCGTTGTCTTGTTGAGCATAGAAATACTTTCTATTGAATCTTTTCCCTTTCTGCCAGTTCTTTGATATGGTTTTCTCTGATTCTTGAGTCTGATTCTTTGTTTTCTTATGAGGACACTTAGCAGCATAGTGTCCAACTCTTCCACAGTTAAAGCATTTAAATGGAATTTTACCTTTATATTTACCTGAGCCTCTATCCAATTTCCTGACAAATTTGGCCTCTTCTTCATCAGAGCAAGAGCATATATCTTCCTTTTCTTCTTTCTTCTTCTCTGTCTTAAAGGCTGCCTCCCTCACATTTGACTTCCTCTGTGGCAGTCTCATCTCATAGGCTGTTAGACTTTCAAGTAATTGGTTCATGGTCAAGGTTTCCCAATCAGCTGTTTCTTCTATGGCAGAAACCTTGGGGTTGAAGCTGGATGGAAGAGATCTTAGAATCTTTTGAACAATTACAACTTCTTTTATGGTTTCTCCTAGAGCTTTCATATTATTCACAATTTCTGCAACCCTTAAAAAGAAGTTGGCAACATCTTCACAATCATTCATTTTTATATTTTCAAACAGGCTCTATATACTTGAAGTTTGTATGTCTTTACCTTTTTTCTCTCATGATGTTTTCAGTATCCCCACACATTTATTTCAAGGGCCTCCATTGTGCATTACTTTGATAAATTTTTCCTCACACAGTCCATTTAAGATTGCATTCATGGCCTTTGAATTAGCTACAAAATCTTGTTTGGCTTCTTTCTCTGAGTCAGTCGCCTTTGGGGCATATCCAAATTCCACAGCAGCCCAAACTTCTATTCCTAGAGACATTATGTATGTCCTCATTCTGATCTTCCAGAAGGCATAATTTGCACCAGTGAAAAAGGGGGCTTTATTGGTTGAGCATCCTTCTTGACTAGCCATCCTGGGAACCTAGGATCTCCTTTTAGTTGTTAAACTGATACAGAAGGAACCCACTCAAATACCAATTGTTGAACCCTTAGTTAAACTGAGAGGGGGGGGGTGAATCAGTTTAACACATTCATGGACTTTTAAACTGACCTTTAAACTTATTTACAACTTAATTTCATGATCAAATTTATATGTGATCAATCTTAATATGTGAGCAGCAAGTATTAAGATAATGTGACATCAGACTTAATGTGAGAGCAACAAGTATTAAGCAGATTGGATAAACCATATCAACACATAAACATCACACACAGAGATAGCAGATATAAGTGGAAACCCATAAAGGGAGAAAACCACATCTTATTATTGTTGTGATGCAAAGGCAAGCTCCAACTCCCTCTCACCAATGATTTTCTGTAGGCACCAACCTACAGGAGGCTCCTACCTCAATTCTGCAAGCTACAACTTGCAAGGAAGCTCCAACTCCCATCAATTTTCTGCAGGCACCAACCTACAGGAGGCTCCAACCTCAGCCAGCTACAACTAACATCTATCAAGCTACAACTTGATAGGGAAGTTCCAACTTCCTCACTCTTTCATAGGAAAAACACTTGTTGATTTACCTTGGATATCAGCTCTATTCTGTACCTTATTCACTGCTGTCCTCCCGGTTTCTTATCTGTCTTATATCATCTCTGACTCTTCACAACTTCTCTTTCAGCTCCTCCTTCTTCTTATCTTCTCTGCCTCAATTCTGCATTCTCTAACCTCTCTATGCATATCAATGTGATATCATTTATAGATTTCATCACATGACTGTTTGTATTCCATAGGGAATTCAAAGTGAACAACCATGACTCTTTGACTTCTGCCTTCTCACATCGTTATCCAACTCATTCAGAGGAATATAACCATATGTATACATTTCAGTTTTACAGTGGAGTTTAGTTTTCCTATCGGAGACTTGCCAATGCATCACAAACAATATAAAATCAATTAAAACATTTACATTCACAATTTCAGTTACATACAAAAATTTCACTCAACCCTTTTTCTGGCCTTTGGCTTTGCTGGTTTTGTCTTTTCTGCTGCTATTAAGCAACTGTTATGAATACCTCTGTTTACTGCAACTCTGTGCACTTGCGCATGTACACCTGTCAAACCCACATTTTCATTCTTGTGCATATTCACCTATTCACTGCAATTCTGAATCCCTTCGCTGCACACTTCTTCAACTCTACAATCTCCGTTTACCTCTGTCAGACCCATATTCTCCAAGCTCACTGTAGTTGTGTATCTGCTGCATATATACCTGTTTTACACGTTTATCTCCCCAATAACTCTCAAACTCTTATTGTATATAAAAAATGCAGCTTCTTCTTATTATCTGCTGGCAAATTAAATAAATGCGGAGGCTTCTTATAATCAAGGTTATAAAGTCCATAAAGCATATAATATGCTCTTCTCTTTTTATACACCAACCAACCTTTATATCCAGAGTCACATTTATAATCGGCGCCTTTCCTTCTATCGGACCTTTGGTTAAATCCATAATCAATACATTGTTTTATATCACTAACTTTTGAATAAAACTAAATGTATTCGGGCCCACATCCTCGTTCAACACATATCACAATTCTTTATATTATATGTTGGTTTATATTACATATAACAAACCAACAATAAAATCTTGCTTTTCACATATGTTAACATATACGACGCCTTCAAACATTATAATGAAACCTTCGTGTATCGTAATGCCTCAACATATATCAGACCACGAGTCCGCAAACATATCTGGGTCCCACAACTTTATTCAACGAACATCAACATATTGAAGTTCTGTTTACTCTTTCTTTCGGGCCCACAGTACTTCGACTTTTATTTGAACTAAAAGCCCAATGCACCTTTATGCATAACCTTATGAACACTTTCAGCTGGGCCCCAACGCCTTCACCTTTTAAAACTTAACCAACGCAGCATCTGAGCTTTCCTTTCTTCATATAACCCAGACTTTATAGATTAACACTTAACAAGCCTTGAACCTTCACGCATCATTTAACGCCACCTTAATATAACAATTGGGGCCCACATATATACAATTTATCTTTGATATCAACATGTAGTGCCTTTATATAATGAACCACGACTTTATATCCCTTCTTTGAAATAAATTGAATTAATATTCACATTTCTATTAACTTAGATGTAAACTCCTGAACTTCCATTTATACACGGGCCCACAATGCATTATAACATACCTTCATAAACTATTGCACCATCCAACGGCTGTAATGCTGTCGCGCTACCATACAATAATCCAATGGTAGTCGCGTGCTCCACTTCCATGGAGTCTATCTCTCCAAATCCACGCGATGAACTGGGCCTCAATGTTTAATCTACTGCTCACATCTGACGACGCATAACTTATCGCGCCCCAAACCTCAATCTGACGATTCTCACGCAATATCGTGCAATTTAGGTGCACGAGAGTTAATCCTCTGAAATTGTGCAATATAAATGGTTTTTCCAAACCACTTATGGACATGCGTCAAACCCTTTATGGAATCGCGTTTTTTCATAAAACTTATTTACCACTTTTCAAAAGTGCGAACCCGTTGGCTTTACTCCTCAAAACCGCTTTCACTATTCATTCTTTTCACGGTTCCATCTAACCGCTTGATCAAGGTTCCACTTTCTTTTATTTTGTATATGTAAAAGGTCTGCTTATATATGATATCAATATTTCTTTTTATTTAAACCTATGGCATATAAAACCATCCAATTTCTGTGGTTCCAAATAACTTATGGTTCCGCCTCATATAATTCCACCTTCCTTTCCTTCGTTAATACTGTGGCTTCACTGATATAAAAAAATAGAGTGTTAATGCAATTAACCATTCTTAACCATTCTCTGTCCATGATTTTGCTGGTTGCATTGAAATGTGAACAATCTGCATTTCTTCACGACTATTCCCAGTGTAGTTAAACTCAGGTTCCGTCCCACAGAAGGCAGTTCCTTCGTTTTAAAATTCTCTGCCTGTGACTTGACTACCACACTATCATTCCAACCCTATTCGGCATGACTGTTTCTCTGCATTCAGTTAGTGTGCATAACAGTGGACATGCAGTGCATGTTAGTGCATGTCAGTGCAGCACTGTTTCTCTGTATTCACAGTATATTCTGCTGCCTGGGCTGCTTCGTTTTGCTGCTCTGCTTCTTCAAATGGCCCTGTCTCTGCTGAGCTGCTTCTTCAAATGACCCTTTTCACAACTACTCGACCCTCTGTAGCTCTTCAGATGTCTCTAGATCTATGAAGGTCTCTATTGCCTCTCTGATACCTCTCTACATCTTTTCTGCTTGTTTTGCTATCTCTCTGTGCCTTTCTTCATGTCTAATGTTCTCTTTGTCATTTTCCTTTTGCTATCTCTCTACTTCTATGCTGTCTCCTTTGCCATCAATGACAATATTTCCAACAATCTCCCCCTTTGGCATTGATGGCAATACACTTCCTCTGCTTGCCTGTCAGAATACCCTTTTTTCTGATGCTTGCTTTACCTCCCCCTTTGACATCAATGGAAAAGGGTTGCCCATTTCCCGGTGTGGTTTTCAACTGTTTTCCATAAAATTTTGATCTTGAGGACCTGTTCCATGCACTGCTCACTAGCTCTGGCTCTTTTGTGGCACTCCTTGTTGACTGATCTCCCCTTGGAATGATGTTTTCTTTTCTTTTCCCCCCGTGGAATGATGCTTTCTTTTCATGTCAGAGGGTAGCCTCTACAGACACTAACCCTAGTTTGTCTCTTAGATATTCAAATGGTTATTTAGCAAGAGGTTTTGTGAATATGTCTGCTGTTTGTTCCTTTGTTGGTACATATTACAACTTCACTACTTTCTGTGCTACTTGTTCTCTGAGGAAATGGTACTTGATTGGGATGTGCTTTGTTTTTGAGTGAAGT
The DNA here is from genome assembly GCA_034641835.2 of Pinus albicaulis. NCBI lineage: Eukaryota > Viridiplantae > Streptophyta > Pinopsida > Pinales > Pinaceae > Pinus > Pinus albicaulis. The sequence goes on along the minus strand of CM076580.1, from coordinate 853,000,304 downwards.
ACAGGATTTTTTTGATATACTTATTGCACTTGTATTGTCACATTTGATAGAAATAGGTTCATCAATGCTTACCTTCATGTCTTGGAGAGTTTGTTTCATCCACATTACTTGTGTGCAACAAGCTGCTGCTGCTATGTATTCTTCTTCTGCTATAGATAGAGAGATGGAAGTTTGCTTCTTGCTTAGCCATGCCACCATAATTTTTTCCAAATAGAATGCTCCTCCACTTGTGCTTTTCCTATCATCCACACAGCTGGCCCAATCTGCATCTGTATATGCTATCAAAGTGAAGTTTTTGCCTTTTGGATACCATAGACCATGATGTGCAGTTCGTTGTAGGTATCTGAATATTCTCTTGATTGCTAGTAAGTGATTTTGTTTTGGTGCTGCCTGATATCTTGCCACAAGTCCTACATCTAGCACAATGTCTGGTCTAGAAGCTGTTAGGTATAGCAGACTTCCAACCATGGATCTGTAAATATTTTGATCTACATCTGTTAATCCATCATCTGCACAAAGTTTGCATCTAGTGATCATGGGAGTTGACACAGGCTTGCAGTCTTCCATTTTGAACCTTTTCAGCATCTCTCTTAAGTATTTTTCTTGTGAGATGAATGTGCCTGTGTTCTTTTGTTGAATTTGAAGTCCTAAATAGAAGGTGAGCTCCCCAATCATAGACATCTCAAATTCTGATTTCATTTCTTTAGCAAACCCTTTTGCTAACTCATCTTTGTTGCTTCCAAACATGATGTCATCTACATACACTACTACAATTAAGAGTTCATTTTCATTAGCCTTTATGTACAAATTGTTGTCTACTCCTCCTTTCTTGAACCCTTGTTTTTGCAAGTATTTGTCCAGCCTTGAATACCATGCTCGAGGAGCTTGTTTCGGCCCATATAATGCTTTCTTTAATCTGCACAAATAGTCTGGTTTATCTATTAAGAAGAATCCTTTTGGTTGTTCCATGTAGACTTCTTCTTCTAAATCTCCATTCAGGAAGGCAGACTTCACATCCATTTGATATACCTTGAAGTCATGGTAGCATGCAAAGGCCAAAAACATTCTGATAGCTTCCATTCTGGCTATAGGGGCAAATGTTTCATCATAATCAAGACCTTCAATTTGTGAACATCCCTTGCATACAAGTCTGGCTTTATTTCTGATTACCTGTCCTTGTTCATTCACCTTATTCTTGAATACCCATTTTGAGCCTATGAAATTTTTTCAGTGGGTCTTGGAACTAATTCCCAGGTATTGTTCTTCTCAATTTGGTCCAATTCTTCATTCATATCATTCACCCAATATTTGTCTTTGCTGGCTTCTTCAAACTTCTTTGGCTCTATTTGTGATAACATATCTAGGTATACTTCTTTTGTCTGTTCAGCAAGCTATCTTATTGTCTGGATTCCCACATTCTTGTCCCCAATGATTTGATCTTCTAGATGATTCTTTTGAGTGTGTCTTGAGGGACCTTTTGAGTTCGGTTCAGTGTCTTCTGTTGTCTTTCTTATTTCATCATCATCTTGGTTCTCTTCTTCATGATCTTTTGGAGGTTTGCTGCAACTTGTACTTCTTGTTTTGTTTGGTAGATCTTCATCAAATATTACATCAATGCTTTCCACAATTTTATGCAGTGTTTTGTTGTAGCACCTGTAACCCTTGCTCTTGGATGCATATCCTAGAAATATTCCTTCATCTTCTCTTGCATCAAACTTTCCCAGATTTTCATCATTATTTGTTATGAAACACTTGCTTCCAAAGACTCTAAAGTGCTTGATTGATGCTGGTTTACCATGCCATAGTTCATAAGGAGTCTTGCCACAATTTGGTCTTAAATGAGGTTTTTTAAGAATGTGAACAGTTGTGTGTACTGCTTCTGCCCAAAAGGTTTGGGGAATGTTAATTTATTGCATCATAGCTCTAGCAATCTGTTGTACTGACCTGTTTTGTCTCTCTTCCACTCCATTCTATTGAGGTGTACATGTAATTGTAAACTGTTGTTTTATCCCATGCTCATTGCATAGGTCTGCAAAATCATAGTCTGTGAATTCACCTCCTCTGTCTGATCTGATGCACTTTAGCTTGCATCCTGTTTGATTTTCTGCCAATGCCTTGAATATCTTGAATTTTTCAAGTGCTTCTAATTTATATTTTAGAAATGAAACCCATGTCATTCTGGAAAAATAATCTATTATCAGCATGAAATAGGATTTTCCACTTGGTGTTTTAGTTCTTGAAGGTCCACACAAGTCCATGTGAACAAGCTGAAGAGGTCTGCTTGTAGATAGTTTCTCTTTGGTCTTGAAGGATGTGCGAGTCTGCTTACCTAGTTGACAGGAGTTACATATGGTATTTGAAGGCTTCTTTATGACTGGCATATCTCTAACTGCATTCTTCTTGCTTAGACTTATGATATGGTCGAAGTTTAGGTGTCCCAATCTTCTATGCCATAACCATGACTCCTCAAGTTTGCTAAGGTGGCATGCTTCATTCTCTTCTTTCACTATGTAGACATTACTTTCTGTTCGAACACCTTTGATCAGGTTTTTTCCTGTGGTGCTTGATCTTACTTCACAGTCTTGTGCTTTAAAAATAACTTCACAACCTTTATCACACATTTCACTGACACTCAGCAGATTTTCTTTCAGCCCATCCACAAATAGTACATCTTGGGCCTTTCCTCTGCCATTATCCATACTGACTGAGCCTTTTCCTTTGATTTTCCCTGCTTTATCATTGCCAAAAGTAACATTTCCATATTTCTTTTCATCAAAGGTTATAAACTTGCTTCTATCTCCAGTCATATGTTTTGAGCATCTACTATCCAAATACCATTGGCTTTTGAGGTCTTGAGCTATTAGAGCCAGGTCACATTTATTCACTTTCTTTTTCCACTGCATGCATCCTTTTTTTTGGTACCTTTTCTGAGATGATGGACCACATTCTATGAGAGGACATTTGTAAGAGATATGTACAATTTTATGGCATACACAACATTTGATCATATTTTTAGCAAAATTATGAGTACGAGTAAACTCTCCATGATTCATAAACCTCTTTGAGGTTTTGAACATCATTCTTTGTCCATATGTTCTGCATTCTATGATTTTATGGCCAAATTCATTACAGTAAAAACAGTATCCATAAAAAAAATTTGCATACCTGATGAAGGGTTGTCTTCTCCATTTATTTGCTTGAGGTAATCTTTTCACTGTGTGCATCCTTTGCTGGTTTGAATCGATTCTCCTTGTATGACAGTATGCAGCAATATGTCCCAGTTTGTGGCAGGCATAACAGGTGCCATTTTTCATAGGGGGATGAATCTCCTTTGATGGCTTCCAAATTTGACATATTTAGGAGTATATGAGCCTTTTTCAGTTGTCTGTTTATTTATTTCATTCTTTTTCATTTGAGGTTCCTTCTGGTTTCTGTTTACTTCATTGTAGGTTTCTTCTTCTGTAGGAACCTTCTGAGTTGCTTTATTATCCTTATCTGCTTTTACAAAAATGATATTTCTGTTTTCCTTTTCCTTGCCTTTGCTTGATTCTCCTTCATAGCCTATCCCAGTTTTTATCAGAGGAGATCTTTGAGCATCTAGAATTTCATTCAACTTATCAGAGCTTGTCATTTGAGGAGTATTTATTGACACTTTCCTTTGGGCGTTTTCTAATTTCTTCGTCAAGAATACTACTTCTTCTTCCAATTTCTCTTGTTCCTGAATGTTATCCTTAATTTGCTTAAGTAAAATGTCTTCTACCTTCTTGGCTTCTTGAAGCTCTACTTTCAACTGAATGAGGACTTCTGAATTTTGTTTTTCTCTTACATATTTGAGGAGAATGTCTTTGTGTTTTCTGCACTTCAGTTTGATTCTGTCAATTTCCTCCAGGACACTTCTTAGCTCCCCCTAAAGATCAACTTCACCTTCTTCCTCATCTTCTAGAAGGAATCCTTCAAGCTCTTCTATAGCGATCAATATAAATTCAGAGGTTCCTTCTTCACTTGAGGGTTCATCCGAGTCTTCAGATGCACTACTGTCTTGTTGAGCATAGAAAGACTTTCCATTGAATCTCTTCCCTTTTTGCCATTTATTTGATATTGTTTTCTTTGATTCTTGAGTCTGATTCTTTGTTTTCTTATGAGGACACTTAGCAGCATAGTGTCCAACTCTTCCACAGTTAAAGCATTTAAATGGAAGTTTACCTTTATATTTACCTGAGCCTCTATCCAATTCCCTGACAAATTTGGCCTCTTCTTCATCAGAGCAAGAGCATATATCTTCCTTTTCTTCTTTCTTCTTCTCTGTCTTAAAGGCTGCCTCCCTCACATTTGACTTCCTCTGTGGTAGTCTCATCTCATAGGTTGTTAGATTTCCAAGTAATTGGTTCATGGTCAAGGTTTCCCAATCAACTGTTTCTTATATGGCAGAAAACTTGGGGTTAAAGCTGGATGGAAGAGATCTTAGAATCTTTTGAACAATTACAACTTCTTTTATGGTTTCTCCTAGAGCTTTCATGTTATTCACACTTTCTGCAACCCTTAAAAAGAAGCTAGCAATGTCTTCATCATCATTCATTTTTATATTTTCAAACTGGGCTCTATAGACTTGAAGTTTGGCTTTCTTCACCTTTTTGTCTCCCTCATGGATGTTTTCTAGTGTATCCCACATTTCTTTGGTAGTCTTGCTGTGCATTACTTTGATAAATTCTGCCTCACACAGTCCATTTAAGATTGCATTCACGGCCTTTGCATTAGCTACAAAATATTGTTTGGCTTCTTTCTCTGAGTCAGTCGCCTTTGGGGCATATCCAAATTCCATAGTAGCCCAAACTTCTATTCCTAGAGACATTATGTATGTCCTCATTCTGATTTTCCAGAAGGCATAATTTGCACCGGTGAAAAAAGGGGCTTTATTGGTTGAGCATCCTTCTTGACTAGCCATCCTGGGGACCTAGGATCTCCTTTCAGTTGTTATTTCCAAGCGTCTTCTTCATTACCAGATGTTGGTGCAGATTAAGCGAGAGGGGGGTGGGGTAGATCAGTTTAACACATTCATGAACTTTTAAAAATTTACCTTTAAACTTATTTACAACTTAATTTCATGATAAAATTTATTAGTGAGCAATCTTCATATGTGAGCAGCAAGTATTAAGATAATGTGACAACGGACTTAATATGAGAGCAACAAGTATTAAGCAGATTGGATAAACCATATCAACACATAAACATCACACACAGAGATAACAGATATAAGTGGAAACCCATAAAGGGAGAAAACCACATCTTATTATTGTTGTGATGCAAACAAAAACAACTCCTACCCACTTTGATTTTAAGCAGGCACTACTTCATGAGGCTCACCTCCAATTACGCAAGCTCTGACTGCAGAGAGCTCCAACTCCATCAATTTATACATACACATAGGCACCGACCTAAAGGCTCAAACCTGTGCTACAGCGTGGGCTTTATCAGCTGCCTCAATTGATGTTGATGATAGGGAAGCTCCAACTTCCTCACTCTTTCATAAGAAAAACACTTGCTGATTTACCTTGGATATCAGCTCTGTTATGTACCTTCTTCATTGCTGTCCTCCCGCTTTCTTATCTGTCTTATATCATCTTTGACTCTTCACAACTTCTCTTTCAGCTCCTCCTTCTTCTTATCTTCTCTGCCTCAATTTTGCATTCTCTAACCTCTCTATGCATATCAATGTGATATCATTTATAGAGTTCATCACATGACTGTTTGTATTCCACAGGGAGTTCAAAGTGAACAACCATGACTCTTTGACTTTTTCCTTCTCATATCGTTATCCAACTCATTCAGAGGAATATAACCATATGCATACATTTCAGTTTTACAATGGAGTTTAGTTTTCCTACCGGAGACTTGCCAATGCATCACAAATAATATAAAATCAATTAAAACATTTACATTGACAATTTCAGTTACATACAACAATTTCACTCAGCCCCTTTTCTGGCCTTTGGATTTGCTGGTTTTGTCTTTTCTGCTGCTATTAAGCAACTGTTCTGCATACCTCTGTTTACTGCAACTCTGTGCACTTGCACATGTACACCTGTCAAACCCACATTTTCATTCCTGTGCATATTCACTTGTTCACTGCAATTCTGAATCCCTTCGCTGCACACTTCTTCAACTCTGCTATCTCTATTTACCTCTGTCAGACCCATATTCTCCAAGCTCACTGTAGTTGTGTATCTGCTGCATCTATACCTGTTTTACACATTTAGCTCCCCAATAACTCTCAAACTCTCATTGTATATAAAAAATGCAGCTTCTTCTTATTATCTGCTGGCAAATTAAATAAATGAGGAGGCTTCTTATAATCAAGGTTATAAAGTCCATAAAGCATATAATATGCTCTTCTCTTTTTATACACCAACCAACCTTTATATCCAGAGTCACATTTATAATCTGCGCCTTTCCTTCTATCGGACCTTTGGTTAAATCCATAATCAATACATTGTTTTATATCGCTAACTTTGGAATAAAACTCAATGTATTCGGGCCCACATCCTCGTTCAACGCATATCACAATTTTTTATATTATATGTTGGTCTATATTACATATAACAAAACAACAATAAACTCTCTCTTTTCACATATGTTAACATATACGACGACTTCAAACATTATAATGAAACCTTCGTGTATCGTAATGCCTCAACATATATCAGACCACGAGTCCGCAAACATATCTGGGTCCCAAAACTTTATTCAACGAACATCAACATATTGAAGTTCTATTTACTCTTTCTTTCGGGCCCACAGTACTTCGAATTTTATTTGAACTAAAAGCCCAACGCACCTTTATGCATAACCTTATGAACACTTTCAGCTGGGCCCCAACGCCTTCACCTTTTAAAACTTAACCAATGCAGCATCTGAGCTTTCCTTTCTTCATATAACCCAGACTTCATAGATTAACACGTAACAAGCCTTGAACCTTCACGCATTATTTAACACCGCCTTAATATAACAATTGGGGCCCACATATATACAATTTATCTTTGATATCAACATGTAGTGCCTTTATATAATGAACCATGGCTTTATATCCCTTCTTTGAAATAAATTGAATTAATATTTATATTTCTATTAACTCAGATGTAAACTCTCGAACTTCCATTTATACACGGCCCCACAATGCATTATAACATACCTTCATAAACTATTGCACCATCCAAAGGCTGTAATGTTGTCGTGCTACCATACAATAATCCAATGGTAGTCGCGCACTCCACTTGCATGGAGTCTATCTCTCCAATCCACGCGATGAACTGGGCCCCAGTGTTTAATCTACCGCTCACATCTGACGGCGCATAACTTATCGCGCCCCAAACCTCAATCCGACGGATCTCGCGCAATATCGCGCAATTTAGGTGCACGAGAGTTAATCCTCTGAAATTGCGCGATATTAATGGTTTTTCCAAACCACTTATGGACACGCGTAAAACCCTTTGTGGAATCACGTTTTTTTCATAAAACTTATTTACCACTTTTCAAAAGTGCGAACCGGCTGGTTTTACTCCTCAACACCGCTTTTACTGTTCATCCTTTTCACGGTTCCATCTAACCACTTGATCAAGGTTCCGTTTTATTTTATTTCGTATATGTAAAAGGTTTGCTCATATATGATATCAATATTTCTTTTAATTTAAACCTACGACATATAAAACCATCCAATCTCTGTGGTTCCAAATACCTTATGGTTTCGCCTCATATAATTCCGCCTTCCTTTCCTTCGTTAATACTGTGGCTTCACTGATATAAACAAACAAATTTTTAATGAAATTAACCATTCTTAACCATTCTCTGTCCACGATTTTGCTAGTTGCATTGAAATGTGAACAATCTACATTTCTTCACGGCTATTCCCGGTGTAGTTAAACTCAGGTTCCGTCCCATAGAAGGCAGTTCCTTCATTTTACAATTCTCTGCCTGTGACTTGACTACCACACTATCATTCCAACCCGATTCGGCATGACTGTTTCTCTACATTCAGTTACTGTGCATGACAGTGCACAGGCAGTGCATGTCAGTGCATGTCAGTGCAGGACTGTTTCTTTGTATTCACAATATATTTTTCTGCCTAGGCTGCTTCTTTTTGCTGCCCTGCTTCTTTAAATGGCCTTGTCTCTGCTGAGCTGCTTCTTCAAATGAGCCTTTTCACAGCTGCTCGACCCTCTGCATCTCTTCAGATCTCTCTAGCTTTATGCAAGTCTCTGTTGCCTCTCTGCTACCTCTCTAAATCTTTCCTAACTCTTTTGCTATCTCTCTTTGCCTTTCTTCATGTCTAATGTTCTCCTTGTCAGTTTCCTTTTGTTATCTCTCCGCTTCTATGCTGTCTCCTTTGCCATCAATAACAATATTTCCAACAAAAAAATGTTCAAATTCATCCTAATTTAACCATTTGCATTCAAATGCTAAAAATGCTCTAAACTATTCCTGGCCATTTGCATGTAAATGCTACCTAATAATATATTGTCTTATCTATTCCCTATTCTAGTCAAATCTTTTCCAAAAAGAGAAAATAAAATTATATTACTTTTATATTTGAAATTATTTTCTCAATTCTTCAAGTGTCATATAATCAAGACCTAAGTCCAAGTCAAAGTCACGAAGGGAGGACACATCGCGCCAAGTCTCAATAAAATGTCACCACGTGTATAGCCTCCAGCTTATCACTCAAATATGCGAAAACAGTAAATGAAATTCACACAGGTAAGGAGGTTTGAAGTTAAGGAAGGTTGAAGATTTAGCCTCTTCAGCACTAGTAGTTGAGAATTTGGAAGGAAAAACAGCTCCAACACAAACAAGTAAGATGCAGGGAGGGTTGTCATCGCCAACGCAATCAAGAAAGGATAACGAGGGTTTGGTTTCATTTCCTCTCGATCAAAACGACGGCGTGCAAAATTTCCTGGAAAGACATCGGACACTAAGGAAGAAACTGTGTTTCCAGTTTCAACAACTGTAATGTCAAAAAATATATCTGAATTAGCTGGGACAAAAGAAATTCCTATTAAATTACCTAGCACCAATCCGCAGTTGAGAGCAAGTATGAATTCATTAGCAAAAGTATTTGAAACGTTTTAAAAATGATGTAGACGGTTACTTCCATTCAAGAGAACTCCAAGATCCACAAAGAGGAAGAGTGGTGATCCAGGTATTGCAGAAGATCGGTGTGAATATTTTGTATGTGCAAAGCTTCACTTAGTGGATCTTGCAGGTTCTGAAGGAGCCAAGAGTACAGGTACAGATGGTCTCCGCTTCAAAGAAGGTGTTCACATTAACAAGGGTTTATTGGCACTCGGAAATGTCATAAGTGCATTGGGAGATGAGAAAAAGCGCAAAGAAGGTGGTCATGTTCCCTACAGAGATAGTAAATTGAATCGCCTCTTGCAGGATTCTCCTGGAGGAAACAGCAGAACTGTAATGATTGCTAGTGTTAATCCTGCTGACATAAATGTTGAAGAAACACTCAACAATCTGAAATACGCAAATCTAGCTCGCAATATTCAGAACAAGGATATTATAAACTGTGACCCAACAGCTGCTGAGATGCAAAGAATGAGGAATCAGTTAGATTATTTTCAAGCTGAGCTTCTTTGTGATCGTGCTGGAGGTGTCTCATCTGATGAGGTGCAGGTTCTAAGGCATAAAATCTCCTGGCTTGAAGCAAGCAATGCAAAGCTTCGACAGGAGCTCCGAGGGCGTCTTGAAATCTCCCAGCTTTTAGAAGAACGCATGATGGATGCACAAACCCTGAAAGACAAGTTGTGTCTGAAACTGGAGCAATCACGTAATGGAAAGACATGGAAAGAGATTAATGATGATGATGATTCCCAGGTTGTGGATTTGATCAAAGGTTACTTGTCAAAAATATAAGAGCTGGAAAATGAAGTGCAATGGTTACAAGCTTCAATGAATTCTCAAACTACCAGGGCTACTCGATCCAGTGCTTTTGTTGGTCGTCTTAATATTGATAATAATACATTGGTGTCATCTCATGAAGCTTTTACAGACATTGCAGACCTGCAGGCTCTTGATGTTGGAGGTGATGAATCTAGGTTCCGGGTGTTAACAGAAAATGAGGATCGATGTTTGAAGCTTTTGTCGAGCTTATTGTGAATTTATCAAGATATTCTAACTTGCTCTCTGGTGGTACGCTTTGATCTTCCAAACACTGTTTCTAGCTTCATACAATCTAGAGGTCATGCACGTATGCAAGAGTCAGGCTATATTTTTTTTAGTTGAAAGGGGAAACCTTTCCCAGGGAAATTCGGTAGAGTACTTCATAGATGGTGCAGAGCAATATGAAGAAGAAGAGAACCAAATCTATCGAGTAAATGCCACAGATGCAACCATCAACACTGGTTATTGTGTTTCATTACTCCATCATTTCTGCTCCAAGCTGTCGAAAGATGAGTATTTTATTCTTGTTCCAGAGTTTTCTTACTTTTCAGAATCAGGAGGTGTTATGTGCTGCATAAATCTTCCTTCTAATGCACCTATTCGGGAAATAGATGGCCATATATGTTCTTCTATGGAGAAAGCAAAGAGGGTAGAATGTCTGGATGCATGCAAGGTATTGCACTCCTTTGGTGCTTTGACTGACTATCTCTTGCTGTGCGAAGATGAACAAGATGAAAAATACCAAGATTGTCTTTCTGCTAATGCATGTAAACCTAGAGAAAGTAAAAGGTCCATGGAACTTTATGAGATGCGGGTTCCAGTTGCATTTCAAGGTGGATGGAATAAATGTACAAAGTCAGTTTATCTTCATGCATATATAGTAAAATTCAATCATGTTCCCCCTGATAGAGAATACACTCAGCTTGCTTTTTCTGTAGTCTTCCCTTCCCAACGAAGCAGAGAGTATGAAAGTATAACTTTATCTGGCCCATGGAAGGATAGTCAAGACACAACTTATGTCAGGCATGGTTCAAGCGAATAAACCTTAACATTGTATTACCAGAGGAAGAGCACAGGAAATAGCTGCCTTTTACTTGGTTTTTACATCAAACCCATTCCTTTTACAGAAAATCTGGTTTTTACATCGAACCTAGTAGGTAGCTATTTTCCCAGAAATTCGAATGCAACAGATTTAGGGGTTGGTTTGGTGGCAAAATTGACCCAGATTACATGGAAGATCATAAGTAGAAATTCATCAAATATTTTCCAGATTTAAAGGAAATAATTGGTGCAGGTGGCAGGTAGTTCCACACATTAGAACGCAGAGGATTGATTAGGTGTCAAATAGTTTCACATTTCAAAGAAGCAGTAGAGGACAACCAAATACAACTGGTAAAGGGTTTAAGGCAGGTGGCAATCATCATCAACAACTCCCAACAATTGCACTTTTGAAGGAATATTTTCCATAAATTCTGGGACAACCCTCCACATCATCAGCTCGATCTTCATCAACAATTAAATTTCATGTAGTGTTTTGTAAATGTACTATTGTTCATCGAATGTTTTTTTCTATTAGATAAATTTTACTATCTTCAGTAAATTATAATAAATTTCGAATAAACAACTTACCCAAAGTTGTGGATCTTAGAAGATCTGTTAGCTTTGTATAAATAGAGAGTAAAGCAATCAAATCAGAAAGAGGGGGCGAGGAGAGGGTTGGAAGCACATGGCCGAGTGCCTTGTTGCTAATTCTCATGTCATTCATGAACAATGTATTTTGGAACATATAATACATTCTAGTTACACTCTTGAGGATTCACAAATAATATGGTGTGTGTATTTTCCTTATGTGTTTCCAGGTCTCAGATATTCATTTCTAGATTGTGATATATATACAATGTCTCATGTTTTTGTTATTCTTATGATAAAACAATACATGATTATTAATTTCTACTAATCTTGTTCTACAAGCTTTCTTGATAACATTTGTGTAGAAAATATGTTCATAAGCATTCCCTGTGACAGAAATATTTTAGATGTATGATGAGATTACTGTAAGTCTTGTGAAATCCTTCTTTCATTAATGCATTTCATATCTGGAATCCTTTATTATCCTTTTATCTACGTAGTGGACTTCTATCATATAGACCCACTGTATTTATTTTATTCTTCTGCCTATTTGACTACAAACTCAACCTTGCTACCACATCATATATCAGTGCCCTCATATGTGTCAGAGTCTTTTAGTTGTTCAACATTCCTTTCAAAGTGATTGAGATCCAACCACTTTCCAAAAAACGCAATAAAACCATAAAAAATTTCCGTAGAGCTTAGGATGTGTTTGGTCAGGTGCTTGACGCACTCCAAGTGCTGATTCCAGTGCCAACATCTTTTGGTGCATCTGTCAGGAGTCAAAGATCTTGAAACGAAGTATTCTCTCGAGTCTCTTATTTTAATTGCTGAAGATCGATTCTTAAAGGTGAATAGGAATTGATAACTTGAAGAGGACTACAGTTTTTCACCTAGCGACTCCATTGTTCCGGATCCAATGGTGATTTCACGGGGATGCAGAGATCAGATTTTCAGTGGAAGTTTTGGATAAATAGCTATACCTTTTGGAATTTTGAAAGGGACATCATTGCAGAGGTAGCATTTAATGTTTTTCCTCATTCAGTAGCTGATGATTTGGAGGCTTCTTATAGTGCAGAAATTCAATGCTTTATGAGTATCCTGCATTGTGATTATTTTCATCATGAGCTGCACTAGGTTATGATATGGATTCTTTCAGTTTTGCCTTTAAGATTCAAAATCCATATGAGGTTTTTCAGTTGTTTGAATGGTTGTACGACAAGTTCCATATTGCATGAAAATTTACATTCAAATCAGATTAGAAGTAAAGGAATGAATAAGCTCATTGTTTTGAGCATTTTTATAGAAAGTTAGATTTCATTTTTCAATTTGAATCCGCCTTCAGTTTGGAGAAATAAGTTGCAAAATTGAAATGATGCTTTTGAATCCATTACCCAATGGCTAGGCATGCTATTTTTTGTTTTAATAAGCAAGATCGTTGGTTGGAGAGACAAGGCACTAGAACTACGGTTCTTGATAGCCAGCAGGGGGCATATCATCGGGGGCATATCATCCTAATTAGAACCCACTTTGATAGCACTTGTTTTGACTCCTTTCAAAGTTTCCCTCTTCGTCATTCTATTTGGCCTCTAGCCCCTTATGCTTCAATTTTTCTCGCTACTTTTTGTTACATTCTCGGCATTCTCCTCGATCCATTCCTTATTTGCTAAAAATGTTCAAATTCATCCTAATTTAGTTATTTGCATTCAAATGCTAAAAATGCCCTAAAATATTCCTAATTGGACATTTGCATGTAAAAACTACCTAATGATATGTTGTCCTATCTATTCCCTATTCTAGTCAAATCTTTTTCAAAAAGGGAAAATAAAATTATATTACACTACAAGGAAAAGACCCTCTAGCGGACATTACAAAATAGGTTTTTAGTGTTATAAAATAGGCCAAAATTATTAAACATTGCTACAACATCGACATGGTTACGGAGAGGTTTTGGCGGGAGCTTTTAACGGAAATTCAACACAACTAAAAAAACTGGGCGGCCGGAGGTTATTACGGATGTTTTTTTCATTGGTGCGCTACTAAGGTTTCAATGCACCGATGCATGTCATCTAGACGGTGGCCCCGGGGCAGTCAAAGGTTCCTGCACTGGGCTGTCAAGGTATAAAACTGCACTGGGCACAGTGTTGGTGATACAACGCACAGGGCCATACCAATTGGTCTTGGGATTTGTGCGGTGCCCATAGGTCGTCTCAACGCACCGGTTCGTAGACTTATAGAAATGCACCGATGTGTTGTATCAGAAAAACAAACCAATATTTATAATTGGTATTGGTATTTTTGCAGTGCCCATAGGTCTTACAAATGCACTGGTGCGTAGTCTCACATAAACACACTGGTGCACAGTATTGCACAAACGCGCCGAGATTTTTAATTGGTTTTGGTATTTGTGCGGTGCCCATAGGTCATAGAAACTCACTGGTGCGCTGCAGCATACAAACACACCGGTGTACAGTAACTAACACACACCAGTGTTCATTTTGTATTTTTTAGAAACATCAACCTGTGGCAGTGAAATTATTGTGATTTTTAAAAATTCATTATTCATAAAAAGTCGACACATCTTATAATAGTATTCATATTAATTAAATTTTTATTAATGCATTTGAATGTGATGTTTGGATTAATTTGTTATATCATATCATACTTATTGTGATTTTTCAAAATTCATTATTCATCAAAAGTCAACACATATATATATCTTATAACAGTATTCATATGAATTAAATTTTTATTAATGCATTTGAATGTGATGTTTGGATTAATTTGTTATATCATATCATCAAATTTCACATCTCTTAATTATAATATTTAATCATCCATAAATTTAATCAGTGGTATTACATTTCACAACGACAATGCAGAACGCAATAGAACAAATTAAAACATGTTTTATTATATATATATGAATAAGACAATCTTTGTCATACAAAATTGGACAGTTATTGGTATCCCTTTGTCTTTCATTTGAGGCACTATGTGCATTACATTAAACAAAATGTCTGATTTCACATTAAAATATTTCAAAATATACAATGCCTTGTTTTGATATCCAAACATAGTGATTATCATTCTTCGCTTGAACTGTTGTCATTGCTAGAGCTACTTCCATGACTGGGTTATTTTTAGGAATGTTTTGTTCACGATGTTGATTGTTTTCTTCTTCTTCCCCTTTCATCTACAAACATAAAAATAAACTATAATGAGTGTATATACATTAGTGAGAATAATGAAAATTGCAATATTAAATAATATACATCAATGTAAATCGAAAATAAATGACGTACCATAGCAACAATTGACTCATGAACTATACACATTCTTTCAAAACCATGTACCATGCCATCTTTCAAAATTTCATTTGTTGGCGCAGTTCCATGCTTTGTTTCTTGCAAGTTTTATACCCCATAACAAATCATATATTTAATATAAAATATGTTTTTTTTTCTATTAATTATAGACAGAGCTAAGTAAAACAAGATCGATAGATGCTTACAAATTCCACAATTAATTTATGATATGCCAACTTTAACTCATAACCCATATTTAACCAAATTTCAATCAATTCGTCTCATGGATCTTCTTTGTATGTTAGCTCCTGTTTGAAGACATTCAATGATGATTTTTGTAAAACAATTTAAAAAATACAAAAATTAAATCTAGTTAAGTTGTTATAAGGAAGTAAAAATTACTCACAAACTTAGATATCAACCCTTTTCTTCCTTTTCATCTTGTTTTATGTGTTGAATGGGTTCCATTTTCTTTTCTTTTCTGCAAGAAAATTCTTGAGAATTAATATTTAATGCTAAATTGTTTATTTATTTTACCTAATGATCGAAAAATTCAATGATTACATATTACATTTGAAGCACGTTGTTGTTGAGAACCTCTTGTGATGCAATTTTCTCCATTTCTTTGACCATCTCCTTGTACACCTTTTTGGACATTCCCACTGGCATATTTTTGATATCAACTCGTTCATCTTTTGATATTTTCATAATCTTCCTGAAAATGTAGCATGACAATAAAATATTTAATTTTTCTATTGATATATGAAAAGTAAATATAACAAAAGTGATATTTATAAATAATTCTATTAAAACATTTAAGGGAATATTACTTTTTCATTCCTTTTTGTTGTATCGCCTTGATATTCAGAAGTCGACATGTCTCATTGACCAATTCTCTGGAAACTCTTCCTGTAGTTTAGATAAAATTTGGTTCTTGAAATCATTGGATTGGTTTTTGTATTGTAAGTGGAAAGAACGTCTATACATTCGTTCCACTAGATCCCTCAAACTTTTGAAAAGTTTTTCCCCCTTTCGTTAACCTCCAACACCACTCCAGATGAGCTAAGGAGCAATTCATTTTTATTTGCATGTTCTATTTTTTTTCTTTTCTTAGAACAACATTCATTTTCTGAGTTGTTGGTCCCTGTAAAACATTGAACAGATGTGAATTAATGGATTGTTTGACACATGTAATCTAATAATTTTAAGTATATTATTAATGAAAATTAAAAAAATAAACTCATATTGGATCGGTAGTATTTTTTCATTCACCTGATTCATCCTTTTGCAATTTTTCCATCAAGCTTTTACGCTCTTATGGTCCTAGATCATAAATAATCTTATCGTGCTTCGTCATTTTGTGGCTATGAATGATACACAGTAAACAATACATATTAGTTAAACTTACATATAGTTCAAAAATAATATTTTTTTTTAAAGAATTTACAAAGAACTTGCCTTTTTTGCTTTTCTTGATGTGTTATCAATATTTTTGTTACTTGATTTCTTGTGAGTCATTTCTTTATCAATCTTAAACTTGTACTATATCATTCATTAATATATTTATAAATAAATTGTCAACTTTTTAGGTAAAAAAAAATCTCAAGAAATTATTGCGCTATTTATTCTGTACGCATCGACGTCGGTGCGTGGAGGTATTATAAACGCACCGCACAAACCGTATAATAGACTGTACGGTGCTCAATGTCAACAAGCAGCACCAATGCATTACATGTTAACCACTGCACCAATTAACATAGAGAAAATAATAAAAATCGTCCGATTAACTGCTATTTTCTAGCTCAAACGCCAGCGCAAACAAGGGACCACCATACGGTGCTCTCATTCAATTAGGAGACTTGATGCGGTGCATTATATATTACAAGTTAGCGATTAACACAATAAAACAATTTTTTGACGAAACATCAAGTTCCATTATTCTTTCATAATGGTCAACACATCAGGTACCCTATTACATATGGCGCAACGATTAAAAAAGTTGTTTTAAATTTTTTATTAGGCGTACTTTCACGGTGCGTTGGGACCATGCTACAACACACGGTCTGTAGTGGACATATCTTGCATCGATATATATATATATATATATATATATATATATATATATATATTTCAAAAATTCATGCAAGGGCCGACATGGATTGGGATCTGACTATGCAATTCGTCCCGTGGGTTGGAAGTCAATCTGAAATGAAAAACCCTAATTCTGAAATCACAGAAATAGGGAGAAGAAAGGGCAACAACAAAAAGAATGAAGGGTTTAGGGTAAAAATTGATTGATTGATTTATTTATTTTTTTAAATTTTTTATTTTATTATTATTATTATTATTATTATATATTTTTTTATTTTTTTGTTGAAAATGAAAAATAAATTGAAATTTTTTTCTTTCTTCGTAAAAAAACTACAGAAAAAGTAAAAAAAAAAAATCAAATTTAATCACGAGATCGTTTGAAATTCTATGCTATAGGGTTTGAATCACCAGAGGTTTGGAATTCTAATTGTCTGAATACTTTTGTTCGAACGTATTTCGTTGCTACACAATGCTCTCGTGGTCTCTTGCTCCAGGTATGTCTCTTGCAAATCTCTGGCTGATTTTTTTTGCAAAAATAGTGAAATAATGAAAAGTGTTTAGTATTTAAAGAATCATTTTATGAAATTAGATTTTCGAAGATATTTTGCCACCCATTTTTCAATTTACCATTTTTTTTTTTTTTTCACTTGAATAAAATAGAGTTGCATTTTTTATATTTGTAGTTATTCGTCACCAGTGCGTCATTTAATAGAACTGCATGGGTGCGTCCATTGGTAACACGACACCGGTGTGCAATAACTAAAACACACCGGTGCGGTTAGATGTACATTAGCATCGATTTGTGGTCAAGGCACCAAAATTACTTTTTGGTGTGTACACCAAAATTTAGTGAACTTTAACCATAGAAATTGAGAATTAGAATTTTCTTTATTCTTGATGGAAATATGCAATTAGAATTATAATTTTGTTTATTCTTGAGAATTAGAATTAGAATTAGAATTGGATAAATTCTTGATGGAAATAACTATTCTTCCAATGCATTTTGTTTATTGTAGGAAGTCCCCACTGATTATGTGGAGAGAATGCAATGTGAAGTGTGTGAAGATGCAATACTACAGGGCCCAAGTGGGCAATTGTGACATGTGAACTTGTGATATGCTAAGATGTGGGCAATTTTCACAAATGGTTGGGAAAGTTTTGTTTTTGAGCAGTTTATTAAAGTTGGAGATATTTTAGTTTTTAGACATGTTGGAAATGTACATTTTGCTGTGAAAATCTCTAGGCCATTTCTTTTCAAAACTGCACCTTTTCTTCTTTTAGAAAAATAAACTTGAACCTTTCCACAACCTGCAACAAGAAAAAGTGCCAACAGTAGCCGCTGACATGCATATCTATTTCTTCTTTTGAGGTCTCGAAGGAATTGATTATGACCAGTCTACTTCGCTGAGGATCTACCTAAATTTTTTTTGGTTCTACTGAAGTGTGTAGTTACTAATAGATACAGGATTGTAAGCTCCCTCCAACCCTTATTAAATTGCAGAATATGGATAAAACTCTATAGAAATGCCTATCATTTGTGTAAAATGCCTCAAAATACAGAACAAAGTGTTTTCTTTTTTGAAAGTTGTGTGTTATTATGGTGAAAGAAATTATTCTTTCTATTTTGTGCCAATATGATGAAGAAATGGAATAGTGCTCAAGTATATGACAACAATCTTCAATCATATTCTCAAAATATATGGATTTTTTGTTAAATGCATAGATACAAGATTCGGTCATATCGCTGCTAGGAAAAATTCAACTAAAATACCAATATGGCAGGGTCAGTACTGTCTACTATCCCATGAACCGATAAACCCCACAAAAAATCTCAAAAACCTTTTAATAAAATGCAAAATAGTCCAAAAATGTTTTTTTTTTTTTTTGGTCTATTGCATTCTTGACACTCAATTTTTTCTAAAATATTTTCATGGAATTAGCATCCATAAGAGGCAACACAATGGTAATATACTCGAATTATTCTAAAATTTGTTCAATGGAATTAGTACATGTAAAATGGTACATGTGTTATTTCATCAATATTTATACTTTTTAATATGGGTTTTTATAAAGAAGAGGACTTAATTACCTTATAGCTTATAAGACTATTTTTTTCGAAACATTATAATATGCATTTTGAATTAATGTTAAAATCAATATTTCACTTGATAATTTGCAATTGTGTTGATCTCAATAAAAATGACGTACTGTATAAAGTTCTTTTTTTTGTATGTAAGATTATAATAAAATAATGATAATTCTAAAGGACATGAATTTATTTGCATTAATTTTTAAACTTTATTATGTTACAAAAATTCATATTATTCTACATTTATCATTTTACAATTATTTACAATTATTTACAATTTTACAAATTTAAAAATTTTAATAAAGTCATTTCACATTAATACAATTAAAATTTTACGAGTATTTTACATACAATTACAATTAAAATTACAATTACAATTTTAAAATTTCACATACAATTACAATTACAATTTTAGAATTTTACATACAATTACAATTACAATTAAAATTTTGCAATTACAATCATTTCACAGTAATACAATTAAAATTTTACAAATATTTTACATACAATTAGAATTAGAATTACCATTACCATTACAATTTTATTTCATGTACAATTACAATTTTACAATTTTACATATATACAATTACAATCAAAATTACAATTACAATCATTTCACAATAAGTTGAATATTACAATTAAAATTAAAATTTTACAAATATTTTACATACAATTATAATTAAAATTACAATTACAAATATAATTGCAATTTTAGAATTTTACATACAATTAGAATTAGAATCACAATTTTACAATTTTTCATATATACAATTACAATTAAAATTAAAATTACAATCATTTCACAATAAATTAAATATTACAATTACAATTAAAATTTTACAAATATTTTACATACAATTACAGTTAAAATTACAATTACAAATACAAATACAATTTTACAATTTTACATACAATTAAAATTAAAATTTCAATTACAATCATGACATAATATTTAATAAATATCATGGTCATTTAATATTAAATTAATTAATAAACATCACGATCATGATAGCCATCATACAAACATCATATTCGACTAAAAAAAACATTCAAATTCGCTAACATCATAGTGATCGTGATCATCTAACAAAAGACAATTAGCATTGTATAACATCATCACAACACAAACATCAAATATACATGTCATGTCAAATAATTGCTATCACATACACATCTATCTGCAAGCTGCACATTAAATGAACATATCTAACATGACCTAACAATATACACATCATGATGATCACCAACATGTAAATTAAGTACAACTGCAACATGAACATAAAATACATGGACCTTATATATATATATATATATATATATATAATGTCAAAAATATACAACTGTAATATAAATGTCATCGATCAACTGGTGGTACATCATCAATAGCAGTACTAGTCAAGGCCTGTTCAGTCAATGGTGTAGCCTCAACAAGCTCATATACATGATGATCATCACGTGCTTGCTAATTTGGTACTGGTGCCTCATGATGATCAGGATCAACTATCGACTGCTCATCATGATGACTCGACATGGTTGATGGTCCAGCCTGCTCATGATCATGAGTACTGCTGGATGCTGCAGGCTGCTGACTAGACGTGGCTGATGGTCCAGCCTGCTCTCCATGATGATTGCTGCTCGATGCCAGTGGAGGCTGCTTATTTGGCACGATGCGAGGTGAAAGATCATCAGATGATGCGTCGGTGCTCACAGATTGTCGATCACGTGCTGCATTTCGACCACGCCTATAACATGCAACTGTCCTCCTCAATTGCGTAACTAAGGTCGTAGCTCCTATGACATGCCACATCAGGCTATACATGTCAGGCGACATGCCTCTCCACATATGTAACAACCTACCATCAGCCTGTATGTCTCTCATAGTAGCGGGCCTGAATCCCGCCTCAAAAATCAATGTAGTGAGTTGGTCGCCCAACTCCATCCTGAATCTGCTATCAAGCCTACCATGCCTAGAAAAAGGTGGTATCGGTGCACCTGTAGGAGCAGGTCTCTCTGCACCGACCTCTTGATGATCCTCGACATCTGGCATATCCTGATAGTCATCAGGATCCACACCTGGATCATGTGGTGGTGCTGGCATGTCCTCGCCATCAAAATACCTAATGTCTGCAAAATATATCCAAGTACACAATAATAATTAGATAATTTCATTACAAAATTTAATAAAAACAAGTTAAATAACATGTTAGAATAAATTTAAATAAAACAGTAATATTACCTCTATCATCTGGCGGCTCACCATCTATGAAGAGGATGTTGGAACACCCTCGCTAATCCAAACCAACATAAGGACAAGGGGCCATAATGAAGGTATGCTCGTCAAAATTGGCTAGCAACTCCAGTGCATCATGTGATATCCTCGTGGAAAACATAGTCTCGCCACTCTTGGGCATCATCTGTCCCCACATGTGCATCCGTGCCTCGAACATTGACCTACGAGGCTGCCGAACAAAAATAGGCCTCCTCTCTGGAAACCTATCAAAAAATAAACAAAAAAGCTCTGAAAAAAAAGGGAAGTTGACCCTCTCTTGTGCATGAGCATGACATCTATCTAAGGCTGTACATAACTGCCGCAAAAAAATGGCAGACCACTGAAAAGTCGTGGCTCTTGTACTAAAGAATCAACATATTATAGAAACGAGTAACTAATGTGTTGCCCATCATTGGTGTTGTGTGAAATGGTCGAAATTAGAAGTGAGAGACACCTCACCTCCTGACTACCAAATGCACCAATACATAACTGACCTCCGGAGACCTGAAAATCTGAAGGAGACAGTATATCTACGCTAATGTATCTCCAGGAGTACACTAACTGACTCCTTGATGCATAGCCAACTAGAACCTCTAGGAACGAGGGAAAATCCACCCCTCTCCTTGATAGCCCTATAATTAAATATATGTCCTCCTCAATGGGCACGTACCACTGGTTAGGACCAACCCGAAAAGCCTGTCGGTGGGCATTCCACCTGCGGATAAGATGTCTAAAAAAAAAAAAAACCATGGCCCTTTAGGGAAGTAGCCTCCTCATAGAAATTGAGGAGGTCTACTTGCCTTAGGAGCCCCTCGATATCTCTTGTAATAGGGCGAGGGTATGCATCTCTCTCCCTCTCTTGTGCCTCCCACAAGTGAACCATGTTATACTGGTCCGCCTGTCATTGCTATTGTTACCCCTCTTCTCTCCTTTCACGTCTATGAATGATTGGCATATTAAACACAATTTTTTTATTAAATGACACATGTATTTAGGAATATACATACATAAATTTTTTTGGAAAAAAAATAGTCGGTACGCCACAAAAAATAGGCATGCACTGGTACCAGTGCGTCTTTTTTTGTCACGCACTGGTGGCGGTGAGCCAAAAAATATTCAGCGCAACGGCGGTGGTGCACCCGAAAAATTTTAGCACGCCGTTGACTGTGGACAGTGTCAGGAGTGTGGTGTGCTAACTAAAATCTATGCCCCGAGGCATATAGTTCGGTCAGTGCACCAACCTTTTGACATCATTACATAGTCAACGGTGCGGTATTTTACCAGGCCGCATCGTGGACCCTGTCGAAATGAAGAATGCGGTGCACTGACAAAAATACCAACCTCGGGGTGGATATTTAAGTGAATGCACTGCATTTCCGCTATTCCACATGGTCAAAGGTGCGACCAGGTAAACGACCACACCGCAGTTTTTTTTTTTAAATTTTAAAATAACATGGTGCGCCTTTCCATACCACCCTGAAATTGGTGTGGATACCGTTAGCACCGGTTGCGGTGCGACCTGTAAATTTATAGGTAACACCGAGAACCGATGCGAGCCGAATGGCTCGAGCACACCGCGAGACAATTTTATTTTATTTTTCTTTTAAATGTTTAATTTTAAGGAAGAAATTCTAATCCGCTAAAAGGCTTAATTATGGAGAAACAAGAAAAATGCCTGTGCATTTGGCCGTGGAGGAGGCATATTGGCTGTATAATTTTCAAAGGAAAATTTGCCTACCGTTTTGCAAAATTCAAGCTGGAGATTGGTGTGCACTGCACAGTAGCAGTGCGTGCAATGGGTGCAATGGGAGCACTGATGTCAGGGCGGCTCAGACAAGGATAAATTGCACCGGTGCTTGAGAGCTCTGGAGCACTGAGAAAAGTGAAAAATGTGGTTTTTGGCCATAATTTTTTTTTTATTTAACCTTGTTCTGGTATGCGAGGTTTTATAGGCACACCAGTGTGGTTTTTTAAGACCGCACTAGGCGGTTTCTGTTTTGGCGTGGGGTTTTATGACGCACCGATGCGGAAGCTTTGTAAAGCATCGGTCTACTATAGTAATAATATGCACCGAGCAGGTGTGTACAAAGCGCATGGTGTCGAGTGTGCCAATTTTTTGTGCGCATTGGTGCTTTCTCTTGTTGAACGCGCCTGTGTGGTTTAGGATGATAAGTGCACCGGATGAAAAACATCCGCAAAAACCTCCACCCGCCAACCTCCTCTAGTAACCTCCACCAGAAACAAATGTCTAGGGTATTTTTATAAGGGATTCCTCAAAAACATCTGTTAGAGGATCTTTTCCTTGTAGTGTTAATTTTATACTTTTTATATATGAAATTATTATAATTTTTAGCAAAAAAAAAAAAAGCTTCATCGAGCCTAGCCCTCAGCTCAAATCCTCAAGTGTCATATAACCAAGAGCTTATTCCAAGAGCTAAGTCCAATTTCAAGTCACGAAGGGAGGACACATCGCGCCAAGTCTCAAGCAAATGTCACAACGTGTATAGCCTCAGGCTTATCGTTTTCGAATATTAAACTTGACACCTATTTAAACAATTTGTGTCTTCCATGCCTAGAAAATGTGGGATTATTCCCATTGAATATTAGCAAACAGTAAATGAAAGCCACACATGTAAGGAGGGTTGAAGACTTAGCATGCAGGTAAGGAAGGTTGAAGATTTAGCCTCTCCAACACTAGTAGTTGAGGATTTGGAAGGCCCAACAGCTCCAACAAAAAGAAGTAAGATGGAGGAAGGGTTTTCATCACCAACAAAATCGAGAAAGGATAACGAGGGTTTGGTTTAATTTCCTCTCAATCAAAACGAGGGCGTACAAAATTTCCTGGAAAGATATCGGACACTAAAGAAGAAACTGTGTTGCTAGTTTCAACAACGGTAATGTCAAAAAATATATCTGAATTAGCCAGGACATAAGAAATTCCTATTAAATTACCTAGCACCAATCCGCAGTTGAGAGAAAGTATGAATTCATCAAAAAAATTATTTTAAAATTTTTAAAAATTATGTAGAAGGTTACTTCCATTCAAGAGAACTCCAAGGTCTGCAAAGAGGAAGAGTGGTGATCCAGGTATTGTAGAAGATCGGTGCAGAGAAATATGATGGTGCAGAGAAATATGAAAAAGATGAGAACCAAATCTATTGAGTAAATGCCACAGATGCAACCATTAACACTGGTTATTGTATTTCATTACTCCATCATTTCTGCTCCAAGCTGTTGAAGGATGAGTATTTTATTCCTGTTCTAAAATTTTCTTACTTGTCAGAATCAGGAGGTGTTATGTGCTGCATAAATCTTCCTTCTAATGCACCTATTTGGAAAATAGATGACCCTATATGTTCTTCTATGGAAAAATCAAAGAGGGTAGCATGTTTGGAAGCATGCAAGGTATTGCACTCCTTTGGTGTTTTGACTGACTATGTCTTGCTATGCGAAGATGAAAAAGATGAAAAATACCAAGATTGTCTTTCTACTGATGCATGTAAACCTAGAGAAAGTAAAAGGTCGATAGAAATTTATGAGATGAAAGTTCCAGTTGCATTGTAAGGTGGATGGAATAAATGTACAAAGTCAGTTTTCATGCTTATATAGTAAAATTCAATCATGTATCCCCTGATAGAGAATACACTTAGTTTGGTTTTTCTGGAGTCTTCCCTTCCCAACGATGTAGAGAGTATGAAAGTAGAACTTCATCTAGCTCATGGAAGGATAGTCAAGACACAACTTATGTCAGGCATGGTTCGAGTTAAGAAGCCTTAACATTTTATTACGAGAGGAAGAGAATAAGAAATAAGTGCCTTTTCAGAAAATCTGGTTTTTACATCAAACCCAGTAGGTAGCTATTTTCCCATAAATTCGAATGCAACAGTTTTAGGGGTTGGTTAGGTGGAAAAATTGACCTAGATTACAAGGAAGAGCATAAGTAGAAGTTCATCAAATATTTTCTAGATTTAAAGGAAATAATTGGTGCAGGTGGCAAGTAGTTCCACATTAGAAGGCAGAGGATCGATTAGGTGTCAAACAATTCCACATTTCATGGCAACAGTTGAGGATAGTCAAATACAAGTGGTAAAGGGTTTAAGGCAGGTGGCAATCATCATCAACAACTCTCATCAGTTGCAATTTTGGAGGAATATTTTCCATAAATTTTGGGACAACCCTACACATCATCAACTCGATCTTCATCAACAATCAAATTTCATGTAGTGTTTTGTAAATGTACTATTGTTCATTGGATTTTTTTTTTTAATCTCTGTTAGATAAGCTTTACTATCTTCAATAAATTATAATAAATTTCCAATTAACAACTTACCTAAAGTTGTGGATCTTAGAGGATTTTTTAGTTTGGTATAAATATAAAGAAAATAAATCAGATCAGTGAGGGGGCAGGAGAGAGGATTGGCAGCACAGGGTTGGGTGACTTGTTGTTGATTCTCATGTCATTCCTGAACAATGTACTGTTGAACAAATAATACATTCCAATTACACTATTTTGGATTCACAATAATATGGTGTGTGTATTTTCTTTCTGTGTTTCCATATCTCAGATCTTCATTTCCAGATTGTAATATATATGATGTCTCATGTTTTTTTAGCCTTATGATACAACAATACATGATTATCAATTTTTATCAGTCTTATTCTTCAAGCTTTCTTGATAAGATGTGTATGTCAAATATGTTCATAAGCATTACCTATGACATAAATCTTTCAAATGTATGATGAGATTCTTGTAAGTCTTTTGAAAGCCTTCTTTCGTTAATGCGTTTTGGGTCTGTAATCATTTGTTTTCCTTTCATATAAGGCAATGGAATTCTATCCTATAGTCCCATTGTCTTTCTTCTATTGTTCTGACCATTTGACTACAAAATCAACCCTGCTACCACATCATATCAGTGCCCTCATATGTGCTAGAGTCTTTTAGCTATTGAACATTCCTTTCAGAGTGCTTGAGATCCAATCACTTTGCAAAAACCCCAATCAAATCATAAATGAATTTCCTTAGAGCTTAGGATGTGTCTGGTCAGGTGCTTGCTAAAATCCAAGTGTTGATTCTAGCACCAATAGTAGGCTTGACCAAAAATTTCCTCAAGGATTTAACTACAAAACATATATATGGTCACTCGTTAACCAAGTAAATAAGTGACCCAATCATTTTTAGATAAAGTGTGGGATCTACTTGATCCGATTTGGATTTATCCGCCTTCCTCCAGTTTGTGACTAGAGGCATGACCATGGGCCTGGAATCTTGCATGTGAAGCCTCCTGAGAATATGTAGAGTGTAAATTCCCTTTCCCACAAAGATCTCCCCATGACCTTGCCATAGCTCCAGTCCAAGTAAATAATTCATCAACCCCATATCCTTCATCTTAAACCCACCTCCAAGGTATTTCTTGAACTCCTGGATGAGATTTTCTACGCATGTTAAAATCACATCATCCAAATATAGCACCAGAATAAGTGGCTCACCTCCAACAAAAATATAGGAGAGGTTGGGGTCCGCTTCACTCTTTGTGAAGCCCAATCCCTGAAGGTAACTGTCTAGTCAGGCATACTATTATGGATCATTTGCATTTACATTTGAAATATTTTTCAAAACACCAAAAAATCATATATGTTAGAAAATGTAAAAGTTTGTATGTCGAAGACTAATTTTGATTTATATGTTGGTACATTAACATTTCATGATGAGATGTGAAGGTAGGTCAAAGGATTGGATAACTAGAATAAAGCTTAGGATGGTTTTAACATTGTGGAGAAATATGGAGTTGCACCAGTTCATTGAATGAACAATCGCAGGGAGTAGCATGGAGAAGATGGAGCTGTAGAGTGGCAACAACTGAAGAACAGAGAAATCAGTTAAGGAAAAAAACCTTTAGAAGATTCCCAAAGGAGGCGATCTGACAGTGAGTATTAAATCACAGAATTAAAGTGAGAGATGGACGGACCAGGTTGCATGGAAAAGTTAAGTTTGAAAAGTTGTGAAGTGGACACGTGTCGAAATAGCGCAATTTTGCATCGGTGATTATTTAGTTTATGCGTTAAGGAGTTCACAAGTTAAACAAAATAAGTTGCGATGCGGTAAGAAGCGAAACTTAAAATGCGATAAAGGGAGGAGCCACGTGTTGGCACAATGATTCAGCGTATATCGTACATCGACAGGTTTAGAGTTTAGCATTAAGACTTCGCAAGGTAAATTATTTTGGTTGTGATGTGACAAACGAGAGATGGCGGTGTGAGACAGTACAATGGGACCGTTAGATTGGGGCGTAGATCAACGATGGAGGTTAAATCGCAAATAGAGCACTTTCACGCATCGACATTATTATTATTTACCATTTAAGCTATTTGTTATAGTTGCTGACATGCGATATCAAATAAGTTGCGAAGTGCGATTGCTTCTGATTGGTCAGGTCATGTGTGGACCCGTAAACCACAAGTCTATGGGGTTTGTATAAAGTTGCAGCTGTGTATGCGATAAGGTAATGCGAAGGGATGACCAATGAATAAAGAGGCATGGGCAGAGTCAGGTAGCAGAATATATAGTGGCACTGTGGGAAGCACGACAACTGGGTCAAGTTTGGCACTGGGGCGTCGTGTATAGGGTTGCAGGGGTGTAGGTGTGCTGGATATGCATGTGTATAGGTGGTTACAGGTGGCTTGTGTTTGATTGAGGTGTAGATGGTCCTATTTCATGATGAGTTGGATGATGGTGTGTTGAACTAGCTTGGAGGCCTTCCCATGATGATGATATCCTTGATCATGTTCCTGTATACAAGTCAATGGTGGCTGCTACAAGAGTTAGTGTTGAGAAGCCTTGTTGATTGGTCTCCATGTCCCAGATTAGGTATCCAGATGTTGATTATTTGGGCTTTGAGAGGATATACATGTGTTTTTGGATGCTTGATATGGTTGTGTAGGTTTTGGAGGATGTATGATAGTTTTTGGAGCTGCATATTTATGGTAGAGTGTTTGTGGATTAGTTTGATCTTCTAGGTGATAGTATGTTTGTTGGTTCGCATCCTAGTCAAACTAGTTTGATTTGGGGTGATAGTGGTGATATTACAGTGTCTTGGCGAAGTGTTACAGATGTGTCAGAGGCTTCCAGAGGACCTACAAAGAATTTTCAAACTCTGGAAGAATTTTGAGCAGTTTTGAGCTGGTTTGACTGAGTTTTAACCATCTTTAGCCATAGTCGCATGGAGCTAGGCCTGTGGGAGCAGTTGTAGGACTCTAGTCGCATGGAGCCAAGCATGTGGGAGTGGTTGTAGGACTCTAGTCGCATGGAGCCAAGCCAATGTGAGCGGTTAAATATTTTGGTCGCATGGAGGTTGAGTTATGGGAGCATTCCTCGCGTTGCATAGATAATTTTTGTGTTGTAGTGATGGTATTAGTCAGAAATTTTTGACATATCGTTGGAAAAGGTAATAGAGCCTCTAGAATTTGGTCAAGGTTGAATATGTCAGAAGGCTAGTGGAGTTAGTGCTTGATTTGGCCAAGAATCCTTCCTCAACCAAATCTGAAGCATGCGAAAAGAGTTGTTGAGTGATCCATAGCCTGTAACATTTACTGAGTTACTCAATATAGGAAAATGATAAATAGAAGAAGGTTGTGATTCTATTTGGTTGGATGTGGTGAGAGTGTGAGAGTATGTCATTATGGGGGGAATTGTGAGTGAGTAGAGATTGCTGCAACTACTCGCATTGTATTGTACATATATTTCAAAGTTGTGTATGAAAAATTCAGAGGTGAATTGGGTTGCAGAATGAAGGAGAATTTACAGTAGAGTGTTGATATTGTGGTGAGTAGAAGAGAAGAAAAATCCTTCACCGGGCAGAGTTTCAGTTTTAGTTTTTATGTGCATATTTCTAGAGCTATTGGGTTGCTCATGTTGAGCGAATTGAGAATCCAATGTGAAATATTCTAAAACATGGTTCACATGGAGGAAGTGAAGGCATGGAGGCTTTAATATAGACATGAATTTGGCGAATTCAGTAGTAGGAATAGTTTTATCCATCCAATTGGAGTTGGATAGTCCAATTATGGTTAGGTGAGGATCGATGGTCATGGGAGCTTCCAACATATGGTATTCCATAGATCGGCGAGAGAAACAAATTTTTTTGTATTGATATATGCCAACATACTGTAGAGGAAGACAAGTCTTATGACTTATGGGTGTAAGATAATCCATGTAATAATTTTTTTAGCAGATTAATAAAATAATTGAGTAGTGTAACAACAACATGGTGGTTTTCTCCCGAAAGGATTTCCACTAGAAATACTTGTGCTCTTATGTGTGCATGCTTGTGTTGATATTTATCATGGTTATATGTTTTAAGTTTACTGCTACATATATGTTTTGATGAGCTAATGTTATGAATGTGCATGGATAATTGAGATTGCAAAAAAATGATTTAAAATTGGTTTAAAGGCCATCACTACTGATTCACTTCCCCTCTCAGTAGTGAATATATTTCCAACAATTATAAGAGTCAATGTCCTGAAAATATAAGGAATGAGAAAAGAGAAAGAGAACATGCAACTATAATTGCTGATGAAACTCCACCTAAGAAGAAAAAGGTTGAAGAATCTAAATTCAAAGACTTATTTTCTTAAGTCTCTTAGGGATATTAATATCCTTCTACTTTAGGTTTTTTTTGTTTTTTTGTTTTTTTGTTTTGGTTTTGTTTTTTTTTATTTTGTTTATTAGTTTTTTTTTTAGTTTTGTTTTTTTGTTTTTTTGTTTTTTCTGGAGTTTATAGATCTAATATGTCTTGTTATGAATTCTTGAATTGTTTTTGATAAGTTATAGGTATCCATTATAGAAGAGTGGATTAAGATGGAGCCTTCATCATTTTACCAAGAGATATGTATACGATTATTTGTTTCCTCTTTCACGTTTGATTTCCTTCACACATTGAGATTTGTTTGTATTTCATACTCTTAATCCTTTCTTTCAGTTTTCCTTGGCAGGAAAGCTTGCAGAATACAAAAATGTTATGGAGGAAATTTCAAGGAAAAGACTAGTGTCATGAAAGTAATCTTGTTACGAAAGAAAGTCTACAATGTTTTTTAAAGAACAACTCAATGTATGTTTAATTTTAATTGTTGCAGAAGAAGATATGAATATTCTTCATTTGAAACTTTCTTTATATTACTAACTCTCTCATGTCTAGGGTTTTGAATCATAAGGATTCTTGTTAGGGTAATTAATTGCTAGATTAAATCTACCCTTATCATTCTATCTCTTGTCATTTTGTTTTGATAAAACCCTAACCTTAGGGTTCACTATAAAACCTTATCCTTTCAATTCTTATGGTATGATAATGATGAAACCCTAATATTATTAGGGTTTATTGATAAATTTTAGATCTCTTGTTAAATACTACTCTCTTAATGTTTTGGGTTTTGGTAATGTTATGGTAAAATCTAGCCTTTCAGGGTTTGTTATTTATGTCTAGAAGCCCTGGTTTTATTAGGGTTTGGTAAATTAGGATTTATGACAAAACCCTTGTAATCATCAATATATATTTCCTAGAAATGTATCTCTCCATGTGTGTGCTTCCAAATAATTGAAACCTTAGCCTGGTCAAATTTTTTTGTATATCTAATTTTGGTCTTTGATGTTTGTACCTAGGGTTTATGATAAAACCCTGGTACGAGACTGACATAAATTTCTAGAAAATAATAATGGAAACCTAGAGATGAAATGATGGTATGTTAACTTGATTATTTATATTCATGATTTAGTTTTTGAAATATAGGTTTTTTAACAAAACCCTAGTACATATTGATATTATAGGGCATGATAATGAAACCCTATAAGTATAATGTTTTCAATTATTGATATGATTTAGTTTTGATGATGAAATCTAGGGTTTGTTACGAAACCATAATAAATGTTGTTGCAAGAAGTCTAGTGAATGAAACTCTTGATTTATTATAAAACCTAATTAGATTTAGGTCTTCAATGTCTAAAATCTGATTTATTATGCTCCTATTATGATGACATCCTAATAAAGTTGAATTCATGCTCTTGTACATATATACTTGTGCTTGGTTGTACTTGTTGAAAATTTACAGATACAGCCTTCAAAATGATGGAAATGCTTACCTCATATTTTATGATAATCATTAGGGGAATTTTGAGGTCTAAAATGGGCCTCCTAAGAAAAATGTACAACAAAAATAATCTTTATAAGAACAAATAAGATTCAAGATCATGATGTCAACCATGGGGGATGATTCATCATTTTTTAAGTAAAAGGATAAAAATATTAAAAAATAATAAAATAATAAAACTACCTTTTCAACTCATTTTCAACTTATCTCCCAAATTTAGTTTTTCACTAGCTTTTCATCTAATTATCTATGCTCCGCCGCCTGAGCCTGATTATGGCTTGAAATACCCCTTATAATAGAATCCGGATGACCTGTTTGTAGGCTCGCCGGTTGGATAAAATATAGTGGTTTTGGGCAGGGGTTTGGGGGTTGGTTGTGGGAGGGTTTAGAGCGTTTGATGATGCCCCATTTCATTTTGATCTTCGTGTGTCCGTGACGAATGATGGTGCCCCACCCATTTGAGAAACGATATCCTTATTTATGATGCATGCATATCGCCTCGATAGCATAACCCAATATCAAAGCCCGAATAAAAAGGCTGACCGAGCACTTAGGAGCGTAAGTGCCCGCGTAGCCTTAGCACGAGAGTCGGTCGTACCGGATGTATAATTCATGATTCTCTTAATCCATCAGGCAGTGGGAAAGCTTCCGGGCGTAGGAAAAGCATTACCCCTACGAATTCCACATGTTCCAGGTAGGGCCGGGTCGGCAACAACAAGAACGAGTTCTGTATGGTAACCAGCTTCCATTCTCGGTGGAAGATACCTGCCTCCTATAGCATTCACGTTCTTAAATATAGATAGATAGGACTCTCAATAAAGGAACAAGTCGAAAGAACGACATATATATAAGGGTTCACCTTACCTGAGCTAGATAAGGGATAACCGTACGAATGGAATCGACCCCTCACACGTAATTACGTATATAATAAGATAAGGGTTCATAGGGAGAGAATAAAAACCAATCGTAATTACGCCTTAATAGCCATAGGTGTATAGTTCTAGGTTCAAGGTATATATCTAGGTATGCTTTCATAGGCTATGACTGGCATCGACTACCACAATCGATCAACTCTTGGCTCGACTAGTGGCATTGAGTGAATAAACACCTGTGATCTAGTAGCAGCATTAAGTAGCGGCATTGACTGTTGGATTAATGTCATCTGGTGGGAACGATGGGAAAAAAGGTTCCAAGGTGAAAAAGGATTCTATCCTAAGGTGAAGGCTTCTATTTCTGGTTACGGGCTTCTAGCATATGGCTCAAAGCTTCTGGCTTCTGGCAAAAGGTGAGAAGGCAAGTGATAGGTTTAGGGTTCAAGGCTTCTAGCTTCTGTTTACTATTGAAAAGTTTCTGGCAAAAGTTGACTGGCTACTGGTTCCCCTGGCTCATGGCTGATTCCATCTGTTCTGTATGATGGTGGCCTTGGTGAGTCCGGAGTGATGAAGGCTCCTTCCTGCTGAAAGGCTTCTTTCCTCTTTCCGTGGATAGGTTTGAGGGTTGTTTCTTCCTTCCCGCCCGGTGAAAGGCTTCTTCTGTGGAGAGGCTCATTACTCTCTAAAATGCCCCCATATTTATGGGCTTGTTACCCAGACTTGAAAGCGACGAATTACTCTTTGCTAAAGCTTGGTGGGGAAGACAGACCAAGTTATATATAATTCCTTTTTTTTAGGATTGGCCTCCAGCCCGCGCAATATAATGAGCCCATTTAATTTCATATCCCATCGTTTTTTTATCCCAGCTCTTAGGCCCAGCTTCATCGGGTTCTTTCGTCAGGCCTAAAAGAGAGCAAGCATAAAGGCGCTCAACAAGCAATCGATGGCGTCCTGGCAATGATGGCGGCCTTTTAGTCAAGCCACTAAACGTACCTCTCCCATTGTTCGAGCCCTGCCTTCCTTGATTGCTTATTGGGTGGGGCGTTGGTCGAGCCATGCTTCGCATGATGGCGGCGATGGCGGCCTTTTAGTTCTTCGAGTTCCTCTATTTTGGGGCCCCTCCCCCAAAAGAGAGTTGCTGATGGCGGCCCTCTATTTGAAGAAAATAGAGAGAGAAATCCCTCACCATATGAATAGTGAGTCGATGGCGGCCTTTGTCGAGAGTTCGGCAAGCTCACCCTATCGGGCCTTGCTCTCCTTTTGTCGAGCAAGCAATAAATTCCTCGACCTCGTAACCTCGCTCGAGTCCCTCGACCTCGTAACCTCGCTCGAGTCGATGCGGCCTTGTGTCGAGAGTTTGTTACCTCACCCTACCGGGCCTCACCTCTTTGGGGAGGTGAACGATAAATCCCTAACGGGTCTCACCATATGAATAGTGAGTCCCTACCGGGCCTTGTCTGATGACAGACAAGCGATATTCATTCCTTGACCTCGTAACCTCGGCCGAGTCCCTACTGGGCCTCACCATATGAATAGTGAGTCCCTACCAGGCCTTGTCTGATTACAGACAAGCGATATTCATTCCCCGACCTCGTAACCTCGGCCGAGTCCCTACCAGGGCTCACCATATGAATAGTGAGTGACTCCGTCCCTTCGGGCCTTTGTTGAGAGTTCGGCAAGCTCACCCTCACCCTAACGGGCCTTTAGTCGAGAGTTCGGCAAGCTCACCCTGAGAATCTTAGTGATCTGTAGAGAGATCTAGATTTTGCGGAAAAGGTAATGAGACTTATTCTTAAACACTATGATAATGAGTATCCGGGAGCCCATCAAAAATGTGATTCTGACGGTTCTTAGTGCTTTCCTTAGTGCCTATAGATCTGAGTATAGTTCCTGAATTACCCTCTTTCTTTTCCCGCACTTAGTAGTAGGAAATACCCACTTCACACTCAACTTATACCCTAATAGTCAAAGAAAAAAGCAGATACAGTAGCTCTTGCATAAGCACCAGCGGCAGAGCCTTTTATATATAGAGTTCGAATTCGTTCCCTAGATCGGGATCCAGTCCTATAGACTGTTTCCCCAGAAGCAGTAAATGATTCACCATTAGAGATAGGGATAGCATCGTAAGCAGAGACAGTAGCAGAGAGCCTAGTGTCATTGGGTATGTGAATGGAAGTGTGATAAGCCGCATTAGATACAACTACAATATGAATCTCGTCCAATTGACTTTACTATAAGGCTAAGAATATGTAATAAGGTTTTATTGGTTACTTCTACTTAGACATTGCCTTGTAGATAACACAATTAATCTAATTTGAAAGTGACATGATATCACTATAAAAGCTCTCTTACCCTTCTTTTCTCTCTTGTTGGCTATCTTCCCTTTACAGCATGACTGCCTTGACGGTAACGCCTGGTGGCATTACAAACAAGATCTTTCCTCCCTCTATCTACCCGATCTTGAACGCTCATGATACTGGAAACTACCGCTTGCGCTCTACATATCGATGATGACACATTATAACCTCTATCATGACGGTACCTCTTTCCAGGAATTCTTATTTTCCATGGCCAATATCAAGAAATATTTGTATTTATACATGTCCGTTGTTCCGTCAAAAAAGAGTGTGATAAAGCTCTCTGAAAGAGAGGCAGTCTCTCTGACTGAAAGGATCCTTTGCAAGAGGATGCGAAGCTGTCGACCAACGGAGATAGCGAGTAGAATCGACTGAAGTAAGAGTGTCTGAAGGCTTAAAGCCGTAAGACTGTATTATTATATATGTTGCGATGGTTTTTTTATTTGGTTTCATCACCTCGGGGATTGGGGTGGGTGGGTAAATAGTGGTCGAGCCTGCTTGCGCATCCTAATGAAATTACCCTACTACATTATATATGTAGCGGTAGTTTCATTCCATAATGACCAATTCAATTCTATATGAGTTAGTGATTTGGTTACACTTGACATTACTTATGAGTTTGTGGTTGCGTTTTGCCATGTTCAATTCGCTAGTTTATTAGCTAATTATGACATTCACATTATTATACGATAGAGTGGTTGCACAAGATTGATCCCTTTCCCTCTCCCTTATGGTCGAGTAGCCTGTAGGCACCTTTAGCGAGAGGATCTAATAGGGGGAGGTAATCTTTAGCTGATAGGAAGGCTTTAGCCGAGAGGAAAACTGACTGAAGCTGAGAATAAGGAGCGGGTGCATGGAGGACCGATAAAAGAAGTTCCCCATCTCAAACTGAAGACAGAGACATTGGAGCAAACAAAGCTGCACACTCTGCCACACCTCTATATACAAGCCTTAGAGCTTTAGCCCTATCTTTGGAAACCTAACCTGCTGCAGACCTCCTCATAGCAGCTGGACTCATAGCAGCTGGATCTAGAACCTATTCTTACTAGCTAGAATAGCTTGCATGGAAACAGTTGAACCTATAATATGGCCATGGATAAGTTGACACTTGGACTCACATATCTACTTCCCTGAGCTCCAGTGAAAAAGCTCTTAGTTGTGTGTCCGCCCATCCAAAACCAAGAACAAAATAAGAACTATAGCTAGTCTCCTCTCCTTTGAGACCTACTAGAAGACCTACCTGCAGCCATATCTATTCTACGTCTCGTTAATATACGATGTTTCCATAGAGACGTATGCACTTTTCTTTTCATAACCTAGGTTTCACCTAGCCATGGAGAAGTGGTCATTTCGACTGGGCTCCTGGGATTGGATACTACGACACTTGGATCATGGTGAGAAGTGCATAGATACTTTTTCACATATTATGGCATATCTACATTTCACTGATATGGGGCAGGTCTAAAGTGCATATCTGCGTTTTCACTTTCCGATGAATAATCTGCAAGGTTTCATAATCTGCAAGTCTATTCAACCCATGCTCTGGACCAGGTTGAAATCACATGGAAAAGTGGGGTGAATCCACCTAGCAGAGTAGTGCCATATGAGTTATCGGGCTAGTTGATGCTGTCAATCCACTCCTGGTGCCGGCCGATGGCCAGAGCTGTTATACTTCTTTCTGCCTAGATAGCCATTGACATTCAAGGAGCCTTTGGGCGACCTGGGGTATTTACTTCCGCACTTCCAATGCGGATAAACGAGAATAAAAATGCGGATAAGATTAGGCTATGGGTACTTCTGCAGTCGATAAGAAGATGCGGATAAGATAAGCAAGCATAAGAAAGGAGAAGATATATGCCCATATAAGGTTGGACTTCCCGAATATATCTATTCTTTATTAAGGTATCTATTCAATAGATAAATGGGTATTAAAAGGGTTGGGGGTAGTAATCCTATCCTATTCTGAGACAATGAGCTTGTATGCATATCTTAGCTGTTACCTTCCTTATCACTTGCCTCATCATAGGATCAACTATAGCTTTTACTTTATAAGGCATTGGGGTAACAATCAACTTAGGGTCTTTGTTTATTTGGGCAATTCAATAAGTGGAAACCAAGAGTGAAATAATAGATGCATCAGGTGGGGTACCAGATGGAGTAACAGAGGGAGGAGTAACTGTAGATGAAACTTTATGCACTGGCATTAAGGCAATCAAAGACAGAGAGAAAACATTAAGTAGTCCTGGGGTATGCTAAAGGGGTGGAAAAGCCTGCATAGAGGGCATGGTGTTAATCTATCCATTTTGGACAAGAGGGATAGGAAAAAAATCATATGGGTTAGAGTGGCCTAGATAAATATAGAATCTTCCCTAGAAGGTGAACTAAGATGGCTATAATACAGTTGAAAGAATCACTAGCATGTGGTAGATCTAAGGGCATCCAAGCAACATGTTATAAGACAGGGGTTTTTTTATTATCAATAATGGTGGGCCTAACAGTGATAAGAAGTATGCCACTTTCGATGGACCCTATTACATGAAAAATGAGAAATACATTAAAAACGTGATTACAATCACGTTTTTCATGTATTTCTCATTTTCGTGTAGTGGGACCCATCAAAAGTGTGCAACATGGGTACTCCTTGGATGAGGAATTAAATTTTGCATCCAATGAGTACTCCCACTCGAAATTTGAGTAGACACTTTGAGAGATAAGTTGAAAAAGTAGTTTTTTCTTTTTTTTTCCCTCTAAAATTTGATGATGTAATCAAATCTTATTTTATTATTTCCTTAGGATGCCCATTTTAGACCTCAAAATTCCCTAATGTTGATGATGTTGAGCATGATGGAAAGAGGGAGTTGTGAGAACCTCAATGACATTAAGTTTGATAGATGATATTGTTGTAATGTGAAGGAATGATGAAGTTTTGGAAGGTTTAAATTATTTTATACAAAAATGAAGAGCTTGTGTGACTAGAAGAATAATATAGTTGATGGAATTGTCCCCTAGTTATTTGGATAAAGAAAAGTGTTTATCACCCTAGTAGAGAGGGAGCTTGAAGAGAAGTGAATGAATTAATGAAAAGGCCATGAGGATGTTTGAAATCAGAGAATGACTGAAGAAATATTGATGGTTATTCGTGATTTATAAAGTTGTGAATTAGACTTGGATGTTTTTGGAAGAAGTATTGAGGCTGAGTTTGGTGTTTCTGGAAAATTTGAAGAAGTAAAGCTTATGACTAGATGTGTTGGATATGATAATGATATAAATAGTATCAGAATGATTATGGATCTCGAAGGTTTGTGTTAAATATGTATAGTGAAATTTTATTACTAATTGGGGTTGTGTTTGGGCATATATCTCCATAAGAAGATTGAATGTTTGAATCATGCTTGGATTGATGGATATATCTGGTTTAGTTTATAAGGAGAGATGAATCATATTGGGGTGACAAGATGCTTGATGTCTAGATCTTGAAGTAGGGAGGGTGGCGTTGGTATTGGATCTTTGACCTTGGATACACACCTAGATCCCTGGGCCGGTGTTAGAGTAGAAGCCTGATGGTACCTATAAAGATTGAAGCTTGGAACACACCTTAGTCCCTGCCGGTTAGATACCCTGGTCAAATATCTAATATGTAGCATTGCGTGTGTTGTGACTCTTCATAGCGCTTATCATTTTAAGATATTCCATGTACCTCTGTATATATGTAATTATGAATACCTCCCTAGTTAACAGGGAGTGTTGAAGAATATAACTAGTGTCAATCTTCATAGTTGTATTTGTCAAAAGAAAAAATTATTGTAAAAGAAAAAACATTTATTAAGAATGGGTTTCATGCTCTTATTATTTTATTGCTAGGCCAAAGCCTCCATTGTAGCCTTCTATGGTTTATGTCAAGATTCCTTGTCAATGTCATCTTGTAATAGACCATTCTTGGGCTTTTTTTTCATGTAAATAAATTTATTTTTGAGTAAAAAAAATCATTTTGTCCCTCCTGAAAAAGTCAACCCTATCCTAGAGAAGTTGGCCCAGTTAGAGGGAATTGAACCCTATGGAAGTAGTATATATAGAGGAAATAAAACTCATTTGAAACACACACTCAAAAAGTTCTATGGTAGCTAGATTGGGGTGATTTATATTTACTTGGTTAACTGTTTGTGATGTTCCTTTATTTCAAATTGTAGTATTTATAACTAGCTTCTTATTCTCTTGATTATTGTTACAAAGTAATTTGTCACCATGCTCATTTCTAGTCCTTGATCCTGAAATGCCCCGTGACAAACTTTGTGCAATGTTTCCACCATGAAGAAATATGTTA
Source organism: Pinus albicaulis (assembly GCA_034641835.2). Taxonomy (NCBI): domain Eukaryota; kingdom Viridiplantae; phylum Streptophyta; class Pinopsida; order Pinales; family Pinaceae; genus Pinus; species Pinus albicaulis. Next base: position 852,961,289 of record CM076580.1, on the reverse strand, counting down.
AGACATCCCCTGAAGACTCAAACAAAGCTGCCTTGGAATATTACTGAAGTAAAATGGTCAAAATCCTTCTTTTTTCTGGGTCAACGCATTTCCTGGTTTCATGCTCGCACTAATGTCATATTGACATTTATAGCTTAGATAGCACCCTGATTTCTTGGAAAACCACACTGATCCTTTCCTCGAAGTGTTTCCTCAAATGGAGGAGAAGCTTCGACCTCTAGAAGTTCCAGGGCGATGAGTTGGTTGTTAAACGATGGTGATATAGTTAGGCTCTTTGATTTTAGAGATTTTATCTCATCCATGGGGGTTTATCCCTTAGAAAGTGGACCTTCCTCCTCCTTTAATGGGCTCCCAACATCTTCTCCCTTCCTATAAATTCATGCCCCTCCTTCCACTAAAGTTAGTCTGGTTGGTCATTTTTGGGCTAGTCTGAACTCTCATTCCCTTTACATTCTCGCATTGTGATAACGCCTAAGTTGTTAGGGAGAAGGAATGCTCTAGAGCTTTGGTAAAGGACTCACATTTTCACCAAAGGAGGTCTCCAAATTCAAGGCCTGGATTGTAAGCTCTTCCTTTCATATTTATCAATAAAAATATGATGTTTTCTTTCTATATTTGTCTAATAGTTTATGCAAATATTCTGGTACTACTTGATCTGCTAGATAACTAATGTTTATGATTATTATGTATTATATTACATTTTTTGTTGCTTCTTGATCATCCACGGGTATTCGTGTGCCATCATTAGCAAGGAGAAAGCCTAAAAGGATCATGGATTAAGGTCATCATCAATGGATTCGAGCATAGCGTTGGGAAAAAAGTACTTCTATCTCTTTTCTTGTCGCATTTTGAATATTAGATAAGAAATATTTGCATTATAAAGTATCTCAAGTTGCTAGACCCACTCTAGGGTAAGAGAGATCACCTTTGTCCGTAGAGGGGATTTATCTTAACAACAGAATTGGTGAATCCACTAGGGATCTTAGCCTCTTATCCTTCATTTCCTAGACTGATCTTGGATCAGTTTGACCGATCACTGAAATCTAAGCTTGTTGAGGTCTCTGTTAGTTTATGTAGGGCTTGATAGTCATTTCACGGCGTCAGGTCTAGTTTTTGTGTGAAAATCTATTTTTTTTCCCTTGTTTTTAGCAACCAACGCACTTTATGTTTTCACAGTAGCACTGACAGCACTGTTCTATATAGTACAACCATGTTGATTTGTCTTTCAACACCTTTTTTCTTATCACAGAAGCACTGATCTTAGACCTAGGAAAAGGGCTTCCCCTTGTTTTTCCAATGTGTCCTGGCCCCTGAAGAATGTTTGTAGAGTCTTAGTGACCTCCTGCCTGTGTGTTTGATTTACTTGTCTTCTTTGAGCAAGTGTCTTTGTCTCTTTAACTTGTTTACGAGTTGAGGGATTTTTCATCATTTCAAACACCCTTTGTCACATTGCTTCTGACTTGGTTTGAAGTATTTTGTCGTATGCACTGGTCATCACTGCATTCTAACCTTACCTTCAACCTAGTGTCAAACATAAGATAAAAAATTATTTGATTTACGGGTCTAGAAGAGTGTGGCTTTTCAAAATTCAAGAGAGATTGAAAGTGATTTTCATTTTAGTTTTGATTTGGCTTTTCGTTATCGTTTTTAAAAAGGGTGTGAAACACATTTCATTCTTATATTTTTTAAAGTGATTTTGATTTTTTTTCGATTGAAAGAAACGTGAAAAGCGCTGTTTTTGTGTTTCTTCATTCATTTCATTCATTTTACTTTTGATTGCATTTCAAAGTAAAAAGAAAAATAAAAAATCATTTTGTGCATCTTAGTGGAAAAGAGAAAAGCTTTTATTTTTTCAATAAGTTGCATTTTTGGGAAAAGTGAATTCGATTGGAAAGAATTGTATTTCATAGATTTGAACTAGTTTGGGGGGCATATTTGTTTGTTGTATTTAATTGCACTTTTGTTTGCATATCTTCCCTAAATAGTTTATACTTCAATAAAATGGAAAGTTTTTCTTTCTGCATTTAGCTTGCATCATAAGATTTGGGTGACATTAATTTTGAGCCAAAAACCAAAACTTGCCTCAAGATCAACATTAAAATTTACCCAGTTTACCTTAAGGAGCATTTGGAACTAACGAGAAAATTTAGTGGTCTAGGCTAGAGATGTGTTACGATGTCATAAAATGTAGGAGTTGTCGCTAACGGTCTGTGCTACAGCCCGGGGGTAATATCCCATCCCATGTATGGAAGTATATAGATGTATGATAATTATATTTGGGGGGCTCTCATCGAACGATTACGCATTATACAACACTACTATAGACTGGAATCCCATGTACCGTCGCGTATATTTGGGGAGACACCATTAGGTTGAAAGCCTACCATAGGTAACCGAGTTGATCGCCTTGTAAACATGATACACCGAACACAACATTTGGGGAGATCGGTTGTAGTACATTAAGTCCTTGGTCATTTTTTCTAGCATTTATCACCAAGGTGTATATTACAGTTCACAAATACTTGGTAAACCTTTATGCCTACTATACCATTTTTTATTTGTTTTTTTGTTAATTCTAAAAGTAACTTCCCATGAAAACATCTTACTCATGCAGTTCTCCAGCCTCGTTATTGGTTGGTAAATTTTGGATTTCTTCACCTCTTCCTTCTTTGATCTTGCATTGAAAGGTCATTGTTAGGACTCCACTATGTAGCATTTTTACTATATACTTTGACACCATCTTACCTTTATAACCATGTTTAAAAAGGATTCCATTATCATTTTCATTTACTTTATCCCAAGGTATATAAAATCCTCTTCTTTATTATATGTTTAATCTGTTTACATATAATTCCATAATACTCTTATATTTTATCTTTAATCGAAGTGGATTGTTGCTAAAATAAGTCTAAAAGATCGCAGATAATATATGTGCTGTGCTGGAGCAATCGGCTATTGCTGAAGCAGTCAAACTTCGTTGCTGAAACAGCCGACTCCGTTGCTGAAACAGTTGACTTCGTTGCTGAAACAACCAGCAAGCACGCAAATTCCGTCACTCGTAATTTGCGATTCTGGAAGAGTATTTTGTGGAACAATGGCAACAGCATGAAGACGTGGTTACATGGATTATTCTAAAGATAGCATTCTTGTTGTATCTGTTGTAACAATATCTTTTTATGGAAGAACAGAATAGTCCTGTTTTAAGAAAGAAGAACAGAATTGGGATAAACACAGATTTGCTCTCATGTAATTGTAAGAGATGTCTCCTCTTTAAAAAGAGGAGACATCATCATTATAAGGGAGTTCGAGTTGAAAGCTACAGGAGAACATTGTGTGTGAGAACTGGAGCTAGACTCCATCTGTAATGTATCATTTCTTTTGACAGATGAATAAAATCTTCTTTTGAGCGCTCCAATTTAATTCTTTCCCCGGGGAATCTTGTGAGAGGGAAAGGGCCCGCCTTCCTCACAAGATTCACCCTTCTGTCCCTGTAGTTTGTGTAATTTCTTTATGTTGTTTGCACTTTACTTTAATTCTATTGCTGAGACACCAGTTACACAGTTCTGTAGTTATTGAATATTCTGTTTCCTTAACGCTGCATGTGTTCAGTACATTCATTCTTAAGAAGTTGAGAAATCTATTTCTGTTATATGTTTGAATGTATAATGCTGGGAAGCAGGTGCTGAAGGTTCCCTTGTGGAATAGGCCTCCCTGGCTCTACCAATTGCCTTTTCCCGGGGCATAGGACAGGTGTCAGGAGACAAGTGTTGAAGGTTCCTGTTCATGGGAATAGGGTCTTGGTCTCTTGAGTTATCTTTGCTACAGAGTGATTAGTGTCAGGCAACAGGTGCTGAAGTTCCTCATTAAGGAATAGGGTCCTGTTCCTGTTATGGTTGATTGGTTTCCTTTCCTACAGATTGATTTCCCTCTATTTGAATTCTAAACTGCAACATAGGAATTACTTCTGCTATAGCATAATTGACTTTAGCTTTGATTAAACAGAGTGTGAATAATTAGATTTGTATGATTGATAATTGTGTGGCTTTTCACTACAAAATTGTTCTTGCTTTTGAAATTGAGCATATCCAGTGCGTGATTGTCTTTGGAATAAAAAGACTTCCTCGGGTTGACAATTTATGTGGAGCTTGAATTGTGAAAACAATTAAAGCGACCAACATTTTGGCGTCGTTGCTGGGGAAGGCAATTATAGATTTCAAAAGCATTAATCTTTTCTTTTCAAATGTGCAGATTGTATGAGAGGACGCGGAAACCAGAAGAGAAATAACCCCACAGGTGGCAAAGGCAAAGGAAGGGGAGGAAGAAAGACTTTTATTGACGAGATTGTATCAAAGGCTGAATCATCACAGAGATTAAGTTCTCGAAGACCAAAAATTCAGCACTCCCCTCAATCAGATTACAAAACAGAGGAAGTTGTGGGTCCTGAAAATATAGAAGAACCAGTGATTAAGGAACCAGCAGTTAGTGTTGGAGAGTCAGAAGAAAGTGTTAGTAAATCAGTAGAGCACATTGAGGAAATAATAGAGAGTGTTGGACGACCAGTGGAAAACATTGAAGAGCTAGTAGAAGATCTTGACGATCGAGCAAGTGCAGTAGGAGAGTCAACAATGGAAGGAAACAATGACGATTTCTTTGGTGGAGGACGTGTAGATCCTGAAGGAGAAGGAAGGGATGAAAATTCCCTCTCTACCTTGGGATTTCCTATCAGTGATCTCCCTGCAGGAACAACTCCTATGAAAAACATTCCATTGTCTGCTTTACCTAACTTCCATGGTTTATCCTCTGAAGATCCTGATGAATTTCTTTTTGAATTTGATATATTATGCAGAAGTTATGATTATGTTACTAATGCTCAAAAGTTGAAACTGTTTCCAGCCACCTTGAAAGGAAATGCTTTAAGATGGTTCATGAGCCTTGGAAGTCAGGTGATCACAACATGGGAGCAGATGAAACAAAAATTTCTGCTTAAATATCAAGACTACTGCCGGACGAGAGAAAAGAAGGATGAACTATTCAATATGGCACAAAAGCCGGACGAGAATCTGGAGGACTATGTAGAAAGGCTGCAGTACAATATACAGAGATCTGATCATCCGAATATAAGTAAGGAAATTCGCAAAACAATATTACTTAGAGGGTTAAGGGATGATTGTTTAGATATGTTAAATATGCTTGGCAAGGGAGATATATCTAAAGAATCATATGATGAGATTGTTGAACTTTCTAAGAGGTGTTCAAGGGGAGCTGCAAGGAACAGAGTAAGTAATAGAGATTCCACCTATTCAAGAGTGCAGAAATCAGCCAGTGGAGGAGCAACAAGAGCTGAAATAGGTAATTTACTTGAAGAATTTAAAACTAAGATGTTAATTTCTTTTGCTTCACAAATTGACACTTTGCAGGTTAAGAAGAAGAAGGCTGAAGCAGAAGCAACTCTGGCTGTCTTTTTCCCGAAGTGCAGAGACAAACATCCACTAAGGGAATGCCCAATGGATAAAATACCAATTTGCACCCTTTGTGAGAAAGATCATGAAACAAAACAATGTCCATCTCTACCAGGAATAAAGGCAGCATTGCAGCCAACGGAAGAAGAAGCTGAAGCAGTTTACCCGCTAACTCAAAGAAGACAATGGCAACCAAAAGGACAAGGTATGAACTCTAGTATGCCATTTAATCGTTGGAACAATTATTCTGCTTTTGGTCAAACAAATTACCCTCCCTTCAATCAAATGCAATACCCACCCTTTAATCAAATGAATTTCCCACCCATGCAGCAATCAAACCCACCCTTTGTTGATCCTTCAATGTGGACTCGTTGGCCTCCACAGCAGTCATCTTCTTTTAACCTTTGGAATTCAAATTGGAGAAGTCAACCACTCCCGTATCCAAATCAATTGCCTCAATTTCAACAACCACTTCCTCTGCCATCAAATGCTCCGCCAAATAACCAAATGAGACCCCAGCTACCTGTGCAACCAAATCCTAACCCCAATAATAAAGTTGTGCAAGTCATTGATATTCAGAATCAGTCCATATTTCCTACTATGCAATGTAATGATATTCATTTAAGATCTGGGAAAATAGTAGAGCCTATTATTGATGACATAACTTCTTCTGATTCTGATAAAGATGAAACTGAGAAACATAAGAAAGCACAACCACCTTCTAACAAAAATGTTGAAATAACAGAACCACCATTCCCCGAGCGTTTGGTTTTAACTAGAACGCCTGAAACACTTGCTTTTAATCTTTTAGGGGAATTGCAAAATTTGTATGTTAAAATTCCACTTTTACAAGCATTAAGAGATGTACCAATTTATGCCAGAACAATAAGGGATATTTGTGTTAAGAAACCTGGTAGGAAAACTAAAGACCCCCTTACAGTACATGTGATGGGTGACTTGTCTGCATTAATGTCCGGAAAAGCCCAACCTGTGAAATATGGTGATCCCGGCCATCCTACGGTGACAGTTCAGATTGGTAAAACAATGATTCCCCAAGTTCTGGTAGATTTAGGTGCTGCAATTAACATAATGAATCTTGAAACTTCACAATTGTTACAGCTGAATAACACAATCAGAGATACACCCACCATTCTAGAGTTGGCTGATCGTTCTACAATTAAACCTGAAGGAGTTGTTGAGGATCTACTTATCTCAGTTGAATCCTGGAAATACCCAACTGATTTTGTTGTATTGCAGACTAAAACAAAGCTGGGGGGACATCCCTTAATTCTAGGAAGGCCATGGCTGGCCACAGCTGATGCTTTTATCAGTTGCAGATCTGGTTCAATGACAATTTCTAATGGTTATGAAACAAAACAGCTTACTCTTTATCCTCATGCTACACCAATAATTAATAATGAAGATTCTATGTGGATGGATTATGATGATAATGTTGTTCAGCCTATTCTAACTATTGGACACGCTTTAACTCTTAAAGACAATACCGAGGATGAGGTAATTAATAATTTTATGTGTGAACCTTCTTCTGTAATTGCTGAAACACACAACCAATTGACTACAATTTTTGAAACAGATACCTAAGAAAAGATTGAATCTGAAGACTTATCTCAGACATTAACCACCATCTCATCTAAAAGCATAACAGTTGAAATTGAACTTGGCAAGACATTAAACATAAATCCTGATCTAACAGTTGATGAAACACAGCAGTTAATGAAGTTATTGCATGAATATAAGGAAGCATTTGCATGGGATTACACGGATATGAAAGGTATTTCTTCTGAATTATGTACTCATCGAATTTACATTAAAGAGGGATGCCGACCTGTTTGTCAACCCCAAAGACGAATGAACCCTAATTTACAAGAAATTGTTAAAGAAGAACTTCAGAAATTGCTTAATGCAGGATTTATATACCCTATATCTGACAGTGAATGGGTTTCCCCATTGGTAATTGTCCCTAAGAAAAACGGGAAATGGAGAGTATGTGTTGACTACAGAGCCTTGAATAAAGCTACTCAAAAGGATCACTTTCCTTTACCCTTCATTGATTAGGTGTTGGATAGTTTGGCAGGGAAGAAATTCTTTTCTTTTCTAGATGGATTCAGTGGGTATAACCAAATTAGAATTGCACCCAAGACCAGGACAAGACCACTTTCACTAGCCCTTGGGGAACTTTTGCTTATAGAGTTCTTCCATTTGGGCTATGTAATGCACCAGCAACTTTTCAAAGGGCTGTTATAGGAATCTTTTCTGATATGCTGAATGACTCTATGGAAATATTTATGGATGATTTTACTCCTTATGGTGTGTCTTTTGAAGATGCATTACAAAACCTTGAGAAGGTACTTAAACGATGTATACAAGCTCACCTCTCCCTAAGTACTGAAAAATGTCATATGATGATGAGTGAAGGAGTAGTGCTTGGACATTTTATTTCATCTCAAGGTATTCGGGTAGATCCATCTAAAATATTGGTCATTCAGAATCTTTCTGTTCCTAAAACACAAACTGATGTGAGAAGTTTTCTAGGACATGCTGGATACTACAGAAGATTTATTAAAGATTTTTCTAAGATAACTTCTCCATTATTTGTGTTGCTTATGAAAAATGCTGAATTTAAGTGGACTAATTCTTGTCAGAAAGATTTTGAAGAACTCAAGCATCAGTTATCTACTGCTCCTATTTTGAGGGGGCCTGATTGGGCCCTCCCTTTTCATATATCTTCTGATGCTTCAGACACTGCAATTGGAGCTATCTTGGGACAAGAGGAAAATCATCTTCCTTATGCTATCTACTTTATTAGTAAGAATATGACCCCTGCTGAGCTTAATTACACAGTCACCGAAAAGGAATTTCTTGCAGTAATTTATGCCATTAATAAATTTCGACATTATATCACTGGTTATTCTACTTTTGTGCACACTGACCACTCAGCTATCAAGTATTTAATGAAAAAATCTGTTACAAATTCTAGAGTTACCAGATGGCTATTATTACTGCAGGAATTTGATATCACAATTGTAGATCGGCCTGGTAAAGAAAATGTGGTCGCTGATTTCCTTTCACGGTTGAAAACTGACAATGATATTCCAGTAGATGATTCTTTTCCTGATGAGTATTTGTTTGCAGTTTCTGCTCACTCTCCATGGTATGCAGATATTGCTAATTATTTGGTTGTAGGAAAATTACCATCACACATGTCATACAGAGAAAAGAGAAGAATTGTTCAACAAAGTGCCAGGTATAGTTGGATAAGTGGGTGTCTTTTCTACACAGGGCTTGATTAGGAAATCCGAAGATGCATTAGCGAAGATGAAGTGTATGACATACTGAAAGCTTGTCATGATGGCCCTTGTGGAGGGCATTTTGCAGATAAAAGAACATCACACAAAATTTTGAGGATGGGTTACTATTGGCCTCATTATTTAAGGATGCAAAGAAATATGTAAGGGCTTGTGACAGCTGCCAGAGAATGGGTCAACCCAATCATAGAGATCAAATGCCATTAAACCCCCAGGTAGTTTCTGAACCATTTGAAAGATGGGCCTTGGATTTCATAGGACCCATTAATCCTCCATCCAACCAAATAACTTATATATTAGTCTATACAGACTATATGACTAAATGGGTGGAGGCCAAAGCACTTATTAGAGCCAATGAAGAGGCTGTCCTAGCTTTCTTATTTGAAGAAATCTTCACTAGATTTGGAATTCCTAGAGAGCTAGTTACAGATGGAGGACCTCCATTCAATTCTCATGGTTTTAAGTCTACCCTTCAGAAATATCATATTCAACATAGAATGAATACACCATACCACCCCCAGGCCAATGGGCAGGTGGAAAGCACAAACAAAGTATTAGAAGCCATTCTAACTAAAACAGTGAAGGACAACCAGAAGGATTGGTCTCAAAGGCTGCCTGAAGCATTGTGGGCTTACAGAACTACTTGGAGAAATACTACAGGTTTCTCTCCCTATGAATTGGTCTATGGTAAAAATGTTGTTTTTCCTGTGGAATTTGAAATCAAAACTCTAAGAACTGCTTTAGCTGTTAATCTTGATTTGACTGATGTGCAGACAGCTAGGTTGCAGCAGCTTCTTGAGTTGGATGAAAAAAGATTAGATGCCATTCACCAAACAACCATGATACAACAACAAAGAATGAAGTGGCATGACAAAATTATCAAACACAAGCAGTTCCAAAAAGGTAATTGGGCCTTGTTGTATGACTCTCGGTTTGAAAATTTTTAGGGTAAGCTACGTACACGCTGGCTTGGACCATATGAGGTAGATGCTGTTTTTCCTAATGGAACGGTAAGACTTTTAACAATTGATGATTCTAAAACACCTCTACTAGTCAATGGTCATAGGCTCCGTCTATACCAGCGCCCTGTTTCTAAAGAGGATTTCAAGACTGCTTGCATGACTGATATTCATTATCTTTTTCTAGAGGAGTCTTCTGCTCCTCACATCATTTAATTTTCTGCACTATTTTTTTTAGTATTAGATTAGATTAGATTTAAGACTAATAATCCCTGTCAAGGGTTGGCATATTACAATTCAATTTTGCAGATTCTGGAAAAGCTCATTAAGGAGGACAGATCCATCATGAGAAGATCTGAAGCTTCAATCACAGAAGCTTTTTCCCTTCATTTCAACACATTTCCTAGCAATATCCCTTCACCCCATTTCTACATTATTGCCCTTTTTCCCATTTTTCCCACTTCTACCATTCCTGAAATATCATCCTTCAGCTAGTATTTCCTATCCCTTACTACTGGAATTATCCCTTATCAAACACTTCCCCGACTTGTTTCAAACCCAAGTCATTTATCCCATTTTCCTGATTTTTCCCGTTGCTGAAACACCAGTTTCAGCAACGCGTCATTCATTTTTCCGTTTATCTTTTCATCATTAAAACATTATTTCTTTCCGCTGTTTTACAAGATTTTTAGTTCTCCACATTTACGCTTCAGATCCTTTGGGTGAAAATTATTTAGTACTGAGCAGATCCTGTTACACTCCTGTTCTAAATTTCAGAGAAATCTACAGATTCTTCCATGTATATTAAGCCATTCTGAAGCACTCTACACTTCGAATTATTAAACCAAAGGTAAAAATGTAAGGTATGTGGTTTTAATGTAATGCAGTTAAATTATATATTAAAGAGAGGATCTCGCTCATAATGGTTGCAATCTCCACACGCCCAATCATCATTGCACCATACGTAGGGGGGGGGGGGATTTCGAAAACTGAATAATCATTTCACATTAACCAATCCTCCGTCACTTTTCATTCCATTTTCCACCGTCATTAAGACTCCGCATCCTCTGTTGCAACAATTAGCTTGACCAAAGCCTGTGTTTCTGTCTTCTGTGCCTCTGCATATAACTCAAGCTAGCAGCCATGGGAGGGTCGGCTATCAGACACGAGCCTGGTTCGATAAATCTTCTTCAAATGTTCCCGGAAGCCTATCAAATTTTCCAACAAGCAGGATGGACAGTATACTTTGAACGGTTAGGAGAATTTGATCAGGAGCAGGTTTTAGAGTTTGCACAAAATCTTCAGGGAAATTTCTCAGTGGTTCAAGGCGTCCGCATTTCAGTTACGGAGGAGGACATAGTTCAAGTTTCAAGTTTGCCGGCTATTGGGACTCGCTGGTTCAGCAGGAAGCAGGTTATTTTAAATGCACAGCAAGATTTTCTTCGTCCAGATGAACCAGTTGAACTTAAAGGCCGCGGTGTAAGTCTGCATTCACTTCCTCGACCATGGCCAATAGTAGCAGAATTCATCAAACACTACTTGACATGCAAAGGGCGTTACCAGGTAGTCTACCAACACAACTTCGTTTTGATGAATCATTTAAGGAATGGTCGATTCGTTAATATTCCCTATTATCTGCTTGGTTGTATAAAAAACATGTCTTATTATTGCAGACGAGCTAAATTCCCATTATTATCCCTCACCCATCATCGTTTATGCCAATTGTTAATTCAGAGGGGTTTTGCTCAGCAAAACCCCCCTCTGAATAATCCACTCCTTCTTCTCCAGCAGGCTGAAATTCCTCAGCAGGCCCAAATCCCCCAACAAGCCGAAAGTTCCCAAGAAACTCCTGAGATTCCTTATGAAGGGAAACTGGACGATATCCCAGACTCCCCAGTAATTCCATCCTCAGAGCCAGTTGACCCAACCCCAAGTTCATCCCACTTAGTAGAGTCAACCATTCCTACTATTTCTATCCCTAGCGATGACTCTCTAACACCCCCATCCCCACCTACTTATAAAAGGAAGAAAAGAACCCCAACAGTCTCTGTCTCAAAACGTCGAACAAGGGCCAAATTCCAAATTTTTACTTCTTCCGAAAGCCCTTCCCCCAGAAAAGAATCTTCCCCTGCAAAGAAAAGGAAAGACAATGATTTCTCTGCTTTCCTACCAAAAAGGAAAATGAAGATGACTGTTGAAACAAGAGTTACTCCCATTTCCCCTGACCCCGCCACTATTCTGTTAAAACTCCAATCTTCACCCCCATTTCAAATCCCCCAACCTGTCTCGTCCGGTGGCACTGCCACACAAGAACCAGTGCCCCGGGATAATACGACACACAAGAACCAGTCACTTACCCAGAGGCTGAAACACAAGAACCAGCCACTGTGGTACAAAAATCATACACCAAGCACGATGATACAGGGAGACCAGCCGTAGCTGCTCCACAAGAAACAGCTACGGCTGTGCATCAGCAGACAACCCCAGCAGAATCAACCAACACACAGGGTTAATATACTATGGCATCTTTATTGGAAGAAAATCAGTTTTTGAAGTCTGAGCTAGAAGCCTATAAGAATGAATTAATCATGGCACGAGAAGCCTTCGATAGAGAATTGAATCTCTATATGCTAGCACACACAGCATCATCACAAAATAGGGAGCCATGCAGGGAATACATGTGCCATGAGTGTGGTAATATTTACCAGCAGGCAGGCTACAAACTAGTCAAAATTCAAGTATCTGAGGCATCTACATCAGCTGCAATAAAAGAGGAATGCACTACTTCTCCACAAGAACCAGTAGGGCTTTCAAAAAGTGTAGAAAAAGAAACTAAACCTCAGATATCTCGCCCTGTGCTAGTTAGTGCAACCACTCAGACAGAAACACAACCACAGATATCTTGTCCTGAGCTATTCAGCTCAGCCACTCAGACAGTATCACAACCGCAGATATCTTGCCCTGAGTTAGTCAGTGCAGCCACTCAAACAATGTCCCAACCCAGTACTTTTAATGCCAGCACACAGACCCTGCCATGGAATCAATTAGAACTGATGAACAAATGGAAGAAACAATATGCTGAAGAACAAGATACAGTATTACAGCAGCACAAGCTAGCATGGCAGAATCACATGTATGCCAACTGGGATAGTTGGGAACAGACGTTGCAACAGCTCAGGGATTCCAAGAAGGAAGTCAAGGAATCAAAGGAAAATATGGCCTTGATGTTTTCATTAGTGCAGAAGTTGATGGCTACCCGCAAACCCTCTGTAAATTACTCTCTCTTCCTTTCTGAACGTTTAGTTTATTTTCAATTAAAAGCAATAAAGGATGGCAGACCTCATGAATTGCTTACTTCAGAACAATTTGTTGAAACTTTTGCTGAGGCCCCTGAAAGTGACCAGCATTTGCTGTGCGAACTTTACCTCCATAATGAGGCCATTCCCGACAATAGAAGAGTCAATATCATTCCAATTGCAGGTGATATACAAATAAGGGCATTTGTTTCATTTTTGGCCAATCAACTCACCTGGAAAACTGCGTTTATTGCAAGCAGTCATAATGAGGAGAATAGGCTCCTTTGGATTAGACCAGAACCTTTAAGTCCAGCCATGTTTATAGCACAATATCACCAATTCTTACAGAAGCTAGGAATGCATAGGTACATGCAACAACTACAGGCTTCAACACTTTTGAAGTGTCAACAGCAAATCAGAGTAAAGGAGGTTGCTGCATTGAAGGCCAATACTATGTTTTGGTAGCAGTCAGGTAAAGAAAGACAAGACTATCACCCTTTTAGCCCTGATAATCTCCAAGCTGCACTTTCCTGGGTACCTAATTATATCAGATGCATTCGACATTGTGGAGAAAACTGGATTGGCTACCATTTTCATTTTCCAATTCTATGGCTGCCTTCAGAGAAATATCAGTGTCACTGCCAATTGGCTGGCAGAGATGAAGCTTTAGCATGGCAGCAATTGCAGAACAATAGAGGATTCCGAGCTCCTACAGATGCCACCTTCTCCAGCTACTGCTTGAGCAACTTGCATGCACAGAATCAGTACTCAGACTCTGACTCAGACTAGGAGTTGCCTGAGGACATGCAACATTTTCAGCTGGGGGGGATGTTAGGACTCCACTATGTATCATTTTTACTATATAATTTGACACCATCTTACCTTTATAACCATGTTTAAAAAGGATTCCACTATCATTTTCATTTACTTTATCCCAAGGTATATAAAATCCTCTTCTTTATTATATGTTTAATCTGTTTACATATAATTCCATAATACTCTTATATTTTATCATTAATCGAAGTGGATTATTGCTAACATAAGTCTAAAAGATCACAGATAAGTTATATGCTGTGCTGGAACAATCGGCCGTTGCTGAAACAATCAAACTTCGTTGCTGAAACAACCGACTTCGTTGCTGAAACAGCCGACCTCGTTGCTGAAACAGCCAGCAAGCACGCAAATTCCGTCATTCGTAATTTGCGATTCTGGAAGAGTATTTTGTGGAACAATGGCAACAGCATGAAGACGTGGTTACACGGATTATTCTGAAGATAGCATTCTTGTTGTATATGTTGTAACAATATCTTTTTATGGAAGAACAGAATAGTCCTGTTTTAAGAAAGAAGAACAGAATTGGGATAAACACAGATTCGCTCTCATGTAATTGTAAGAGATGTCTCCTCTTTAAAAAGAGGAGACATCATCATTAGAGGGGAGTTCGAGTTTGAAAGCTACAGGAGAACATTGTGTTTGAGAGACTGGAGCTAGGCTCCACTTGTAATGTATCATTTCTTTTGACAGATGAATAAAATTTCCTTTTGAGCACTCCAATTTAATTCTTTCCCTGGGGAATCTTGTGAGAGGGAAAGGGCCCGCCTTCCTCACAATATTCACCCTTCTGTCCCTGTAGTTTGTTTAATTTCTTTATGCTGTTTGCACTTTACTTTAATTCTGTTGCTGAGACACCAGTTACACAGTTCTGTAGTTATTGAATATTCTGTTTCCTTAACGCTGCATGTGTTTAGTACATTCATTCTTAAGAAGTTGAGAAATCTATTTCTGTTATATGTTTGAATGTATAATGCTGGGAAGCAGGTGCTGAAGGTTCCTGTACAAAGGAATAGGGTCCTGCTCCCACTCATTGCCTTTCTTTTCCTGCAGTGTGATTAGAAACAGGAGACAAGTGCTAAAGGTTCCTGTTCATGGGAATAGGGTCTTGGTCTCTTGAGTTATCTTTGCTACAGAGTGATTAGTGTCAGGCAGCAGGTGCTGAAGTTCCTAATTAAGGAATAGGGTCATGTTCCTGTTATGGTTGATTGGTTTCCTTTCCTGCAGATTGATTTCCCTTTATTTGGATTCTAAACTGCAACCTAGGAATTACTTCTGCTATAACATAATTGACTTCAGCTTTGATTAAACAGAGTGTGAATGATTAGATTTGTATGATTGATAATTGTGTGGCTTTTTACTACAACATTGTTTTTTCTTTTGAAATTGAGCATATCCAGTGCGTGATTGTCTTTGGAATAAAAAGACTTCCTCGGGTTGACAATTTATGTGGAGCTTGAATTGTGAAAACAATTAAAGCGACCAACAGTCATCGTGGTTGAATTGTCGAATGTGCCTCATCCCTCCTCTAGCGAATCTCAAGAACCTTCTCCTGAGGTCCCTCAATTTCTAGTTGGACCGCTTGAATCTCAAGGTACTAAAATCAGGATTGTCATAAGCGTACAAGCCACTTCATCTCGTCCACCACCTGATGATTCTCCTTGGACGACATCGAAAGACTTTGAGCCGGAAAGCCCCGAACCGTCTACACAATTTATGATATTTCCTGAAAATCTACTCTTTGTTCTGATTGTGGTATCTCCTCAACAAGATTACAATGATTTTGATCAACCTAGAATTCCATTTCATGTTTCTCCAACAACATCTCGCTCTATTGTTCGTCAGTTACTTCTGACGAAATGGCATCCAATGCTGATGATATTACATTCGTGAGTGCTCCTCAGAGTAATCTACAAGAAACCATTGGCATCTATATCCCGGAAGCTTCTTCCTTTGTATTTCCCTCTAAAGATGAACTTTTCGGATCCACACCTAATGATCCAGGTAGTGGGACCAAAATCCTTTGGTAAAGTTGCATCTCCACTTCCACAAGGGTATACCTCTTTGGGGAATCTTATTTCTGGAGCTTCTAGTGCTACACCTTTATTTCCGCATCCACTTTGGTAAATGGGTATTCTCTAGTCTTCCGGCCCGTTAATTTCGAATGTGGACGTTGTGTCTCAACCTGTTGTTTGACCTAAAATCACTATTGGTCAAATGACTGTTTCAATAGGATCTTATTATTGATAATTTGGAGGGCTGGATATTAATTCAAATTCTCTTCTTGATTGTGAGCTTACTTGGGTTACTTATGTCTTCTCTTATTTAGCTTATTTAATATTTCATCAAGTCAATTATCAAAATACATGAGACACACAAATTAGGCTCCTAGAGCCAGGGAAAAAAATCTCCCTCTTGGAGAGGAAAACCAACGATAAATTATTCTTATAGATTTTAGATGATAAGTACCATGACCCAGAATTAGACCCTTGACCTATTTATGCATCCAAGACCTTATCATTACTTCTTTGATGTCCTTCAATATTGATCCTTCTTCTCTTCACCAAGTTGCAATGTTCTGCACCAATACTTCCTTTGAACCTTCAATTGATTCTTCAATTATCTGATATATGTATATATAAGCTGTAGATAGGAAAGTAAATCACATATTTACTTTCCTTCTTTCTTTCTCTTTCCGACTGCTTATTTTCTTAGCATACCATTGTTCCAACCTTATCTTGAACTGCATACGAATAACGGTGTCACCTTTTATCTACAATGTTACTTCAGAATAGTCTACAAATCATTCTTGAACATATCCTCACTTTAATACACAAACACTGCTCTTGAATTAACCCTGCCATGTTGTAGTTACTTCAATACTGTCTGCACTCTAGCTTCATTCAACCATGAAAATTATCATAGTAATACGTCACAAATATGTTTGTCTTAAACAAACCTGAAGCACGTCAAAGATCCACACTGAAACTCTTATTATAATTCACACTTAACTTCGGAGATAGTCCGCACTTCAGTTGCAGAGGTGACAGAAAATATGAGTGTGAATGAGATACATGATATAGGTATATATAGAGGTAATTGCACTGTTCTTTAGGCTCACCTGTCAGTTAGCATGTAGGCCGACTAGTCCAGCTAATGAAGGCTGAATTTAACACATATTTTAAGCTTGTCTTCTAGTGTTTGAGTGAGGGCTGATTGGAGCCATTCTTCCATGGATTCTAGGACAAGGTCTTGGAGCATTTCATGAGACTAGAACCTTCATATATATATGGCACTTAATTACATTTATCCCTAGAAGAAAAAACCCTAGATAAACATCAAGAAGAAGTTTGTTAACCTATAATAAACTCTTGCTCATGAAACCGATGAAGCAAGTACAAAATACATTTTATTATCTTTGTCTTCTACTTTACATAAATCCATAATTACATAGTCAATATGAAGACCGACCTAGTTACACTTTTCAACACTCCCTCTTAACTAGGGAGGTATTCATACAGGTACATGATCACTTTCAAACTAAAGAATCTCATAAGAGGAATCAGATTGGTAATCGTATCTGTATAGCATCATATCAACCAACGTTGTCCTAGTGCAAAGGCTTGAATAACAACCCCATCTCTCAACGAGACTATGGGCTACAATGATAGCGAGACACATGAATTATAGACACCATAGTCATTGTCTCTCCAAGGTACATACTCCACCTAGGTGCTCCCAGAGTATGAACTTATTGGACTATTCTTCTCTTAGGTAGCCAACCCTCAAAGAATATCAGTCCTCGACTACTCTTATCTTGAATGCCCTATCTCCTTCGCAAAGAGTATCAAATGCCATATGATTACCCAATCCTCCATTCTGTCTTCCAGGTGAAGACCAGAATGATGTGTATATTCATTCTCTCCAATGGCATTCACTAAGACTTACGGCTGTCAGTCCTAGTCTAGTGCATGACACATGTAATAGAGAATCACATACGTCACTCCCTCTCAACTCAGGAAGGACATACTTCAAGATTTTTCCAAGTAAGAAACTTACCACTAGGCTCCCTCTCAACTAGGGTCCTGCAATAGAAATCCAACTACTCATGGAGAATTCCCCCCCTTGATGCCATGTATTTCGATATTGAGGAATCTTCAACTTTTGGCTTCATAGGGCACATATCATCTATCACTTTCAATCACGAGTCATGTCCAATATCAAAAAGTGATTCATCATTCTTTCTCATCTGGTCCACCATTATGCCATGCTTCTTTCCTTCAAATCATCTCCAACTACATCCTTTCTCATGATTAGAAGCCCTGCACAAATTCATCCAGATAAACATATACATATGAAATTTTAAACCAAAAGTTACCTCAGTGATGATATTTCACCATGAAATCTTCCTATAGGCATCAACATCCTTTATTTAGATTGACACATCTCCTAATGATATGTTTTTGTCAAGGGTATTCTTCTTTACCATACTTCTGTTAGAGTCTACATATCTTCCTAGGAGATCTCCTAGTCACATCTTTTTGGCTTCTGGATGATAACTTCCTCTTGACATGGTTACATTTCATGATCTCTACCTTTCTTCACATTCTTCATTCCCAAGAACTTACAAATTTTCTAGTTCCTAGTTCATATACAACCACCTCATATTCCATGAGGATATATTATGTTGATTTCATCTATCAGTGCACCAAGAGATATTTCTAAATATAGAAGTCTATAACCTGAAACAATATAACATGACTTCACAACATCTAGTGTCAGCATATAAATATATACATATATACCTCATACCTTTTTCATTTAAGTCATCTTGCAATACTTTTACTAGAATGAAGAGCTTCATTCCCTTCGCCTACTCCATCAATATGTCATCACATCCTAGAATTATTTAGCATGGAATTCTTGATGAAACCATTCTACTTTATTTCTAATCAGTGAATTCGTACAGAGCTCCATTTGAAAATGTCAATACCAGTTTTCATGATGACTCTTGATCTTGATGACTACCTTCCATCAGTATTGTTATCAGATAGGTTTTCCAGGAGTTGTTTTACCAAGAGCTCCTACCATGCTTCAATCATGATGCTATACTGCTTCCTATCATACAACCAACAAAAATCACTTAAAGGAGAAGATGATATCAATCATAATAAAGATCCCTCACTTCTTATTTCTTAGATTTATTTGCATCTAATTCTTTCCTCATATTTGAGATGTGGGCTTCTTCCCTTTTCCTCCTATCCTTGTAAGATTTAGGAAAATATCTTTTATAATGCCCAAGTTCATTACATACAAAGAAGCGTACATTGTCCATATTTCTTCTTTTATTCTGAGGACCAAATTTACCGAATCTACCTTTCTTCCTAAAATAGGTTGCAAAGGCTTGTTCCCTTCACTTGATCTTGTATCAGCTTTGGATTTCAATCTTGTTTCCTCTATTTTACATATAGACCATAAATCATGGAATGGTGTGGCTTCTTTCTTAACGTATAAACTTGAAGTGCATTTTCCCCATTCCTCTAATAGAGCATTACACACCACTATAGTCATCTCAGTGTCAGACATTACTTCTCTCAGTTCTTGCAGTTGATCTCTTATTTCGGAAATACTCATAAATTATGGAGTGGTTCCTTCTTCCCTTGACAATTTAATTTATATAGTTCTTGTCTCAGAGAGATTGCTTCTCTTGCAGTACTTATAGAGAATATCTATACCAATTTCTTATATATGTATTTAGCAGAATTTAGTTTTGATAAATAGGGAATGAGTGAGTCCTTAATGGATACTATGAGAATCCTTTGGGCTTTGATTTCTCCCTTAATGTACTTGGCATGAACCAGAGCATATTATTTTTGCAGTTGAATTGTTAATCCATCGATGTAGTCCATAACTTTGTCCTCAATTAAATGCAAATCTGTCCTCTTCTTCCATGCGCTAAAGTTAGATGACCCAACTAGCTTGTTGCTTTCTTTATAATAAGTCATCTTGAAAGATGTAAGTAAGGTCATAGATACTTACTTGAGTAGAGTGGCTTGTAGCTTCCTTGATGATGATGAAGGAGCTAGGAGCTTCTTCTAAGATAGAAATATTCGATCTAGGTGTTCTTGAATCCTTGATGGCAAAGGATATCTTAAAAAGATGATGTCCTCTTCAATCAATGTCTTGAATGAAAATCTTTGATGGAAAAGATTATTATCTTGAAAATTTGATCCTTTGAATGAGATGAAGATATTTATTGAGAGTCTTCCTTGCAAACTGATTTGAATTTTCACCCAAAATTTGATTTTTGCTTCCTATAGTGTTTCTTTGTCAAGAAACCCTTGAGTTCAACATATTTGCTTTGATTCCATGTTGAGAATTTGGAGGGCAGGAGATTAATTCAAATTCTCTTCTTGATAATTACTTTTGAGCTTACTTGGGTTACTTATGTCTTCTCTTATTTAGCTTATTTAATCTTTCATGAAGTCAATTATCAAAATACATGATACACACAAATTAGGCTCCTAGAGCTAGGGAAAACCTCTCCCTCTTGGAGAGGAAAACCAACAAGAAGTTCTTCTTATAGATTTCAGATGACAAGTACCATGGCCCAGAATTAGAACCTTGACCTATTTATGCATCCAATAGCTTGTCCCTACTTCTTTGATGTCCTTCAATATTGATCCTTCTTCTCTTCACCAAGTTGCACTATTCTGCACCAGTACTTCCTTTGAACCTTCAATATTCTTCAGTTATCTGAGATATATATATAAGTTGTAGATATGAAAGTAAATCAAAGATTTACTTTCCTTCTTTCTTTCTCTTTATGACTGCTTCTTTTCTTAGCATACCACTGTTCCAACCTTATCCTGAACTAGAGACGAATAACAGTGTCACCTTTTATCTGCAATGTTACTTCAGAATAGCGTGCAAATCATTCTTGAACATATCCACACTTTAATACACAAACAATACTCATGAATTAAACCTGTCAAGTTGTAGTTACTTCAATACTATCCTCACTGCTTCAGATGAACATTCCACACTCTAGCTTCAGTCAATCGTGGCACTTATCACAGTAATACATCACAAATATGTTTGTCTTAAACATACTTGAAGCACATCAAATATCGACATTGAAACTCTTATTATAATTCACACTTAACTTCATAGAGAGTCTGCACTTTAGTTGCAGAGGTGACCGAAAATTTGAGTGTGAATGAGCCACAAGACAAAGGTATATATAGAGGTAATTGCACTGTCCTTTAGGCTGGCCTGTCAATTAACATGTAGGCCGAATAGTCCAGTTGATGAAGGCCAAATTTAACACATCTTTTAAGCTTGTCTTCCAGTGTTTGAGTGCGGGCTAATTGGAGCCATTCTTCCATGGCTTCTAGGACAAGTTCTTGGAGCATTTCATGAGACTAGATCCTTCATATATATATATGACACTTAACTACATTTATCCCTAGAAGAAAAAACGATAGATAGACATCAAGAAGAAGTATATTAACCTATAATAAACTCTTGCTCATGAAACCCATGAAGCAAGTACAAAATACATTTTATTATATTTGTCTTCTACTTTACATAAATCCATAATTACATAATCAATATGAAGATCGACCTAGTTACACTATTCAACAATTATACCCCCTTTTCTCCATCTACGATTACTACGGTTCCACCATTGAGTGGATAATCTACGGTTTCATTTGTGCCTGGGGGGTAGTGTAATCCTCTTTATGTATCTCCCCTTTCGGGTGGGGGGCTGCTGAATTTTGGACCTATTCTTGGGGTGGGACAACCTCACACTTAGTATTCTCAGGATCAACAACCCCTTCAGCAACAAAACGTCTCATATTCATATGTTAAACAACCTAACATACCCTATGTTCAACAATTGAATTTACAATATCAGTATGTTCCTTGACCAAGCGCCTCTTAGCAGTATGTCCAACAGCCCCAGCATCCCGCAAGTGCTGTTGCGACTAACCCTTAGTTTGGTCCTTACACCCAGACTCGTCCGAATATCCCTTTGGGTTAATACGGTGCTCAGTACCAGACACTTCCTCATGGTCAGTACCAGAAACCCCATCCCGGGCCTCAATCAGGTGCTAAATATCAAAAGATTCTTCAGTACCAACAAGCCTAATTGGGACCTCAAGAAGGACCCTATGTCCAGCAAGGACCATAGACTGGACCCCATGTTCAACAGGGACCAAAGGCTAGACCTCATGTTCAGCAAGGACCTCATCGTGGACCCTATTTCCAGCAAGGTATGCAACTGCAATTCCGATAGGGGTTTTATCAACAACCCCAAAAATGTCCCTACTTTCAGTAACCGCTACAACAAGGTCCTTACCAATAATGGAAGAAATATTTATATTCAAGACAAAATCTGCCCTATTGGGGGAAAAATCCGTATCAATCAGGTTGGAACCCCTAACCTTTTTCTCCTCATCAACCTCTCTTGCCATTTTTGGCTTCGTTGGAATTTCCAGATGTGTCAAAGCTTACAAATGACCCCATCCAACATCAGTTCCATTGGCCTCCAATTTCAACTAAAATCCCAGGAGATTGTCCTAAATTTTAAGGAAAATATGGGGAAGACCCCCAAACCCATGTTATGACACACCACTTATGGTGCTCCTCTAATTCTTGGGTTGACGATTCTTTTCATCTTTTTCTTTTCCAGTGAACTTTGACCCGTATTGTAGCCAAGCAGTATATCAACCTCCCTTGAGGAATCTTCTTCAATTTCAATTCTTTGGCTATGGATTTCCTCACTCATTTCCAGCTATTTTTCCTATATGAATCTGACACCCACCTCCTCAGCTCATTGAAGTAGTCAATTGCTACTCACATTTCAGATCACATTCATGAATGACGATGTCATCGTCGCCTCATAAAATTCGAGATCCCCGATCAGTTGTTGACTGAATTTTTTACGAAATCATTCGTTCCCAGGATTGATAAAGATCTTGCCATGGTTGGATGTGTCATAGAAGAGGAAGTCAATGCTAGATCCCAAGACCTCGATTTAGTTTATTCCCAATCTAGGCCTCTATATGAGCTCTTGCCTGACATGCTACGTCCTTCAATTGATCCCACATCATCTTAGTCTCCTGCTACATTTCCAGTTGATGGCGTTTTCAGGGAAGTGGCTCATACTGATAGTAGTGAACCTAAAACTTCTTTGAAGTCTAAGTCCACCACTAATGTTGCATCCTACACTCCTTCCAATAACTGGAAGAATCATGGTAAAACCTTCAAGGTGAATGTTGTCCAATCTACCATAACAGAAAAATCCTCGAAAGTTAAGAAAAAGGGTAAACGGAAATCCAAATCCAACAACGCTAAACAAGATTCGAAGAAGTTATTTGCTGATGATTCTTCAACTCGCAAGCCTAAATATATTTGTTTAATATTTGATGATGATCATTAGACCAAGGATTATCCTCAGCGTGCTGAAGTTTCCCGTCTTCTAAAGTGTGCACCTGGGACTCCGACTGTCTTGAAAGAACCTTTCCCTTCTCAACACACACAAATGGTAGATCAACCCCAATCGTTTGGAAACTCTTCGGTTTTAATGACTGGGACGAAATCAATCTCTATTACCACGAGATCGAAAGACTACCCTAAACCATCCAAGGCTTCCATGGATCTGGAAGTCACAGATCACCCTTCCTCTTCCATGCCTCCTACTTCTAGTCCTATCTAGATCAAGAGACCTAGTAGTGACTCCACCATCTGGCCACCCCCAAAAGGTGTTCTTCAAAAATCATCCTATAATCCGAATGCGAGAGATGCACAATACTACAATATTGTAGAGGATCTAGCTCAAGTGCCTTAGACGATGTTGGCTTTTGAGGTCCTTCAGTCGTGTCCATCACAACGGAAGGCAATAATTTCCACTATTGGAGGGATTGGTCTTGTATATTCTAATCTTATTGCTTTTGATCTTTGATAATTTCGTTCCTTGTATCCCATCTCAAGTGGATTTTCTGATTCAAGTTACTGTGATGGGTAAAAACATTCATAGGTTTTTTGTTGATGAAGGCACTTCAACTTACATCATGTATATCAAGTGTTGGAAAGCCATAAGATCTCCTCCATTGAGTCAGACCCTGAATACCTTGGAAGGTTTCGCCGATAGAGGTTCTCGACCGTATGGTATTCTCAAATCATTGCCCATCCTGTTGGAGGGAAAAATGATAAATTTAGAGGTTGAGGTGGTAGACGCCAACTTGAATTACAATCTCCTTCTTGGACGCAGTTGGAATCACGCCATGGTTTGCATGGTCTCCACCCTTTTTCGTGTCCTCTGTTTTACTCATCAGGGAAAAATATCGATTATCGATCAGTTAGCTTAATTTTCCTCTGATTCTTCAACAGGTAACATTCCATATGTTGGGAAAACCGATACCCCCTATGAGAACATCGGGTTGGGTCTATTCAAAGACTCGTCCCTTATGGGAATTTTTCCACTCCCACCTCTGAATGTCGCCACTATCAATGTGATATCATCTCGTCACAATCCATGGATTGTTCCCAATTCAGACCAGCTCGAGAGTTTTGGTGATGTTATGCCTTTGAGCCCTGCTGAAAAAATGTATCAAAGTATTCTCATGACTTCTAAGGCTACATATAGAACCAACGACCATTTGGTTTCCTCTCTAGACACTTATGCGCAGTCTCCCTAGTTTGGTTCTTGGGAATCTGATGATCCATTGAATGAGACTTTCACCACCGATGAAATTATCGTGGAGGTAATGTCTCTCAAAGAAACTCCATGGGATGATGGACATTATCACTCCTCATTTCTCCCAACCCTAGGTGACATCTCTGCTTGTCTAGAATTCCATGCTTCATCTGTATCGACTGGCCCATTTCAGAATCTTATTTTGATTCGTGAAGTGTTTTCGGAAGGGAACATGGAGAATATTACTCTAGCCATTCTGATCGACATCTTTTTCAAACCAGAGATTGTCAAGAATGTTGATATCAGTGCGTCTTGTTCTCCCGATGAGATCAAGATCTACACTGAGCTTTTTTAGGAATTCCATGGTGTCTTCGCGTGTTCATATGAAGATATGTCTGGCATTGATCCGAGTATTGTTGTGCACGAAATTCCTACTTCTCCAGATTCGAAGTCCATTCGTCAACGACTTCATCCTGTGCACTAGAGATAGGCTGCCACCATAAAGGGTGAAGTTGAAAAACTTCTCAAGGCCGATTTTATTTATCTTATACCATTGATAGATTGGGTCTCAAATATTGTTCCCGTTACTAGGAAACAAGGGACCATCTGGGTTTGCGTTGATTATCATGATATCAATCAAGCGTGTCCTAAGGATAATTACCCCACTCCTTTTATCGACCAGATCATTGATGAATGTGTCAGGAGTGAGATTTTTTCCTTTATGGACAGTTTTCTGGTTATAACCAGATTAACATTGCTCCAGCTGATTAGCACAAAATTGTGTTTATCTATTTGTGGGGACATTTTCCTACAAAAATATCCTTTTTGTATTGAAGAATGTTGGGTCCACCTTCCAGCACACTATATAGTATGATTTTCACGACATCAAGCACATAGTTCAGCCATATCTCGACGACCTTCCTACTCATTCTGCGAAACTTGGAGATCACCTGGAACACCTCAGAGCTATCTTTATTCACGATAGACACTATAATATCGGGTTGAATCCTCATAAGTGTGTCTTTTGCATCGAATCTGGCCAACTCTTGGGTTTCGTGGTGTCCAAGGAAGGCATCCACATCGATCCTCTTAAATTCGAGGCAACCATCAATTTGTCTCCTCCCTCCTTTGTTCATCAAATGAAAAGTTTGCAGGGGAAAGCCAATTTCCTCCTTCGCTTCATGTTAAATTATGTTGATCTTGCCAAAGGCTTTACTCGCTTATTGAAAAATGGAATCCTGTTCATCTAGGACGAAATTTCCCAAAGCTCTTTCGATGATTTGAAGCGAGCCCTCATCAGTGCTCCTCTATTGCATCCTCCCAATTACCACCAAGATTACTGCCTGTATTTGGTTGTTGTCGACATCACTATTGGTATGGTTCTGGTTCAAGACAATGACGATGTTCAAGAGCATGTAGTGTATTACTTGAGCCGAAATCTCTTTGATATTGAGACCCATTATGCTCATGTAGAGAAACTAGTGTTGGTTTTTGTCCATGTTGTTAAAATTTTTTGTCACTACATTCTCCTGCGCAAAAATTTGGTGATTTATGATTGCAAACCCATGACTTACATTCTCACGCGTCAGTTGCTTGGGGGCAGGTACTCGAAACAGATTCTCATCCTTCAATATTTTGACTTAGAATTCATTGCTGCTAAGTCTAAAAAATCCCTTGTCTTTCCTGAGTTTATTTGTGATCGTCGCGCTCCGGTTGATCCCACTCCTCTTGATGATTCCATTCCAGATGAGACTCTCTTTCTCATCAATACTCTGGACCCATGGTATGAAGACGTCATTGTTGAATCTCTAGACCCAAAATTTTCGGCTAGAGCTATCACACTCTTAGCGACGATGGGTTCGCCACTAGTCCCAACCTTACCATATCATTGGAGACACTCTATATCGCACTAGTATTGACTCTATCCTCCATTGATGTTTGAATTTTGAGAAAGCTGAGAAATTTCTCAATGACTGCCACTCTAGGGCCTATGGTGGTCACATGTCTGGTATACTACCACCCAAAAGATCCTTCACGTAGGGTATTTTTGGCCGTCTATCATTAAATATTGCATTATTGCAATACATAAATGCCATGACTGCCAAGTCCACTCTCGGAAAGAGTGCGCCCATCCTCACCCTTCCACCCAGTTTTAACTATCGTATCCTTTGCGAAATGGGGCATAGATTTCATGACTTGTAACCCTCGCTCAGCTGGGGGGCATGGTTATATTATTTTTGTCATCGATTATTTCACTAAATTAGCTGAATTGATGCCTACATACGATAATGAAGGTTTAGCTGTTGTGCCTGTTCAATCATGTCATAGCTCAGTTTGGTGTCCAGAAAGCGATTGTCACTGATAATGGCTCTCATTTTCGAAATCATATGATGACAGATCTTGTTTCTCATTTGGGGTTAATCACGATAGCTCCATTCCTTATTATCCACAAGCCAATGGCCAGGTTGAGGCTATCAAAAAAGTTTCGGTGACCATGATTCAATGCACCATTGGAAAGAAAAAACGAGATTGGAATCTCATGTTATTCTTAGCTCTTTGGGCTTACCAAACTTCTGCTAAGGCTACTACTGGATTCACACCATTTCAATTGGTGTATGCTCTGGAGGCCACTTCTTCCTAGCACTTCACCGGAAGAAGAATGATTACTTTACCTCGAGTGCTTTGATCAGACCTGTAGACTTGTTTCTTTAGTTACTAAAGCACAAAAAATACGAGTTAAAGCTCAATATGAGAAATCAGTCAACCCTCGTGTTTTCTTCGAAGGTGACTTGGTCCTGCTTTACAACCAAGGCCACGACAAATTGGGAGTTGAAAAATTTGAGCCAATGTGGCATGGGCCCTATATCATTCAATGAGTATTGGAAAGAGGATCATATGAGGTAGAAGATTACGAAGGAAATCCATTGGATGAGTCTCAGAATGGGCTCTACCTGAAAAAATATTACGCTTAATCATGAGTGTGATACTTTGTATATTAGTGTTTTATTCATTAGTGTGCTTTGATTGGATTTATGGTGTGATTTTTTTCCTTACAGACGTGTTTCCTCTGCTCACCTTGTGTTCCACTTGGTTTGCAGATGTCTTCGAATCATTATGTCAGTTTTGCTGATGGTGCTTGTCGTAGCACACAAAGCTTTTCTTCCGCAGCCTGGGCACTCTTTGCACCTGATGGCGAGTTGATTAATTTACAAGGTATTTTTTTGGGTCATACAACTAAAAATATTTCTAAATATAGTGCGGTTATAGAACTATTATCGGATGGTATTGATCTCAGAATTAGAGATTTGGTTGTTAAATTAGACTCACAACTCATTGTGTTGCAGTTAAATGGCCATTATTTTGTGTGAAATCCTCAAATTTTGTGTATGTATTTGAGTGTTCGATTATTGGAAAGACATTTTGATTTTATTGCATATCAACATATTCCAAGACATTTAAACACATTAACGGATACATTGGAAAATAATGTATTAGATAGACATTTACGCAACATGTAAAAAACCAACACATCATTATGATGCATAAGTAGCCATAGAAACACACACACACACACACACACACACACACACACACACACATATCGAGTCTGTCAAGTGCGCTACATCAAAATCTTAAAAAATATTTGTTTTGTGACAAAAATGTCTCTTCGAGCCGACATCAGTACAAAAATGTAAAAACAGGGTTGTCATCTACCCACATGGTGCTCATGATAGCAGATGACCGCCTAAATCACTCGCCAGAGTAAATGACGTAGTTTGCCTGGGACCCCGACCGTGTGCCTCTAGAAGCGAATAGGAATGTCATCAAAGGTAGCATACTCTGGTATGCCTCTCATAATATCTACCAAGTTCCGCTCTAACTCGGCTAATGGGTCTACTCCCTCCTTGTAAGGGACACCCTCCACTAGGCGAGCTACCCTCCTCGTGATCAATGACATACCGTGTGGTCTCTAAGGACCCATATATGTAAAAACATCATAAGTATATGTCTCAAAATACATAAGGAAAACATTCAAAAAGTAAAAAAAGTTAAAAAACAATTTTTACCTGCACCAATCCAGGGCTGTTATCCGCCCACATGGTGCTCATGATAGTAGGTGACTGCCTGAATCACTCACCAGAGTAAATGATGCAGTTTGCCTGGGACCCCGACCTTATGCCTCTGGAAGCGAATAGGAATTTCATCAAAGGTAGCATACTCTGGTATGCCTCTCGTAAGTTCTACCAAGTTCTGCTCTAACTCGACTAATGGGTCTAATCCCTCCTTGTAAGGGACATCCTCCACTGGGTGTGCTACCCTCCTTGCGATTGGTGACATACCTGGTGGGCTCTGAGGACCCATATATGTAAAAAAATCATAAGCATATGTCTCATAATACATAAGAATAACATTCAAAAAGTAAAAAAATTTAAAACACAATTTTTACCTGCACCAATCCACTACGTGCCTGGTGTAATGGGTGGATTTGGATCTCCCCTGAAGTCGATGCCTGCATATGAAAATTCCTCAACCATGATGAGTTGATGACGCAACCAGCTAAAAAACATTGTAGGAAAATGCATCTGTTGGCCTCCACCCTGGCAGGGCATGATCTCACACCACCTCATCAGCCTTGGGTCCCTCGGGGCTAGATCATGGATCTACAACTACTGATACTAGAACAATCATACTCTCTCCAAGAAAAAGGTCACCAAGATGGACCCATACGCAAATTTTTTCAACCGACCTCTCTTTCACTTGGTTAATTGGCTCTTCATATTGGCCAATAACCCCTCACACTAGTTGAACATCGTAGGGGCCAGGCATTCCACTGCGTACTTGAACTAGGATTTTTTACCTCATGCAATGCTTGGGCTTCCGCCACTCAAGTAATGCAATGAAGGATTGTCTACAAGTGAAGGAATATAATATAGGAGATCTCTATCTTCCCACTCTTAGTCTTTTAGGCCCCAAGACAGTGTCTCTGGATGAGCATACTAGTACTCTCACCCCCTACACAAGCTCTAGAGAGTTGGATTCTCTCCCCTCTCTTGGACAATCCTATGATGAAATAGATGTCCATGACATCTAATTCTAGTTCCTAGTCCCCAATGATGAATATTTTTCGGTCCAGATCCAACTGAGCTCTTGGCCCTGATGTTTGAAATAATTTCAGTAATCTACAATTACGCAATGCATTTATGCAATTTTGGTCTTGAAGTGCTTGGTGGTCTTCCATCTCGTGGCCTCGTTCTTTCCATTCGATAACCATCTTTGTTGAAAAAACCTACAAAACATGTTCGAAAGAAATTTTAGGGGCTTTCATCAGAGTAAAATTGGAAATAATCCATTGGAAATGGGTAGATTTATTGTTTCAAAATATTCCTCGTGGCTAGTGCGACTGTTCGAATTAATTTGGCACTGGTGATGTGCTACCCTAACAGGCTAAACATAACTAGCGTAGGTCCAATAGCTCAAACCTGTGTTGTCCACAATTGATTATGAGGTTTGAAATACTCCCCCCATCTCCCTATTTTTGAAACTAAATGCTATATGAATGGAATTAAAATGAATAGGAGGCTTTGAGCTCTTACCTGGCGCTCATGGACCACTGAATGGTGTCCTGGATCAGCCACACCACTGATTTGAAGTTCAAAGGGAAAATGGGTAAAATGAAATTCTCCAATTTACTCAAAATAGAAAGGTGAAAATGAATTTACTTTTTGTCTATTTATATATTTTTGAAATATTTTCGCCATTATTTTAGTATTTTTCCTTGATATCAGTGATGTCTTTCGTTTTTTGTGCAGTGACAGGATCTTTACACTGTTGGTGATTATTACTGATGCAAACGAATTTTATTTTATCTCTTTTTTGGACTTAGTAAACATTTACGAAAAAGGAACCCCCTTGGAGTCAACTTTAAACTCTTTTATGACTCTCGAAAAATGAAAATATTTCCGAGTACTTGTCATTTCAAACTCATAAAAGTGAATGAATTGATGTAGTATCAGCACACATTTACCCCTTTTTTGGTTGAGATTTACTATTTACAAAAAAGGAATACCTTGATCGAACATGGTCAAGAGCTTCTCTCGGGTATTGTTTTCTACCTTTTCAGATTTGAGAGATGATTTAAAAAAAAGGACATGATGGAGTTTTCTTTTCGTTTCTTTTCAAACTCCTTAAACATGAAATGTTACCGAGTTACCCTTTCGTTGGACTCATTAAAGATTAAACGACGAAAGTATTGTCACCATGACGAGACCGAGTTCCTCCTTCCTAGGGCTAGTTAAACTTACTATAATGGATTCATTCAAAGAATGAAATTATATGCTTAACATATGCTATCCTCTTCATGTTGGCTATAAAAAATAAAGAGGTTCTCGTTAGCAATAACTGGGGAAAGTTGAAAGTGAACATATTATGTGTATTTTGGGCAGCTTGTCGCTCTTGAACATGAACCTCATCTGTATTTCGTGTCGGGTTGGGGACATCCTACATTCGTCACTTTTACTCTTTGGGTTTGGGAAATCCATTTGCCTCCTATTGATTACCATTTTTTTCATATGACCTATGATCCCATTTGAGTCAAATTCTACCACATTCCGGAGTCGTGTTGCCGATATGTTCAAGAGAAGTCATTTTTTTCAAACATTGTTTACTTATATGACCTCCTATGTTACATTCCGAAATCACTCCTATCATCTTAAGATATATGTTGTCTCGTGTCAATGATGTGGGAATCATTATGGCCCTCCTTCGATGAATCACTTCTTGTGGACTTCAACTCATTATCCAGGAAGGTGGTTTAGAAACTTCTTTTCAGTACCTTGGAGCTTGCATGCCTCAATGGAAAGTTCTTTGTGTTTGACGACAGGTTCCCATCATTGGCCTTTAATTGAATTATTTTTCTAGTGTTCGACTTCAACACATTCATTTACACTTGTATATTGTGTTGTTGTACCTTGAGGTCCATCATCATTATTGGTGGTCTCTCTTGTGCTTGTTAACAATTTTCATCATTGATCGGTAATCAGGTGGTTTCTACCATGTTCGACACCACCACATTTATTTGCATGGATAGATTTGTACATTGGGTTGATTGAGATGGCGGTGAAGACCCTGGGTCACTTCGGATTTTTGATCCAGGTTGCGGGGAGTTATAGAGTATTCATGATTGTATACATGATCCTATCTATACAGATATTTTCATCCATATCGCATATCCATTTCTATGATCCATTTGGATGGATGGCTATGACCATGCCATGGGTTCGTGTGTTATTTGATGCCTAGTTAAATAGTTAGGAATATTCATACCAAAGATGTCATATATTGTAATATGTTTGATTTGGCAGGTTTTCTGGCAGTGATATGAGTTATTTTCCTTGGTTCATAAAGCATTTAAGCCATCACTCCCCATTCTATGTTCATGCTTTAGGGGGCATCTGTTACACAGTAATTTGTCACCATGCTCATTTCCCGTCCCTGATCCTGAAATGCCCCGTGACAGACTCTGTGCAATGTTTCCACCATGAATAACTATGTTAGTACATCCCCTGAAGAATCAAAGAAAACTACCTTGGAATATTACTGAAGGAACTTGGTCATAATCCTAGTTTCTTGGGTCAGCTCATTTCCTGGTTTGATGCTCGCGTTGATGTCAAATTGATAGTTCTGTCTTAGCATCACCAATGCCGTTATTTCTTGGAAAACAGCGTTGATCCCTTTCTGGTAGTGTTTCCGCAAATGGAGGAGAAGCTTCGACCTATAGAAGTTCCAGGGTGGCGAGTTGGTTGTTAAACAATGGTGATAGAGTTAGGCTCTCTAATTTTAGAGCTTTGATATCATCCATGGGGGTTCATCCCTTAGAAAATGGACCTTCCTCCTCCTTTCATGGGCTCCCAACCTCTTCTCCCTTCCTATAAATTCATGCCCCTCTTTCCACTAAAGTTAGCCTGGTTGGTCGTTGTTGGGCTAGTATGAACTCTCGTTCCCTTTACATTCTCGTACTGTGATAATACCTAATTTTTTCGGGAGAAGGAATGATTTAGAGCTTCGATGAAGGACTCAGATTTTCAACAAATGAGGCCTCCAAAATCAAGGCCTGGGTTGTAAGCTCTTCCTTTCATATTTATTGATAAAACATCTGATGTTTGCTTCTATATTTGTATAATAATTTATGCAAATATTCTGGTACTCCTTCATCTGCTAGATAGCTAATGTTTATGATTATTATGTATTGGATTACGTTTGTTGTTGCTTACTTATCATCTGCAGGTATTCATGTGCCATCAGTAGAAAGGAGCGAGCCTAAAAGGATTGTGGATCAAGATCATCATCAATGGATTCGAGACTAGCATTGGGAAAAAGGTACTTCTGTTTAGTCAATTTAGTGTCCTAAATTAATAGCATAAATTATCGACCAGGGCTAGTAAACTGATGAAGTGCAATGCACTATATGTGCCTAAGTATCCCTTTTTCTTACTTTGTTGTTTTCAGTGTTTTATTGATGTTTTTGGGTTTTTATCTTGGTTTCTTAGTATGCTATTATATGCTAAGAAGATGAAGTTGAATCTATGTCAAAAGCGAGAAAAGGAAATGTTAATAAATGAATTAAAATAGAGTTTATTTGCAAATTCTTGTTTCTAATTAGAAAATGATGAAAACAAAGAGTCCTAATCCATGGATATTATAGCTTCTAAATGAACATTTATGAAATGAAAAATAACTCAAAACACTACAACTTAATCTGATTCATTTAATTAGAGATTTGT
The DNA here is from genome assembly GCA_034641835.2 of Pinus albicaulis. Taxonomy (NCBI): domain Eukaryota; kingdom Viridiplantae; phylum Streptophyta; class Pinopsida; order Pinales; family Pinaceae; genus Pinus; species Pinus albicaulis. The sequence continues at coordinate 852,927,933 of CM076580.1, read as the reverse complement.
TGGAAGAGCTTGTGAAAAAGATTAATTCTAATGCAATGAGGATCTCCTAACACATAAAAGGAAATATTGAAACAAACAGTAACTTAGAACATTACAGTGAAATCTCATTCATTTAATAGAGGTTTATTGGAAGAGCTTGAGAAAAATATCACTATAATGTAATAAGGATCTCCTATGAAGTGCTGAAACAACTTATGACATTACAACTAAATCTCATTCATGAATTAGAGATTTATTGGAAAAGCTTTTTGAAATAGATTAATCATAATGTGATAAGGATCTTCTATGAAACATAACAACCAATAACTCACAATATTACAACTAAGTCTCATTCATGAATTAGATATTTATTGGAAAAGATTTTTGAAAGAGACTAACTATAGTATAATAAGGATCTTCTTTTTAACTAAATGACAGAAAATGAAATGCTAATAACTCAGAATATTACAATTGAATCCCATTCATTTAATAGAGATATATTAAAAGAGCTTGAGAAAGAGACTAACTGCAATATCATTAGGATCCTTTATCTAAGAAATTTACATGAAACATAATGCTAAAAGCTATGATTTCAGAAAGTATTCTAAGTAAGGAAATATGATAGAACAGAATCAAAAATGAATTATCTAGAAAACATGTGAAACCTCCTCGAATAGCAGGGGCCCTTTGATATCAATTCAACATTAATCCTTTAACTCCTCAATATTGTATTTAGAACAACATCAAGGCTAAAACTCCTTTTTATTAACACAAGACTTGAAAACAGAGTATCACCGTAATGATAAAATATGTATCAACTGTCTTTCTGGGTATTATAGAGCTTTATTTATATGTAAATTCATAACTAACTTTGAACAAAAATAGGTACAGGTGTAGATTTGAAGTCAAAATCAAATTAAAACTCTTTTGGGACTCATGATTTGCTTTAAAGAAAATCAGGAGTCCTGATTCCTGTAGAAGACAACTTCCTTGACTTTTGCTTTGACCACGTGCTTAGGCACCTCCAGCTATCGATTCAGTCTTCATGGAAGGGAACAAATAATGTAGGAAAGATTTGGAATCCACCTGTATGTGCCTTTTCTCCAGATGACACCTATAACATACTTAAACACCAAAACAATTACGGAACGCTTGACTAGCTACAGAATGACTACATTTTGTAGCTAAACTGTTCAAAAATAATTAAGAAAACAAAAATAAAAAAAAGTACAATAAGTTAATCATTGTATGCAACCTTTAAGTAATCTTAGTCATTCTCATTGAGTTTTAGGTTTATGAAATGATAAAGGAATGATGAAATGAAGTGAAGTTTTGAAAAAGAGAAGACAATTTCAGGGCTCAACATACCCCCACTACAAAACTCTTGCATGTCCTCATGCAATTTCATCAAAAATTTATTCCATTTGCGCTAATAATTCTGCAAGAACATCCAACCTCCTTTTTCTGCTTCTTTTGGTAGTCAATGCCATTCTGGGTTTCCTCATGAATAATTTGAACCTAATATCAATGAGTTCCCTGTTCAGTTTCTTGTTTCTCTTCTTTAGCTTCCTGTTTGCTTTATACAGTGTTTTCATTTGCTGAGAGAGAGTGTTGTTTATGCTACTCTTCAATTTGACCTGCTCGCTTAAGATTTCATTTTCATTCTTGATATGGTTATTCAGTATCTCCAATTCATAATTGTCTCTTCTCAAAATTTCTATTAGAGGTTGTTGTGGACTGAGAGATATTTCTCGATTTTCTGAGGCCCTTTTTTCTAGTGATTCCACATAATCATAAATCTGTTGTTGAGTTGTATCTATATCTGGGGTTCTTCTGTTAGGGTCTTCTTCATATTGGTGTAAAGGACATCTATCAACTGGTGTTTGGATTGGAGTTTATTCTTCTTCAATATTTATAACTCTTGTTTCCTTAATCCCTGTCTTTTTCATCATGCCTTTTAGTCTAGAGCTTCTCCTCAATTTGCTTGGATTTTCATCTTTTTCCTCAGCACATTCACTTGTTAATTTCTCTTTTCTATTAACCCTGATTTGTCTCTTGATCTTTGTCAAAATTTCAGAGAGTAATTCTTCACTATTTTCCTATGTTGATGTATCAGGTTTGATTTCAACAGATTTATCAAATTTTCCCCTCCTACTTCTTCTTACAGTTTCTTTTCTAGATAGTATTTCCTCTGGTTCTTCAAAATGGTTTCTTAGAAGAAATTCATCCCAACTATCTCCTACTTTCTTCAAATGGAACTCAATTAGTATTTTGATTAGGCCATGATGGTGCAGAGTAGTTTCTAGGAATTGGAGTCTTTTATGAACATTAGAGGCCATTCTTTTCAAACTATTAAGTAGGAAGAAAGGTAAATTTATTTCATCATCTAAGAATTCGTCATCAGTCTGATATGATAGACATACAAGGCGCCGAACCTACCCTCACATGTTATGATTTTTTGTAAAATTAACAACATATTCCTCCATTTATTTTTTAGATTTGTACTAGGAATCCCTTTTCTAAACACTGAAATGTCCATACCTAGTTTTTTTTAGCATTTGTTTCCAAGTTTCATTATGGAACTCCTTGTTTTTAAACCAACGTTCTCCCTATCTTGGCAATTCTATGGCTTTAGCTATGAATGACTATGTGATGGTGAACTTAATATCCCTAATTTCTAACTTTGATCCATCGAATGACCTAGAAAATGATTTCGTGACTTCTTTGTGGAATCCATTGAACTTCTCCACAAAGTTTAGCCACCAACCTGCTGTAATAGCTCCTTAACCTAAGGGTATCCTTCTAAATATTTGATCCCAATTGGTTCTGTTCTCACAATTAGCCCCATTTCTCCTTAGTACTGATTACTTCTTTTCTTTGGCTTAGGTCTAATGCTCTGTCTCTGATCCTGTGCCTGAAGAAAGAGTAACCGTGGAATGTTGTTTTGCCATTAAAATGACTTCTCTGTAGATGAAACTAGCTATGGAATGTAATGGCACTGAGTGGATATGAATGAATGAACAAGGTAATGGTGAATGATGAAAATGATTGGGTTAAGAGTTTGATATGAAATGAAATACCGCGAAGAGATTTTATGATGATTTTCATAAATCATCAATAAATGATACGATCTAAGGACATGACCTAATAGGTCACATCTAAGTTTTTGACCGTTTATTCAATTAATGCTGAACCGTTATGGAGCGGATGGTAAGGGATATGGTTGAAGTGTGTTTTTTTATTTATGATAGGAAAAGATCAATTCGAATGATAGATTAACTTTTAGGAAACATATGATTTAACCATATTATATATTTCATGTTTTTCTATCAAAATAATTTCACACGGTTTACCTTAGCTCTTTTGATTTTGCTGCTTGTTGTAGTTGTCCTCCATTTTGTAAAATGTTGATCTTCTAAGCTCCATAATTCCTTTGACTATCATCCTTTGTGTATAGGCTTACAGGGTCAAATTGGTTGCAGAACATGATTGGCTATAGAACAACCAGCTGCAGAATGTACCTATTAAAAATTATGAAATATGGATATGGAATGGAATGGATCATGAATATGAAATGGAATGAAATGGATCATGAATATGGAATTCAGTGGAATATGAATGAAATGAAGTATGAAGTGAGAATGCATTTGCAATTTGTGATTTTATGATATTTAGTTGCAGAACAAGAACAATTTGAAAGTATAAAGTGTCAGAAGAATTCTGATTTTCACCTTACACTTTTTGTATAAACATGCCAATCAATGATTTGTTTTCATATTTATACTTTTATTTTATTTTATTTTTATTTTTATATTTTATTTTTATATTTTAATTTTTTTTAGAATTATTGAAGAAAAATACAATTAAGTTAGTGAAGAAGAAGAGTTATTCTTCACTAACTTCATATCAATGTTATCTTGAAATTTCTTGACAAATTCTTCTCTTGAAAGTGGCTTATGGTACAATTTCAGTCTGTGTTCATTTACAAGAAATGCTACCTTTCCTTCATCTATTGTCCTGATTTTTATTGCTCCATTTTCAAATATTTTCACAATATCATATGGCCCAAGCCAATGAGTTTGAAATTTACCTTGAAAATCCTTGAATTTTGAATCAAACAAGAGTGCCCAACCACCTTCTTTGAATTTATTTTCTTTGATATACTTGTCATGCCATCTAGTCCTTTGCTGTTGGATTATACTTGTTCTCTGGACTGCATCTTTTCTGATCTCATCCAATTCATTAATCTGCTCCAGTCTATGCTTCTGTGCTTCTGTCAAATCAAGTCCTAGCTAGACTGCCATTTTGAAAGTTTGGATCTGAAAATATATGGGAAACAGGACTTGTTTTCCATAAACAAGTTCATAAGGGGTTTGTCTTGTTGTGTTTCTCCATGTAGTTCTATAGGCCCATAAAGCTTCAGAAAGCCTTTCTGCCCAATCTATTCTATGTAAATGAACAGTCTTTGTCAGGATCCCTTCAATCACCTTATTGGTAGATTCTACTTGGCCATTTGCTTGTGGATGGTAGGGAGTGGATTTCCTGTGTCTGATTTTTTACTTCTCTACCATTTTTTCCACCATTTTTGATGTGAATTGAGCTCCTTGATCTGTAACAATTTCTCTTGGGACACCAAAACGAGTAAAAATATCCTAAAAAAAAAAATTGACTACAGATGCTTCAGTAGCAGAAAGTAATGGCTTGGCCTCTACTCATTTGGTAACATAATCAGTGCAAACTAATATATATTTCTTTTGCTTTGATGGAGGATTAATAGGTCCTACAAAATCCAAAGCCCATTTCTCAAAAGGTTCAATATGTACCTGAGGTTGCAATGGAATTTCACCTGAAGGGGAAGGTTTCCCTACCCTTTGGAAACTGTCATACCTTTTGACATACTCTTTAGCATCTTTGAAGAGGGATGGCCAATAATATCCTAGGTGAAGGATCTTATAAGCTGTTATTTTATCAACAAAGTGTCCACCACAAGGTTCATCATGACATGCCTTGAGAATCTCAGGCATCTCGTCTTCTCAAACACATCTTCTGATAATAAAGTCTGGACCTGTTTTGTATAACTCATTAGAAATCCATGAATATTTTGCACTGTCATAAATGATTTTTCTTTTATCTCTTGCATTCATAATTGAAGGAAATTTTCCTAAAACTAAATAATTGGCAATATCAACAAACCAGGGAGTTTGAGTAGTAATTGCAAAGAGATATTCATCAGGGAATTTATCTTCAACTGGAGTATTGTCTTTAATGTTTTGGAGTCTATATAGGAAATCAACCACTGTATTTTGTTTTCCAGGCCTATCCAGAATAGTGATGTTAAAATCTTGTAAAAGCAATAACCATATTGTGACTCTGCCATTAGTAATAGATTTGTTCATTAAATACCTAATTGCAGAGTGATATGTGTGGACAAAGGTTTCATAGCTTGCTATATAGTGTCTGAATTTATTTATGGCATGAACAACAACTAAGAACTCTTTTTCAGTTACAATATAATTCAACTCTGAAGGAGTCAAATTTTTACTTGTATAGTAGATGGCATAAGGAATCAGGTATTTTTGTCCTAGCACAACTCCTAACGCTGTATCTAAGGCATCTGTCGAGATGTGAAAAGGTAGTTTCCAGTTAGGTCCCCTTAAAATAGGTGCTTCAGAGTTTTTTGTTTTCAGGGTTTCAAATGCTAACTGGCAGTCAGGATTCCAATTGAATTCACAGTCCTTGGAGAGTAGTTTAAAAAGTGGAGATGTTATCTTAGTGAAGTTTTCTATAAATCTTCGGTAATATCCTGTAAATCCTAGAAAAATCATAACATATTTTTGGCAACTTGGAACTAATAGTCTAGAGATGACTTCAACTTTTGACTCATCAACTCTAATCCCATCTCCTGAAATATGATGTCCTAAGACAATCCCTTCAGTGAAAATCATGAAACATTTTTCATGACTTAATGAAATGTTTGCTTTACATATTTTTAGAAAATTTTCCAAGTTTGTTAAGGATTCTTCAAATGTGTTTCCATAGACTGTGAAATCATCCATGTATACTTCTACACAGTCATGTATTAGATCTGAAAATATTCCCAATACTACCCTTTGGAATGTTGCAGGTGCATTGCACAATCCAAAAGGTAATACTTGGTAGGCATAGGTACCCCAAGGACAAGTAAATGTGGTTTTATATTGATCCTCAAGTGCAACTTGAATTTGATTATAACCACTAAAACCATCCAAAAATGAAAAGTACTTTTTGCCTGCTAATATATCTAACACCTGATCAATGAAGGGTAAAGGAAAATGATCTTTAAGAGTAGCTTTCTTTAATTCTTGGTAGTCAATGCATACCCTCCATTTACCATTTTTCTTGGGTACAATCACTAAAGGAGAGACCCACTGACTGTCTGAAATGGGATAAATAAAGTTGACATTTAACAATTTCTGCAACTCTTCTTTAATAATCTCCCTAAGGTTTGGATTCATCCTTCTCTGAGGCTGTATGATTGGTTTACAATTTTCCTCTATATAGATATGATGAGTGCAAGTTTTATGGTTGATCCCTTTCATGTCAGTGTACTCCCATGCATATGCATAAGAATGTATTTGTAATATTTTGAATAGCTTTTCCTGTTGAAAATTTTCTAGGTTTTTGTTTATGTTTAAGTTTTTTCCTAGAAATATCTCAATTGTAGAGCTACCAAATTCTTCCATGGAGTAAGGAGACTTTTCTCTTGAAGACAAAAACTCAATTTTGGATTCTTCTTGGAATTTTTCATGTTTGTATTCTGGAGAAGATTCATGATTTTCTAAGGCATTCAGAATCTAACTATCTTCACTAATTTCTGAAATAGTGAAGAGAGGTTGTATATCTTCTTCATCATCAATCCATTAAGTATCATCTAATTCTGTGATTTTTCTTTCTGGACGATACAAGGTGAATTTCTTGGTTGAACTTCCATTAGAGATGTACATATCACCAGATCTACAACTAATGAAAGCATCAGCTGTAGCTAACCAAGGTATTCCTAATACAATAGGATGTCCTCCTAGATCATTTTTAGGAGTTAGGATCATGAAATCCACAAGATACTCCCAAGAATCTAAGGACATTGGAATGTCTTATAATACCCCATTTGGTTTGATTACAAATCTATCTGTTAATTGTAGTAGTGTGGGTGTAAAAATAAGATTAGGAAGTTTTAGTTTTTCCATGATTTGCCTACTCATGATATTGATTGCTGCTCCTAGATCAATAAGTGTGTTTGGAATTCCAATTCCATTGAGATGTATCTTAACAACTGGATTTCCGGGATCTAGATATTTTGGAATGACAATATTTCCCATCATTATGTCTACTATTTTTCCTACCAGTTGTATTTTATTTATCTCTTTTATTCTTTTTCCTGGTTTTTTCATACTCAACTCTTTTATTGTCTTTGCTAAAATTGGGATTTCCTTGATGGCCTATAATAATGGATTCTTAATACAAAAATTTCTTAACTCATATAGGAAATCATAGTTAGGCATCATAATTTGTTTCTCTACACCTCTATCAATTTGTAATTTTTCAGGAAAAGGAGGTGTAGTAGTAGATGTTGATGGTTGCTCTAACATAGGAGTTGAAATTATTGGTTCTTTCTGTTTTTCTTTTTCAATGTTTTGGTCTTGAAGAGATGTATTTTCTTCAAAAATTTTATTCACCTGTAGAGAATCTTCCTCAGAATTGTTTTGTTCTTGTATAACTACAGAAGGTTTCTTTCTTTCAAGTATTCTTCCAGACCTAAGTTGAACATCATTAAGGTCTAAAGGAGTAATCAAATAGGTTGGAAATTGTTGACCTTTTATCATATATGTATTCTGAGGGTTTTTATTGTTGGGGTTTGGTATTGTTTGGGCAGGTAACTGATTTGGTTTTTGAGGAAATGGTAATGGAAGTGGTGGATTTTGATTTTGATTTTGGTGTTGTGGATTCTACTGAGGATTTTGTTGAGGAGGAAAGTTTGGATATGATGGATAAGATGGTGGATATTGATAATACTGGGAGAACCTTCCATAAGGATTTTGTGCTTCTTGAGCCCAAGGTTGAGGTTGATTTTGAAATTGGGGCCAAGGTTGCTGCCAAGAGTTCCAATTAGGTGTGGGTTGATTATACATTTGATTACTAAAACCTTGTGTTTGAGGTCCTTGCCAAGGTATTCTAGAGACAAATTAAGAGATTCTGTGGAATTTGTGGTTGTTTATTCTTGGAAGACAGCTTTAAGACCAGGGATTGAAGGAAAATTCTTGGTCTCATGCTTTTCTGAACAAATTGCACAGGTCTCTATTACTTTTGCATCCAAAGGACACTCTCTTAAGGCATGCTTCTTCCTACATTTGGGACAAAAGATTGCTAAGGCATCAATTTCAACTTTCTACTTGTTTTGTAATTTAAGGGTGTCTATTTGCTCACTAAGACTCCCTAGAATGTCAGTTTTGAATTCATCAAGCATATTCCCTATTTCTTCCCTCCTTACTGTTCCAGTTGCAGATTTTCTTGCCCTTGCAAGAGTAGGGTCTCTTGGTCCTTTTAGAATCTTAGATTTTCCTCCTGAAAGCTTAATACATAATTCTGCTATATCAGGTAATGAAAGTTGAGATATGTCTCATTTCCCCATCATATTAATTATATCTATCCATTCATCCCTAATTGTCTTCAACAAAAGAGCTTTCAAAGTATCTTGGTCTAAGTTTTCCATTTTTTCCCTCTTGATGTTTTAGTTAAATATTTCCAACAAATCTTCCAGATTTTCATCCTCTTTTTGCATCATCTTGAACATTTCTTCCTTATGGTTGAATGGTATACAATAATCCAAATATCTGTCTAGAAATTCTTTTCTCATATCATCCCATGTCCTAATAGACCTAGTGATTAAACTCATAAACCATTTTAATGCTACTCCTTTCAATGTTGAAGGGAACCGTTTAAGTTTCTGAGCATCTTGTAGGTAATCATAGGTTCTACATAGAACTTCAAATTCAAATAAGAAGGTCTCAGGATCTTCACATTTTATTCCATGAAAGTTTGGAAGAACAGAGGGTGGGATATTTTTCATAGTCGCATTAGTCTCTTCATCTATTATAGGGATTCCAAAAGAACTTCTAGTTTCCCTTCTACCTCTTTCTCCTTCTACATTTCCTCTTACTCTACCTTCTTCTGTACCTCTACCTCTTCCTCTATCTCCTCCTCTACCTCTACCTCCTCCAAATAGTGCATGTTCTCTATTAAATACCTCTCCTTCCCCTTCTTCTGCCATGATAGATTCTTCTGAATTGATATAGGGTTCAGTTGGAAGAGCTAGTTGTTCTACTGGTTCTTCTATCAAGGGTATATTGAAGAAATAGTCCTCTTCTTCCTCTTTACTAGGGATTTGTAATTATTTTGCTGGAATATATTCTCCGGTGGAAGTGAAAAAGGTTATCCCTTCTGTAGGAGTCCTTGGACCTTCTTCCTCTAGAATTGCTTCAGTGGATGAAGTGGGAGATCTTCCTGATGGGATATCTAATCTTGATACTTCTGGAAGCCTATGACCAGTATAGTATGGAATGTGAGTTTGGGTTGGAGGTGTGCTACTTCTTGGTCTTGATGGAGTAAGTGGAGTTTTGGGAATTAAGCTTCTGCCTATTATAAATCTACCCCTAGAATCTCTTTCTCTACGCATATCATTGTTTTTGGGAAATAGGAAATAAGGCTACCTAGTTACACTTCCCCGGCAACGGTGCCAAAATGTTTAGTCAATTTAGTGTCCTAAATTGATAGCATAAATTATCGACTAGGGCTAGTAAACTGATGAAGTGTAATGCACTATATGTGCCTAAGTATCCATTTTTCTTACTTCGTTGTTTTCAGTGTTTTATTGATGTTTTGGGGTTTTTATGTTTGATTCTTAGTATGCTATCCTATGCTAAGAAGAGGAAGTTGAATCTATGTCAAAAGTGAGAAAAGGAAATGTTAATAAATGAATTAAAACAAACTTTATTTGCAAGTTATTGTTTCTAATTAGAAAATGATGAAAACAGAGAGTCCTAATCCATGGATATTATAGCTTCTAAATGAACATTTATGAAATGAAAAATAACTCAAAACACTACAACTTAATCTGATTCATTTAATTAGTGATTTTTTGGAAGAACTTGTGAAAAATATTAATTTTAATGCAATGAGGATCTCCTAACACATAAAAGGAAATACTGAAACAAACAGTAACTTATAACATTACAGTGAAATCTCATTCATTTGATAGAGGTTTATTGGAAGAGCTTGAGAAAAAGATCACTATAATGTAATAAGGATCTCCTATGAAGTGCTGAAACAACTTATGACATTACAACTAAATCTCATTCATGAGTTAGAGATTTATTGGAAAAGCTTTTTGAAAGAGATTAATCATAATGTGATAAGGATCTTCTATGAAACAGAACAACCAATAACTCACAATATTAAAACTAAGTCTCATTCGTGAATTAGAGATTTATTGGAAAATATTTTTGAAAGAGAATAATTGTAGTATAATGAAGATCTTCTTTTTAACTAAATGAAAGAAAATGAAATGCTAATAACTCAGAATATTACAATTGAATCCCATTTATTTAATAGAGATATATTGGAAGAGCTTGAGAAAGAGACTAACTGCAATATCATGAGGATCCTTTATCTAAGCAAATGACATGAAACATAATGCTAAAAGCTATGATTTCAGAAAGCAGTCTAAGTAAGGAAATATGACAGAACAGAATTGAAAATGAATTATCTAGAAAACATGTAAAACCTCCTCGAATAGCAGGGGCCCTCTGCTATCAATTCGACATTAATCCTTTAACTCCTCAAGATTGTATTCAGAATAGCATTAAGGCTAAAACTCCTTTTTATTAACACAAGACTTGAAAACAAAGTATCACCGTAATGATAAAATATGTAACAACTATCTTTCTCGGTATTACAGAGCTTTATTTATATGTAAATTCATAACTAAATTTGGAAAAAAATAGGTACAGGTGTAGATTTGAAGTCAAAATCAAATTAAAACTCTTTTGGGACTCATGATTTGTTGTAAAGAAAATCAGGAGTCCTGATTCCTGTAGAAGACAACTTCCTTGACTTTTTTCTTTGACCACGTGCTTAGGCACCTCCAGCTATCGATTCAGTCCTCGTGGAAGGGAACGAATGATGTAGGAAATATTTGGAATCCACCTATGTGTGCCTTTTATCCAGATGACACTTGTAACATACTTAAACACCAAAACAACTATGGAACGCTTGAATGGCTACAGAATGACTGCATTCTATAGCTAAACTATTCAAAAATCATTAAGATGGAAAAAATCACAAAAGTACAATAATTTAATCATTGTATGCAACCTTTAAGTAATCTTAGTCATTCTCATTGAGTTTTAGGTTTATGAAATGATAAAGGAATGATGAAATGAAGTGAAGTTTGGCAAAAGAGAAGACAATTTTAGGTCTCAGCAACTTCTATCTCTTTTCTTGTCACATTTTGAATATTAGCTAAGAAAGATTTGCATTAGAAAGTATTTCAAGTTGCCAGACCCACTCTAGGGCTAGAGAGATCGCCTCTGTCCAAAAAGGGGATTTATCTTGACAAAAATTATTATAGTGTTATTATCATCAAACAACTTACAAAATATGAAGATCAATAATACAAATGGACACATGCTATAGGCTGCTAGCCAAGGTAAAAACCTCGCATAGAGAGGAAAATGCATAAGTAATTCCTCTCTTCTTATATTATCTTCAAATGATGAATTCCAATACGTTTTAGACCCAAGAAAAAGCCCCTAAATTTAATCTTCCTTTTTATGATCATTCCTTTCACAACTTACAACAAAAAACATCGACATTTCAATAAAAAATTTGACCCCAGTAATAATTTCGGCCTTCACTGTAGGTCTGCTATTTTCTGACCCTTCCTTTAGTAGATGCACCTCCGCATGTGTGGGAGGGAGAGGCCAGTTTTGACATTATTTATTGTTCACTTGAATTGTATTTTTCCTTATATAAATGGATGATGTATCTTTCTCTTTTATCACAAATTTCGGTCTTCCTCGAAGATCTAAAATTTTGTCCTTGATGTTGCAAATCACACATGTGAGATAGATTAACAATTTTTTTTCTAGACTTTGACTTGTTCTTCGCTCTCATTTATTTTTATTATCCTTATGGTTGAACTTGATTGATCATTCTTCATATGTGGTCAAGTTATTATTATAAATAGGCTTCTTAGGAGGTTGAATTACCCTTCATGAGGCTAACTTGTTCTTTTACAGGATGACTTTGTCTTGGAGGGACATTTGACATAATATTGACTTAAATAAATTATTTTAACTTGATACAAGATTCCCAATGGGCTCTATTACATATGACAATGACTCTTTTTAATTTTAGACTCTATGAAAAAACCCTAGAAGCACGTAATGGGTGCTTTACCTATAAATAAATTGACCTAGAGCATGAAACCCATGATATACAAATAATAATAAAAATAAATTTTCTTTTATCTTTACATAAAATCAAGAATACACAAGAAATTATGAAGACCGAACCTAGTTACATATTTCAACTCTCCCTCTTAACTAGGGATATGTTCATAATACATATATGGTACTTAGACATTCTCATACTGAAGAATTCTCATAAGAAGATTCAAATTGGTAAGCCATATCATAATCTATCTTATCAGCTTATATCAGTGCATCTCATTATATAAACCAACATTGTCATATATAAATTCCTTGACTAATAGTTCTATCTCTGCACTATATTAGAGCACAATATTGGGGAGACAATTATTTACAAACACCTTCATCATTGTATCTCAAGGCACATTCCCCATCCGAATGTTCACAAGGTATGTCCTTTTAGGACTATTCTTGTATTGGATTTACACATCCTCAAGGAATTTTCTCTTCGACTACTCTTACCTATTGGATTCCCTACCTCATCCTCAAAGAGTATCAGTATTGGTCTCAGATGCTTACGCAATCCTCCATTATTTCTTCATAATGTGAATATTAGAATGATGTGTCTATATTTCCCTCTCAACTAGGGAGGATCTATACATTCTATAAAAAGGAATATACTCAGTCTCCGTCTTAATTCGATACTTGTTTCCAACAATAACTATATTCTCGTTGGTGGAGAACATGGTACTATCAACTTCTAGTAGGGATCCTCCTTTCTACATCATCATGTCATGGATGGATTTAAAATTCTTCTTCATGGAGCCAACTTCTTCGTAGGGCTTTGACCATCTTCCATGTTATCACAAAATTGCACTTGATTGGCTACTAATCAGACAAATTCATGTAACTGTTTCAAACCAACTTGTAACTGAAGCTTAGCCTCTTTAGTCTGAGAGGGCTCTCTTAAAAGGGGTTAATGATATTTGATTATGATGAAACTAGATGGCTAACTCTACTTGTAAAATAACTTGCTTGTGATGTGTGTAGGTTGAAAAGAGTATAAGTCTGCAATCATTGGGCTTATGGACTCAAAAAATTCAGTAGTTTAGTGTTAAGTTCATTTGACATGGAAGCTGAGGCATGTAAAAGTTTTTAGCAGAGGTAAATCACACATGAAACATGAAATAACACAACCAATTCACCAATAAAGGAAGTCAGAGCACACATCTATGAATTCTGAGTATTAAAGATGAAAACTATTGCAAATGGTACATATAGAAAGTATACATAAAATAAGCAATAAAAACTCCATGAGAATCTCAGGTTGGTCAAGTAAAAATCCTCTGTATTATTGAAAACAATCAAATTACATGAAGCTGCAGTATTGCCAAAAAATATCCAACCCTTTACAAATTCAAATATCTACCTTTTAATAGACTTATTACATGAGAGATGATCTGCTTCTTGGCTAGATTCATCAAAATTTCCCTAATGACACCTTTCATAATAGGAAAAAATGTGCTTTAATGAGAAAATGACAACTACATTATGAAACATTCCTTTTCCTAATAGGACTCAAACTGCTACTTATTACATCAACTACCTTATCTATTAAAACAATTACATCTTTGAAAACTAATGATTCACATGTTCGAATAGGCTGTGATGGAACTCATCACTACATGACATCTTAATTACCCTCCTCAAAATCTGGAAACAAACCCTATCTTTCAGGAAAACAGGTCTTATCTTCAACGAATGATTTTGCTGATGGATTGTCTTCATTTCATGGTCTTCAAGTCTTGGATGACTACTAGAAAAGTCGCTTGACCCTTTGAAAGTGTCCACCTGTCTGAAACTACCCAAAAAAATGCTCATAAACCTTCAAAACAACACGTTACGAAAGTATGATAGTTTTGTAGCGTACTTTCGTAGCATATAAAAAATGACCTTTGCCATCGGAATTTTTGCTTCTTTTCTCTTACATGGTATTCATCATGTTCTGACACATCCTTCCTATAATTTCCTCCCCTTGAAAGTTATCAAAAGTGGTTTTTCAAACAAAAAGAAATCTACAAGTGGTTTCGTAGCGTTCTCCTAGCTTCAAGCCTAGGAAACGCTACGAAACTGCTAAAAACTATGTAAATTCTAGATTTCCACCTAACTTCAAAAATGTACCTTCCATCTATAAAAATTTGGTTTTCAACATGTCATTTACCTTACAAAATATAAACCAGCCCAAATTAAGAGTCTTGACGTGTTTCTTCCTCATTGATGATGAGTTGAGCTATTGGCTCCTCAACTACTGTCATTTTTAGGCCCTTCTTCTCCAACTCCTCATGGATTAGTTCTAGCTGTTCTTGGAGGTATTTAACTTGATCCGTTAGCTTCATGTTGGTAGATTTCAAGTGCATATTTATTCTTCTGACATGTTTCACCTCTTTCCTCAATGGCATAGTACATTTGATTAACTGTTGTGTGTTGTCTAGGGTCTTTGATACAGTGTCAACTTGCTCTTCCCAAATCTCTTTCATCTTTTGAAACTGAACCTTTTGGACATTATGTTTCCTTGCCTCCTTCTTCATAACTGCAATTTAATGGTTATCTAACCTCAACTTTTCTTCAAGGAGTTCAAAATCTGTTTTTTCAATTACTTTGTCCTTTCCTTTCTTTGGCTTGCTAACTGGATCTTTTTTTGCAGGTGATGAAAGATCAATAATGTCTTTTGGTGGTTAGACAGTGTCAGTGGCTGGATGAACTTCTTTGCTGCTCTCCAAAATTTTTCTAGCATGCCTTGTCATGGGCTTCCTAGCCTGAAACATAAAATCTGCATCCTCACCTTCAAACTCTAGTTTCTTTTCAGATTTAGCTTTCTTGAGTTTTTGTCCACCTTCATCTATATCCTCAGCTTGGACTATGGAAGTCTCTTCAATATCAATGGCATGTAGTATGTCTTCTAAATTTACTTTAGCCACTGTTTGGCCCTTGTTATCCTTTTTCCACTTTTTTTACTCATAGTTTGCTCTTATTTTGCAGGTTTGATCATTATTGACTTTTGTTTTGCAGGTGGAACAATAGGTGTATCAAATCTCTACAACTGCTCTGTTTCCATCATGACTGTTTCACTTTGCTCTGCCCCTACTGGTTGAATTTTTTTTTCCACTAAAGGTGATGGTATCCCTCTAGGTTTAGGATTTATCTTAGGGGTAAGGGTATCCATTTCCAAGTCACTAACAAATAAAAATGAAGACCAATCTCTACCTAGTATTTGTAACTCATCTAAAACCAACAAGTTTATTAAGCCATGATGAAAAAGTGATGTTTCACTTCCCTCAAATTTTCTTGAACTTTAGCTTCCATTTTTGTTAGGCTTCTGTGTAAACAGAAAGGAAGGTCAAGAGATATCTTACCAACAAAGTGTAGGAGAAGCTTGAAATGGTAAGAATAGACTTTATGATATATTCCTTCACATGTGAAATATTTCTGGATAATGAGCAGTAACTTTGAGAAATTGTCCTTCATTCAACTCCTTGGAATGACATTTGTAAGGTCAACTTCACTACTTTCTGGCTTGATAAACTCTTTGAATTCCTCCCTGTTGAATTTGAACCCTTTGAACCATTTTTCTTGTCCCCTTGGAATCCCTATTGCTGCTGTAATGATCTCTGGTGTAATAGTGAGATTTAGCATCCCCACTTTAGTAGTTGTTACATTGAAGTTTAGGGAAAATTCTTTGGAAACCTGTACATGTCAGCCTTGTAATCTTTCACAAAACTGTAAAATCCTATCCTTCTGAAGATTTCTACAGTTGTTGGGTCTTCATTTACCTGGTTTATATCCGATGGCTCATATCTGAGACAGTGGCCACCTTTATTTTTCTTCCTTCTTGCAGCCATGGTTCTTTGAAGTCTTCTCTACCTCACTTGATAATTCTCTGCCTCACTTGATAAATGGTATCTGCAATCCTTTGAAAGAAACTAGCCACATCTTGACCTTAATGAAATAGCTCTCCAGAGCTCAATATCACGCAAAGAAGAAATGGAGAATGAAAAATGAATCAATTTGGAAATATTTTGAAGTTAGATGACCACTCATATCATAATGATGACTCATACATGCTTAAAATGGTGATGATGACTTCAGCCCTGACAATGTACCTTGATATTTACCCTAATTGACTTGAATGGCATCTAACTTATCATTTTCAAATCACCTAGCAACTAATTTGAAACGACAGACAGGAAACCTTACTTTCGTAGCATTCCTAGTGTATTTCTGGGCATTTTTGCTACGAAAGTATTAGCAATTTCGTAGCGAAAAGTGCAATTTCTCTGTGTATTTCGCTACAAAAGTGTAGTTTCTTGGCTAAAATGACACTTTTGGTGCTATAACCTTGGGAAATGAGAAATGTCAGAAAATTATGATTGATGTGACATGAGGGGATTTAAAAGAGGGTGGGTTTAGACCTTAGGATAGGTTGAATAAGAAAAATTAAAATTTTTCCTTGACCAAGTAACAAAAAAATGAATGCTATAACCCTACCTTTAACACATGAACCTCTAGGACTTTGTCAAATGATGTTTCATTTTTTCTGAGTGATAACATTCTACATCGATTTCCATTTCATCTTGATAGTGTTGAAGTAGGTAATACTAGTCATTCCATCTTCTTTTCATCGATAAGTGACCTTCTTCATCATCATATGGATATCCTTCATACTTCTACCTCTTTACAATTCATGTTCCTTCCAAAGTTTTCCATCCAATCCTATTTATACTAGTTGTAGGTGAATTTCTACAACCCTCTTTCGGTAGCATTGTTCCAACCCAACCAGATGCTTTATTTTAAAATCAAAAGTGAATCATTAAACCAAAATTACCTCTTAATGATGCCCCTTCATCGTAATATCAACTGCTGCAACATCAACATCCTGCATATTGTACAAATCCATCTCCAAGATATTTAATACCAAGGTTCTCTTTTTGCTTCATATTTATTAGGGTCTTCATGGCTTCTTTATGGATATGTCATAGATAATCCTTATGGATGTTTATGAATCCTTTAAGTGGATATATATCCATCTTTATGAACTCTCCTTTTAACTTCTTCATGTACTGCTTCTTCGAGACTTCTATACATAATGCCTTTCTACAAAGAAAGAATTTTTGTGAGCCACCTCATATTCTATATAGTGTTGATTCTATCTTGTCATCATGTAGAATAATTCAATGAATATTGTATTTATTACTTCATGTATCATTTATAAGGAAGAGTTTCCTTCTTCTTCAATGATACCTATGAGATAGAGCCTCTAACCATCCTATCTGGAATTAAGTGGTGACACGACTTTTATCCATATATCAAAATTAATAACTATATGCATACCTATTCCTTCATGTGACCATCTAGGCGTCCTTAAGAAGCTCCCCTTTCCTTGATTGAAGATTAAAATGATTCAACTAAATTTTCACGTTCCAATTTTCTTATACTGTACCTTCATCTTTCTAAACTGTGGATTCCACACTAGGTGGAATGTGACACTTGCTTATTATAAGTAGAGGTAAACCTTTTAAAAAATATTCCAAATGTGGATCTTGATGATATGTGTTCTGAAAATGATTCTTTCTAATGATGATATGGTGTGACAAACTATTGTCTTCCTATATTGCTAGATGACTTGATTTAACCATTCAAACTACTACTTCAACTATCATTTCATGCTTCTAATATGATGTCATCCCAATACTTCTTTCCATGACTTACTAACTTCTATGTACTTCAAATAAACTAAATGTGTGAGAGACCTTCAATAGTAGAGGCATTTTACTTCTTCCTTCTTTGACTTCTACTCTTCTGGTTCTTCTACTTATTTGGTCACATGGGCTTCACTTCTTTCCTTTCTTTTCCTATTGCCCTTCTTGAGTTTAGGATAATTCCTTTTGAAGTTCCCATATTCATTACATTAATATCACTAAATCTTAGTCATGGCAATTTTTTTTTGAAATATTTTCCAAAGTTCAAACTTTCCAAAATTCCCTTTCCTCCTTGTCATAATTGCATATGCTTGTGTTTTCTCATTTGATCCAACATCATTTTTTTCCTTTAGTCTAATTTCTTCAATCATTAGGGTAATTTTGAGGTCTAAAATGGGCCTCCTAAGAAAAATGTACAACCAAAATAAAATTTATAAGAACCAATAGGATTCAAGATGATGATGTCAACCATGTGGGATGATTCACCATTTTTGGAGTAAAAATGTAAAAAGATTAAAAAATAATAAAATAATAAAACTACTTTTTCAACTCGTATTTTCAAATTGTCTCCCTAAGGTTTTACTTAAATTCCGAATGGAGTACTTGTTGGATGAAAAATTTAATTCCTCATCCAAGGAGTACCCATGCTGCATACTTTCGATGGACTCTGCTACACGAAAAATGAGAAATACATGAAAAAATGTGATTACAGTTAGTTTTTTCATGTATTTCTCATTTTTTGAGTAGCAAGGTCCATCGAAAGTATGGAACATGGGTACTCCTTGGATCAAGAATCAAATTACTCATTCAATGTGTGTTTCCGCTCGAAATTTGAGTAAACTAATAGGGAGATAAGTTGAAAATACAAGTTGAAAAAATAGTTTTTTTATTTTTTCCCTCTAAAATTTGATGATGTAATCAAATATTATTTTATTTTTTCCACTATTATTTTATAATTTCCTAAGGAGGCCCATTTTAGACCTCAAAACTCCCCTAATGCTTACATAATGACCATATATCATTGAATGGTGTAGTTTCCTACTTTCCATAAATGCTTGATACAAAGTTTCCCCATTCATCTAGTAGTGCATTGAGTATAAGAGTGGTCATTTATGTATATGACATAGTTTCACCCAGCTCTTGTAGCTGATCTCTTATTTGAGATACCTTCATCAGATATGAGGCTACCCCTTCTTCCCTTGATACTTTCATATTTTATAGTTCTGTTCTTAAAGATATTGTTTGCCATGTAGTACTTAAAGAGAACTACTTCACCAACTTGTCATAGATTTCTTTTGATGTCTTCAATTTTTCCACATAGGGAATGAGAGAATCCTTGATTGATTCAATGACGATCCTTTGAGCCTTCAATTTTCCTTTAAATACTCTGATAATTCTTGATATTGTTCTTGTGGAGGTTTAGTGATTTTTCCCTTGACATATTCAATAACTTCATTTTCTATGAGTATCAAATCTATTATCTTCTTTTATGGAAGGTAGTTTGATGTCCCAACAAGTTTATTGTTCTCCTTGAAGAAAGTAGTCATTTGGTTTGTAGATTGAGACACGAAATATAAAGTACTTACTTTAAAAATGAGGATTATTCTTTGATGATGATGTCTTCCACTAGATGTATTTCTTGATGATGATCTTCCTTCTTCAATATGAGGAGATATGTTCTTCTTACTTAAAATATGTTTGAGAGGTGATCTTTCCTTAAATATGATGGAGATCACTATAGATTCTTTAGATGATGATGAATTTAGCTTCTTTCTTCCTTTGTTTGATTATGTAGAATGTGGAGGCTTCCAAGAATACTCCAAGTCTATAGATTCCTTCTTTCTTTGAATGGAGGGAGGGTCCTTGAGGTATTCTTCTTCTTCGAAATGTTCTTCCATCAAAATGATAATATTCCACTATTGAGGTAGCCTTCCGCACATAATTTATTTTCAAGTTTTTAAGTCTTATGTTGTAAGATATGTATATCATGAGTCACTAAATAAAATAATGAGATGAACCAAGGAATCATAGAAGCATTGAAAATAAGAGCTCGAGACGTCATCTTTGAGAAGCATGAAATATGGTTAGAATCTATGGAAGTCAAAGATATAGCTCTTGGGGATCTCAATGAAAACATAAGTGGAAAGGTCATATAATACAAGGTTGATCATACATATGTCAAAAGGAAACATATATTGATGGGGATACTTTATATACTCAAGATTATCTGATGGAATATTCATTGAAAGGTTCACCGATCATGAGGGGAAGAAAGTGTTTCATCAAAAATTACAAACTTGTGGAATTCATGGGATGATGGTATGATGACATAAAAGGAGAATTAGGTCAAGGGATTGAAGCTATTTCAATCAAGGAAGCTGCTACATGAAGTCTGGATGACCCAAAGGAAAATTAGGTATGTATGCTTACAATCTATATTGAAGATTCATGTCACATGGTTACAGGTAACATGGATTAATGCTCTATCTTGAGAGCATAATAAAAGGAAGAATCTCCTCCTTTGAAGTAATTCAGAAATGGATGGGTCACATAATATTTCCTCATATGTAATATGAGGTGATTGGCTATAATTGAATAAATATGATTGGAAATTATTGAGAATGAAATGTGTGAAGAAAAGAAGGAAAATATCGTGGAATATTCAACCATGGTAAAGGAAATCAACATCTGAAAGAACAAAAAGATTTTACTATGACATATCCATGAAATATATGAAGATTCTAATGGAGTCTGAAAAAGAAAGATACCATTTACAATATATATCTTTGGGAGATGTGTCAATATGTATGCAATATTCATATGAAAACTAGAGGATGTCATGATGAAAGACGATCACAAAGGAATATGCAGAGCTACCCAAGGAATATATATAGATGTCTTCCACCACCGATGCACATGTAATAGGATGAAATATCCTTAAGTAAACATGGCATGAAGAAATCAACATGGCACGAAGGAAGGCCAAATATGGAATGATGGATCAATTTCCAATGATGAAATGGTAGAATCATGGAGGAAAGTGATGGATGGTAAGTTCCCTATGTAGAAGTCCCAAACATGAAGACTCCTAGATAACGAAAATAAGTTCAAGACATTGTTAGGAGGAGTTCTTCAAGCAGTTGGTTGTCCCATCATCTCCACATGAGGAGTTGTTGTAGGTCCCTAGTTAAGAGGGAGACTGGAAACATGTTTCTTACTTGGTAGAAACTTGGAAGAAAAATTCCTAATCCAAGATGGAGATTAGGTAAATTCCTTCAGTAGGAATGAGTGCATTCCTTTATTGGAATAGATATGTCCTCCCTAATTAAGAGGGAGATATAGACACATCATTCTTGTCTTCACTTGGGAATACAAAATGGAGGATTTGGTAAGCACATGGTATATGATGCTCTTTGATGATGTATTAGGGCATCCAAGATAAGAGTAGCCATTGAGGACTGATATTATTTGAGGATTGGGAATCCAAGATAAGAATAGTCCTGGTGGAACACACCCTGAGAACCCGGGTGGGGTAAGTTCCAAGAGAGATAATGATGATGGTGTCTATACATCATTGGTCTCTCCATCACTGTGATCAAATCTCATGGAGAGATAGAGATTTTAGTCAAGGCCTTGCTATGTGATAATTCTGGTTGATATAATGTTATACAGGTGGGTTACCAATCCAACTCTTCCTATGAGAATTCTTCATAATGAGAATTACCAAGTACCATTATGAATACCTCCCTAGTTAAGAGTGAGTGTTGAAAAATGTAACTAGGTTCGATCTTCATAAGGACGTGTGTGATTTTTATGTAATTGATGCAAAGAATAAAAATAAAATTATTATTGTAATGTTTGTCTCATGGGTTTCATGAGCAAGGTGTTATCACTCCATAATTTCTGAGGTTGTAATAGAAATTACAGAGGTAACCACAAAACCACTTTGGAAGTTGGGATCTAGCCCTGCCAACTTTAGAGAGGGATCTCTATGTCAGATTTAACTTTGTTTGTATTTAAGATATTAGGCTAGTTATGAATGTTAAATGTTTGTTTGATTGATTAAGATTGTTTGGTTTTTTTGGTTGATTAAATGCCTAAATTTCCAATGGGCTATGTATTTTATGACTTACACTTGGATATGTTTCAATTTTTATAAAGAAATTTCACAGGGCAGGGTAGCCAAAATAACTAGATTCTGTAAATTTAAATAAAGTGTAAGAGAAGAGATGAAAGAAATTCCATTAAGTAAAGAGAAATTAAGAATTCATTTCAAATCCAGAATCAAAGCGTGTTTTAATACAAATTATTTTCTTCAATTTTCTGTTGAATAATTCAGATTATGAATACATAAGCATGGAAAATAGAGAAAATAAACACATAAATAGTGAGAGATGCACTTCACCAACAATTTGACATAAGAATCCTGTGAAAGAGTCTTCTTTCTTACTGATCAGTCCATAAAACTTGAAAATGTATAGTAGCCTTCTTGGATGAAAAAATCAACCCTTCATACTTCAAAATCAGAAGTATTCATAAGTTTATTTACAAAATATCTTGTCATATCATATCAGGATGCATTTTAGGAATATCTAAAACTGATTACATCTTGTATTACAAAAATATATGCTAGGTTTGAAATACTTCGGATTGTTGGCACTATTTTTCAGGAGACTGTTGTTGATATGTCCTTTCACCTTTGCTACATTGTTGGTCCTGCTGTTGAGGATAGGATCACTTTTCTAATCAAGTAACTTGCATAATTTGTCCCACTTGGGATGCAAAACTTGAGTAACTTTATGTAAATTTCATTTGCCTTTGTATATTTGGTAAAGGTGGGATTTGTGATAAAATGTGCTTGATCTCATGTTGGATGTTTAAATCACACTCCATAGTTTTTAGGAATGCTTTACCTATGATGCTCCCCTGTATCCCTGCAAATTTGGAATTATCCTTAGCCATGGCCATCAATTTCTAGTTTTAATTAGACAAAGTGATTAATTTGTCATTCAACACAAATAAACTGGGAAGTCCTTTCTTAATCAACACTTCACACTTGTTGGAGAACTTGAAATTTTTCCTCCAACTGTATCATGAGATTTTTCTTGGTTAACACTTTCTTGATTTCTAATATGGTTTCAGTTATGTCCTCAATCCCCAATTATTCTAACTCATATATGTTTTTCGAGTTGAGAAATTTGATGAGATTTATTACTTCAACAGGTTTTTCTTCCAGCTTTTCTCTAATTTTTTCAATGAATGCTTTGGATTTATGCATTAGCTCATTCTGTTAAAAAATAATCTGTATTAGTGGCCAATTCGTTGTCATAGATTTTTTGATATCTATCCATATGTTTTCCTTAGCTTGGGCTAAGGTTTGAGCCATGGCGGTTTCCTTCCCTAACTGTTGTAGCCTCTAGGTGAGTCTCTGGGATTTCTGTACTTCAGTTAGATGCAAGGTCTCAATCCTTGCTTCCTGCTCTTGCAGGGCCTTTACCTTTCCTTGTAATCTTTTGATTTCTTCTCCTTGTATATACATGTCCTCCATAGCTTTTACCATTTTTCCAATAGCATCTAAGTCTTGTGTTGGGGGTTTTGTTGATGTAAAAACACCTGCTATAGTTGAGGTAGCCATTCCTGTCTGAGCTATTGCTGTAATAGGTACTGCATCTAGTGGGACTATAGCTAGCTGTGCATTTTGTTCTTTTTCCTTGACTAGCTTGTCTATCTCTACTTCCATGTTCCTTATTTGTGTTTTTTTCTCCATCATTAGCTTGAGAAAGTCTTATTTTTGGCCCTATGTCTCCCCTATTTATTTGGTTTGCGGATCCTCAGTTGCTGACAATTTCAACTATTTCCCAAGTGCTACAATGTTAGCATTATTCTTCTTGATCAATTCTTCAGTTGCCTTAACATTTTCTGGGTCATATCCTATCTTAATGACCAATTATTCTAAGGTTTTTATTTTATTATCTTTTGCCAAAAAATAGTTATTTTCAATTTTTAATTGAGACTGGATATTGGTGAGTGATACTTGCAATTTAGAGGCATTCATTGCAGTATTTTTGAATGTGGAACATATCATTTCCCCTGTCTGCTTGTGCATATCCATCTGATCAATAGGATGGACATTTTTTTCATCAAATTCAAATGAAGTCTTCTTGTAATCAACTACAAATTTAGGATGGGAAACCTGTGCTTGCAAGAATTCCATATGCATTCTTCCTTTCTTGGTGTCGAAGGTCGATAAGAACCTCTGCTAGGTTGTGGTAGTTTGTTTCCATAACTGATCATAAGTGTTGACTTTGAGAAGTTCATTTTCCCGCTTTATCTCTTTATAATTATCAAAGATACTTGTCTCTGTTTTTCCTCGAATCAATCCTGATGTTTGAGATGTGTCTGGATTCCCCTGGAAATTGATGATGTTGGAGATCCAACAAAGAAACTATCCGACTTTGTTGTAGAGTGTAGACCATTCAATATTATAGTAGTTTGCTCTTCCTCCACTTTAGAAAAGTCTGTTTTAGGATTGGACTTTGCTTTCTTCCTGTAAATCTTGAATTCTTAGGCTGAAAATTATGTGACTGAAGGAGAGTCTTCCTCTCTTGGTCGTTTCTCTGCTTTTTCCTAAGGTGTGGGAGTCTGTGAATTTGATGTAGACAGAAGCCGCTCCTTAGCTTCCTGCAATGTGTTTTCTTCCCACTCATCCTGGTTCATGTACTTCTCAATTTCAGGTCTTTGTGTATGAACATAAGGAGTTGTTTTATTTTCCACCCTTAACTTAGAAATTATTCCAGATGGGCCATATGACTAAGTGAAGCGTTAGGATAATTTTGAGGTCTAAAATGGGCCTCTTAAGGAAGTAATAAAATAATAGCTAAATCAATAAAATGATATTTATGAATTTGCATTTTACTTTTTGCACCAAAATCCATATAACCATGGTTAAATTCAATTGAAAATGTGTACGAATATCAAATTAATAAATACTTGTATTGATGTTACTATAAATAGGAATGAGTTTTTCAAGAAAATGTCATTATCATTAAACAACTAATGCATTTGTCCTTTGTACTTAAATAACTTAAAATAAAGTATAAATATAAATTCATAAATTCTTAATTGTATAATATATTATTCATTAAAATTTATATTATTTAAATTATATAATAACATGTAATTAATATATTATATAAAAATAAAATAAAATAATAAATGTAATATATTATTTTTTTATATTACATATTGAATTGATTTGATTTATAACATAAGAAAAAATAATATATAATATAAAAATAATATAATATATATTCTATAACATTTAGATTATTTTACATAATATTATGTATAATAATATATAATATTAATATAATCATAATGAAATTAATTTAGTTGTATTTAAAATTAAAGATTTTTTTTTTGAAATAGATTTAATTTATATTTATAAGTATAATATAAAATTTATATACATATAAATTTTAGAATTTTTTGCCCCAAACTATGTTGAATCTAATATACATTTTTTTCATCCTACAAAACTAATACACATTTTTTTTTTTTTTTAAATTTTAATATGTTTGTATTGTTATTAATATTATAATAATATTATTAATAGATTTAATTTATCATAAAATTACAAAGTTACATTTTTATTTATCTTGATTTCATATGTATAATATATATGTATAAATATTAACTTATAATTAATTTGGAATTATAATATTAAATAAAATGATATGAATATATAATTTAAAAATAAATCTATATAAATATGAAAATATAATATTTATTGAAAAATGTGTAAAGACATGAAGATGATGTAAGGATATGCATTGTTTTTTTCAAAAAATATGAAATGAAAATAATAATACTTTATTCAAAAAGTGTGAAATGACATTTATTATTAGTACTTTACTTTATGATTTTAAAAGTACTTATATCACTAACATGGTTAACTATGAGTTTTTATCCACCATTGAGAATGTAACAAGTACCTTTAACTCAAGCAATGCCACCTCAACCATTGGGGATGATGTTATCCCCTAAAATGTGATTGGTTCTCATAAATTGAATTTTGATTGTACATTTTCCTTAGGAGGCCCATTTTAAACCTCAAAATTCCCCTAATTTAAGGGAAATTTCATCTGTTTTAAGAGGATGTTTGCCTCCTCTCTTGTTGTCCTACTATTGCAGATAAAAGGTTCAATCTAAGTCTTTATTCTAAACTGTGATTTATTCTTGGCTGAAACAAAGTGAATTTCATCTAAATAGATCATATCTCCGATGTATTCTAATGAAAACACCCTCGTTGGGACGTATTTAAGCAGCCTGTAGGGTGGCAGCTCACACCCATATACTCTTATTTTAGTGTAATTTTGGTACAAGTACCAGTCACCTATATTAGCCTGCTCACTGAGGTGTAAAATATTATGAATCTCATCACTGACCCTGGGTTATGCATTACTGATCAGTAAACATGTGCCTGGATGAATAAAATGATCAATATAATCTTTGAAATTGTATTCTTTTGAATTCTTCCTTCCTTACCAAGGAAGTCCAAAAAATGGTTGAATGTGGATCTCCTTCTTCATTTAGCTTCTGTAGTGCAAATGGAAACTTGTTTTCTTGATAAAATAGAAACATGTAAATTAAAATATAAGCATATTTGAATATTCCTTCAGTTTGAAACTTAGGGAATTGTTCATGGATGCTATCAACAAGGAACTGACTAAAATTAAAATCACAAAGGGATTTTCTTTAGTGGAGAGAATGGACAAAAAACCTAAAATACGTTCATCTACCCATTCATTTATATAATATCCTAACAAACATAAGAGTATGGAGATGATTTTCTTAGCCTTGTCTGGAAAAATGGAGGATGGGTATGGTGGATTTTCTTTGGTAATTGGGCATCCTCAGGCAGGAAGATTTAGAAAATATTTGCGCTTTTGGAAAAGGTTAATTTCTGATACAATTCATTCAAGGCTTCCATCGAGAAAGGGGTGTTGGGATCAATTTGGGGGATATGTATCATTTGATAGATGGTTTTAGGGGTAATTGTAAATAAAACCTCCCCAATGTCGTTTACAATATCTCTCTGGATGGGCAGATAACATGATTGACATCTTAGGATAAACTCTAGGAAACAACATGTCTGAGGAAACATATAAAGGGGAAAATTAGATTCCCAGAGTCCGATTTAATCACTCTAGTCTAGGTTATTATATTTGAGGCAATAGTGAAATTCGAATAGGTTGAATTCACATTTTGGCTCTACAATTTTGTAGTCTCTATTAGCTAGAGGGATATGGTCAAGATCAATTGTGGGAGGGATCATTGGGTTATTTGAATTACTGTTGTTTTTTTCTTTAGGAGGCATTTTGAAATTCAAACAATAGAAAAAACAAAGGCCGATAGTGTGATAGTTACCAGGAAATTACTGGTAGTTGATAGTTGATGGAAGTTATTGTTCTTTCAAAGTGTACTTTATTTTTTGTGTCCGACGTCAAGACTTTTTCACTATGCGAAAGAAAGTTTGAAAGAGAATATATGATCTAAATGAGTGAAAATGCGGTAAAATGGTACAAAAATGAGTGAATTGGGAGGATTTTATGGTCACAATAGAGATCTGTTGGGGACACGAGACCATTAGAAGGCATAAATGGTAATCCAGAGAGGGAGTTAATGCGTAACAGATAGAACAAATGTCGTGAATGGAGTGGAGGTGAGGGTGCAGGAAGTGTTGGTGGGAGAGGGTAGCGGTTTGATGGTTTTCGGAGGGGGGTAGATACGGTAAGTGGTATGCAGGGGGGGTAAGAAATTTCAAGGGTGTGACACGTTATGTGGGGCC